>CATQJD010000097.1:0-571390 GCA_958298945.1 Atherix ibis | reverse complement strand
CCTCTTAAATATACTACTTCATATTCTTCTTAAACATACTACTTCATATTACTCTTAAATATACTACTTCATATTCCTCTTAAATATACTAATTCGTATTCCTCTTAAACATACTACTTCATATTCCTCTTAAACACACTACTTCATATTCCTCTTAAATATACTACTTCATATTCCTCTTAAACATACTACGTCATATTCCTCTTAAATATACTACTTCATATTCCTCATAAATATACTACTTCATATTCCTCTTAAACATACTACTTCATATTCCTCTTAAACATACTACTTCATATTCCTCTTTAACATACTACTTCATATTCCTCTTAAACATACTACATCATAATCCTCTTAGACATACTACTTCATAATCCTCTTAAACATACTACTTCGTATTCCTCTTAAATATACTACTTCATACTCTTCTTAAACATACTACTTCATATTCCTCTTTAATATAATACTTCTTATTCCTCTTAAGCATCCTACTTCATATTCCTCTTAAACATACTACTTCATATTCCTCTTAAACATACTACTTCATATTCCTCTTAAACATACTACTTCATATTCCTCTTAAATATACTACTTCATATTCCTCTTAAATATACTACTTCATATTCTTCTTAAACATACTACTTCATATTACTCTTAAATATACTACTTCATATTCCTCTTAAATATACTAATTCGTATTCCTCTTAAACATACTACTTCATATTCCTCTTAAACACACTACTTCATATTCCTCTTAAATATACTACTTCATATTCCTCTTAAACATACTACGTCATATTCCTCTTAAATATACTACTTCATATTCCTCATAAATATACTACTTCATATTCCTCTTAAACATACTACTTCATATTCCTCTTAAACATACTACTTCATATTCCTCTTTAACATACTACTTCATATTCCTCTTAAACATACTACATCATAATCCTCTTAGACATACTACTTCATAATCCTCTTAAACATACTACTTCGTATTCCTCTTAAATATACTACTTCATACTCTTCTTAAACATACTACTTCATATTCCTCTTAAACATACTACTTCATATTCCTCTTAAACATACTACTACATATTGCTCTTAAGCATACTACTTCATATTCCTCTTAAACATACGACTTCATATTTTTCTTAAACATACTCCTTCATATTCCTCTTAAACATACTACTTCATATTCCTCTTTAATATAATACTTCATATTCCTCTTAAACATACTACTTCATATTCCTCTTAAATATACTACTTCATATTCCTCTTAAATATACTATTTTATATTCTTCTTAAACATACTACTTCATATTACTCTTAAATATACTACTTCATATTCCTCTTAAATATACTAATTCATATTCCTCTTAAACATACTACTTCATATTCCTCTTAAACATAATACTTCATATTCCTCTTAAACATACTACTTCATATTCCTCTTAAACATACTACTTCATATTCCTCTTAAACATACTACTTCATATAACTCTTAAACATACTACTTTATATTCCTCTTAAATATACTACTTCATATTCCTCTTAAATATACTACTTCATATTCCTTTTAAATATACTACTGCATATTCCTCTTAAACATACTACTTCATATTCCTCTTAAACATACTACTTCATATTCCTCTTAAACATAGTACTTCATATTCCTCTTAAAGATACTACTTCATATTCCTCTTAAATATACTACTTCATATTCCTCTTAAACATACTACTTCATATATTCCTCTTAAACATACTACTTCATATTCCTCTTAAATATACTACTTCATATTCCTCTTAAACATACAACTTCATATTCCTCTTAAATATACAACTTCATATTCCTCTTAAACATACTACTTCATATTCCTCTTAAACATACTACTTCATATTCCTCTTAAACAAACTACTTCATATTCCTCTTAAACATGCTACGTCATATTCCTCTTAAATATACTACTTCATATTCCTCTTAAATATACTACTTCATATTCCTCTTAAACATACTACTTCATAATCCTCTTAAACATACTACTTCATATTCGTCTTAAACATACTACTTCATATTCCTCTAAAACATACTGCTTCATATACCTCTTAAACATACTACTTCATATTCCTCTTAAATATACTACTTCATATTCCTCTTAAACATACTATTTCATATTCCTCATAAATATACTACTTCGTATTCCTCTTAAACATACTACTTCAAATTCCTCTTAAACATACTACTTCATATTCCTCTTAAACATACTACTTCATATTCCTCTTAAACATACTACGTCATATTCCTCTTAAATATACTACTTCATATTCCTCATAAATATACTACTTCATATTCCTCTTAAACATACAACTTTAAATTCCTCTTAAACATACTACTTCATATTCCTCTTAAACATACTACTTCATATTCCTCTTTAACTTACTACTTCATATTCCTCTTAAACATACTACTTCATATTCCTCTTAAACATACTACTACATATTGCTCTTAAGCATACTACTTCATATTCCTCTTAAACATACAACTTCATATTCCTCTTAAACATACTCCTTCATATTCCTCTTAAACATACTACTTCATATTCCTCTTTAATATAATACTTCTTGTTCCTCTTAAACATACTACTTCATATTCCTCTTAAACATACTACTTCATATTCCTCATAAATATACTACTTCGTATTCCTCTTAAACATACTACTTCAAATTCCTCTTAAACATACTACTTCATATTCCTCTTAAACATACTACTTCATATTGCTCTTAAACATACTTCTTCATATTCCTCTTAAACATACTACATCATATTCCTCTTAAACATACTACTTCATTTTCCTCTTAAACATACTACTTCATATTCCTCTTAAATATACGACTTCATACTCCTCTTAAACATATTACTTCATATTCCTCTTAAACATACTACTTCATATTCCTCTTTAACATATTACTTTATATTGCTCTTAAGCATAGTACTTCATATTCCTCTTAAACATACGACTTCAAATTCCTCTTAAACATACTCCTTCATATTCCTCTTAAACATACTACTTCATATTCCTCTTTAATATAATACTTCTTATTCCTCTTAAGCATCCTACTTCATATTCCTCTTAAACATACTACTTCATATTCCTCTTAAACATACTACTTCATATTCCTCTTAAACATACTACTTCATATTCCTCTTAAATATACTACTTCATATTCCTCTTAAATATACTACTTCATATTCTTCTTAAACATACTACTTCATATTACTCTTAAATATACTACTTCATATTCCTCTTAAATATACTAATTCGTATTCCTCTTAAACATACTACTTCATATTCCTCTTAAACACACTACTTCATATTCCTCTTAAATATACTACTTCATATTCCTCTTAAACATACTACGTCATATTCCTCTTAAATATACTACTTCATATTCCTCATAAATATACTACTTCATATTCCTCTTAAACATACTACTTCATATTCCTCTTAAACATACTACTTCATATTCCTCTTTAACATACTACTTCATATTCCTCTTAAACATACTACATCATAATCCTCTTAGACATACTACTTCATAATCCTCTTAAACATACTACTTCGTATTCCTCTTAAATATACTACTTCATACTCTTCTTAAACATACTACTTCATATTCCTCTTAAACATACTACTTCATATTCCTCTTAAACATACTACTACATATTGCTCTTAAGCATACTACTTCATATTCCTCTTAAACATACGACTTCATATTTTTCTTAAACATACTCCTTCATATTCCTCTTAAACATACTACTTCATATTCCTCTTTAATATAATACTTCTTGTTCCTCTTAAACATACTACTTCATATTCCTCTTAAACATACTACTTCATATTCCTCATAAATATACTACTTCGTTTTCCTCTTAAACATACTACTTCAAATTCCTCTTAAACATACTACTTCATATTCCTCTTAAACATACTACTTCATATTCCTCTTAAACATACTACTTCATATTCCTCTTAAACATACTACATCATATTCCTCTTAAACATACTACTTCATATTCCTCTTAAACATACTACTTCATATTCCTCTTAAATATACTACTTCATACTCCTCTTAAACATACTACTTCATATTCCTCTTAAACATACTACTTCATATTTCTCTTAAACATACTACTTCATATTGCTCTTAAGCATAGTACTTCATATTCCTCTTAAACATACGACTTCAAATTCCTCTTAAACATACTCCTTCATATTCCTCTTAAACATACTACTTCATATTCCTCTTTAATATAAGACTTCTTATTCCTCTTAAGCATCCTACTTCATATTCCTCTTAAACATACTACTTCATATTCCTCTTAAACATACTACTTCATATTCCTCTTAAACATACTCCTTCATATTTCTCTTAAATATACTACTTCATATTCCTCTTAAATATACTACTTCATATTCTTCTTAAACATACTACTTCATAATACTCTTAAATATACTACTTCATATTCCTCTTAAATATACTAATTCATATTCCTCTTAAACATACTACTTCATATTCCTCTTAAACACACTACTTCATATTCCTCTTAAATATACTACTTCATATTCCTATTAAATATACTACTTAATATTGTTCTTAAATATACTATTTCATATTCCTCTTAAACATATAATTCATATTCCTCTTAAACATACTACTTCATATTCCTCTTAAATATACTACTACATATTCCTCTTAAATATACTACTTCTTATTCCTCTTAAACATACTACTTCATATTCCCCTTAAACATACTACTTCAAATTCCTCTTAAACATACTACTTCCTATTCCTCTTAAATATACTTCTTCATATTCCTCTTAAACATACTACTTCATATTACACTTAAATATACTACTTCATATTCCTCTTAAACATACTACTTCATATTCCTCTTAAACATACTACTTCATATTCCTCCTAAACATACTATTTTCTATTCCTCTTCGACATATTACTTCCTATTCCTCTTAAGCATACCAATTCATATTCCTCTTAAACATACTACATCATATTCCTCTTAAACATACTATTTCATATTCGTCTTAAATATACTTCTTCATTTTCCTCTTAAATATACTGCTTCATATTCCTCTTAAACATACCACTTCATGTTCCTCTTAAACATACTACTTCATATTCTTCTTAAATAAACTACTTCATATTCTTCTTAAATATACTACTTCATATTCCTCTTAAATATACTACTTCATATTCCTCTGAAACATACTACTTCATATTCCTCTTAAACATATTACTTTATATTCCTCTTAAATATACTTCTTCATATTCCTCTTAAATATAATACTTCATATTCATCTTAAATATACTTCTTCATATTCCACTTAAGCATACCACTTCATATTCCTCTTAAACATACGACTTCATATTCCTCTTAAACATATTACTTCATATTCCTCTTAAACATACTACTTCATATTCTTCTTAAACATATTACTTCATATTCCTCTTAACCATACTACTTCATATTCTTCTTAAATAAACTACTTCATATTCTTCTTAAATATACTACTTCATATTCCTCTCAAATATACTACTTCATATTCCTCTTAAACATACTACTTCATATTCCTCTTAAACATACTACTTCATATTCCTCTTAAACATACTACTTCATATAACTCTTAAACATACTAGTTTATATTCCTCTTAAATATACTACTTCATATTCCTCTTAAATATACTACTTCATATTCCTTTTAAATATACTACTGCATATTCCTCTTAAATATTCCTCTTAAACATACTACTTCATATTCCTCTTAAACATACTACTTTATATTCCTCTTAAACATACTACTTCATATTCCTCTTAAATATACTACTTCATATTCCTTTTAAATATACTACTTCATATTCCTCTTAAACATACTACTTCATATAATCCTCTTAAACATACTACTTCATATTCCTCTTAAATATTCTACTTCATATTTCTCTTAAACATACTACTTCATATTCCTCTTAAATATACAACTTCATATTCCTCTTAAACATACTACTTCATATTCCTCTTAAACATACTACTTCATATTCCTCTTAAACAAACTACTTCATATTCCTCTTAAACATGCTACGTCATATTCCTCTTAAATATACTACTTCATATTCCTCTTAAATATACTACTTCATATTTCTCTTAAACATACTACTTCATAATCCTCTTAAACATACTACTTCATATTCCTCTTAAACATACTACTTCATATTCTTCTTAAACATACTGCTTCATATTCCTCTTAAACATACTATTTCATATTCCTCTTAAACATACTACTTCATATTCCTCTTAAACATACTACTTCATATTCCTCTTAAATATACTACTTCATACTCCTCTTAAACATACAGCTTCATATTCCTCTTAAACATGCTACTTCATATTCCTCGTAAACATACTACTTCATATTCCTCTTAAACATACTACTTCATATTCCTCTTAAATATACTACTTCATATTCCTCTTAAACATAGTACTTCATATTCCTCTTAAATATACTACTTCATATTCCTCTTAAATATACTTCATATTCCCCTTAAATATAATACTTCATGTTCCTCTTAAACATACTACTTCATATTCCTCTTAAACATACTACTTCATATTCCTCGTACACATATTACTTCATATTCTTCTTAAATATACTACTTCATATTCCTCTTAAACATACTACTTCATATTCCTCTTAAACATACTACTTCATATTCCTCTTAAATATACTACTTCATATTCCTCCTCAAAATACTACTTCATATTCATCTTAAACATACTACGGCATATTCCTCTTAAACATACTACTTCATATTCCTCTTAAATATACTACTTCATATTCTTCTTAAATGTACTACTTCATATTCCTCTAAAATATACTACTTCATATTCTTCTTAAACATACTACTTCATATTCCTCTTAAACATACTACTTCATATTCCTCTTAAACATACTACTTCATATTCCTCTTAAATATACTACTTCATATTCCTCTTAAATACACTACTTCATATTCCTCTTAAACATACTTCTTCATATTCCTCTTAAACATACTACTTCATATTCATCTTAAATATACTACTTCATATTCCTCTTAAAAATACTACTTCATATTCCTCTTAAAGCTGCTACTTCATATTCCTCTTAAACATACTACTTCATATTCCTCTTAAATATAATACTTCATATTCCTCTTAAATATACTACTTCATATTACTCTTAAATATACAACTTCATATTCCTCTTAAACATACTACTTCATATTCCTCTTAAATATACTACTTCATATTCCTCTTAAATATACTACTTCATATTCCTCTTAAACATATTACTTCATATTCCTCTTCAACATACTACTTTATATTTCTCTTAAACATACTACTTCATATTCCTCTTAAACATGTTACTTCATATTCCTCTTAAATATACTACTTCATATTCCTCTTAAACATATTACTTCATATTCCTCTTAAACATACTACTTCATATTCATCTTAAACATACTACTTCATATTTCTCTTAAACATACTACTTCATATTCCTTTTAAACATACTACTTCATATTCCTCTTAAATATACCACTGAATATTCCTCTTAAACATACTACTTCATATTTCTCTTAAACATACTACTTCATATTCCTCTTAAACATACTACTTCATATTCCTCTTAAACATACTACTTCATATTCATCTTAAACATACTACTTCATATTTCTCTTAAACATACTACTTCATATTCCTTTTAAACATACTACTTCATATTCCTCTTAAATATACCACTGAATATTCCTCTTAAACATACTACTTCATATTTCTCTTAAACATACTACTTCATATTCCTCTTAAACATACTACTTCATATTCCTCTTAAACATACTACTTAATATTCCTCTTAAATATACTTCATATTCCTCTTAAATATACTACTTCATATTCCTCTAAAACATAAAACTTCATATTCCTCTTAAACATACTACTTCATATTCCTCTTACACATATTAATTCATATTCCTCTTAAATATACTACTTCATATTCCTCTTAAACATACTACTTCATATTCCTCTTAAATATACTACTTCATATTCCTCTTAAATATACTACTTCATATTCCTCCTAAATATACTACTTCATATTCCTCTTAAACATACTACTTCATATTCCTCTTAAATATACTACTTCATATTTCTCTTAAACATACTGCTTTATATTCCTCTTAAACATACTACTTCATATTCCTCTTAAACATACTACTTCATATTCCTCTAAAACATACTACTTCATATTACTCTTAAACATACTACTTCATATTCCTCTTAAATATACTACTTCATATTCCTCTCAAACATGCTTCTTCATATTCCTCTTAAATATACTACTTCATATTCCTCTTAAACATACTACTTCATATTCCTCTTAAACATACTACTTCATATTCCTCTAAAACATACTACTTCATATTCCTCTTAAATATACTACTTCATATTCCTCTTAAATATACTACTTCATGTTCCTCTTAAACATACTACTTCATATTCCTCTTAAACATACTTCTTCATATTCCTCTTAAACATACTACTTCATATTCCTCTTAAACACACTCCTTCATATTCCTCTTAAATATACTACTGCATATTCCTCTTAAACATACTACTTCATATTCCTCTTAAACATATACTGCATATTCCTGTTAAACATACTACTTCATATTCCTCTTAAACATACTACTGCATATTCCTCTTAAACATACTACTTCATATTACTCTTAAACATACTACTTCATATTTCTCTTAAACATACTACTTTATATTCCTCTTAAACATACTACTTCATATTCCTCTTAAACATACTACTTCATATTCCTCTAAAACATACTACTTCATATTACTCTTAAACATACTACTTCATATTCCTCTTAAATATACTACTTCATATTCCTCTCAAACATGCTTCTTCATATTCCTCTTAAATATACTACTTCATATTCCTCTTAAACATACTACTTCATATTCCTCTTAAACATACTACTTCATATTCCTCTTAAACATACTACTTCATATTCCTCTTAAATATACTACTTCATATTCCTCTTAAGTATACTACTTCATATTCCTTTTAAACATACTACTTTATATTCCTCTTAAACATACTTCTTCATATTCCTCTTAAACATACTACTTCATATTCCTCTTAAACACACTACTTCATATTCCTCTTAAATATACTACTGCATATTCCTCTTAAACATACTACTTCATATTCCTCTTAAATATACTACTTCATATTCCTCTTATACATACTAATTCATATTCCTCTTAAACATACTACTTATATTCCTCTTAAATATACAACTTCATATTCCTCTTAAATATACTACTTCATATCCCTCTTAAATATACTACTTCATATTCCTCTTAAATATACTACTTCATATTCCTCTTAAACATACTTCTTCATATTCCTCTTAAATATACTACTTCATATTTCTTTTAAACATACTACTTTATATTCCTCTTAAACACACTACTTCATATTCCTCTTAAACATACTACTTCATATTCCTCTTAAATATACTACTTCATATTCCTCTTAAATATACTACTTCATATTCCTCTTAAACATAGTACTTCATATTCCTCTTAAATATACTACTTCATATTCCTCTTAAATATACTTCATATTCCCCTTAAATATAATTCTTCATATTCCTCTTAAACATACTACTTCATATTCCTCTTAAACATACTACTTCAAATTCCTCGTACACATATTACTTCATATTCCTCTTAAATATACTACTTCATATTCCTCTTAAACATACTACTTCATATTCCTCTTAAATATACTACTTCATATTCCTCTTAAATATACTACTTCATATTCCTCTTAAATATACTACTTCATATTCCTCTTAAACATACTACTTCATATTCCTCTTAAATATACTACTTCATATTTCTCTTAAACATACTGCTTTACATTCCTCTTAAACATACTACTTCATATTCCTCTTAAACATACTACTTCATATTCCTCTAAGACATACTACTTCATATTACTCTTAAACATACTACTTCATATTCCTCTTAAATATACTACTTCATATTCCTCTCAAACATGCTTCTTCATATTCCTCTTAAATATACTACTTCATATTCCTCTTAAACATACTACTTCATATTCCTCTTAAACATACTACTTCATATTCCTCTAAAACATACTACTTCATATTCCTCTTAAATATACTACTTCATATTTCTCTTAAATATACTACTTCATGTTCCTCTTAAACATACTACTTCATATTCCTCTTAAACATACTTCTTCATATTCCTCTTAAACATACTACTTCATATTCCTCTTAAACACACTACTTCATATTCCTCTTAAATATACTACTGCATATTCCTCTTAAACATACTACTTCATATTCCTCTTAAACATATACTGCATATTCCTGTTAAACATACTACTTCATATTCCTCTTAAACATACTATTGCATATTCCTCTTAAACATACTACTTCATATTACTCTTAAACATACTACTTCATATTTCTCTTAAACATACTACTTTATATTCCTCTTAAACATACTACTTCATATTCCTCTTAAACATACTACTTCATATTCCTCTAAAACATACTACTTCATATTACTCTTAAACATACTACTTCATATTCCTCTTAAATATACTACTTCATATTCCTCTCAAACATGCTTCTTCATATTCCTCTTAAATATACTACTTCATATTCCTCTTAAACATACTACTTCATATTCCTCTTAAACATACTACTTCATATTCCTCTTAAATATACTACTTCATATTCCTCTTAAGTATACTACTTCATATTCCTTTTAAACATACTACTTTATATTCCTCTTAAACATACTTCTTCATATTCCTCTTAAACATACTACTTCATATTCCTCTTAAACACACTACTTCATATTCCTCTTAAATATACTACTGCATATTCCTCTTAAACATACTACTTCATATTCCTCTTAAATATACTACTTCATATTCCTCTTATACATACTAATTCATATTCCTCTTAAACATACTACTTATATTCCTCTTAAATATACAACTTCATATTCCTCTTAAATATACTACTTCATATCCCTCTTAAATATACTACTTCATATTCCTCTTAAATATACTACTTCATATTCCTCTTAAACATACTTCTTCATATTCCTCTTAAATATACTACTTCATATTTCTTTTAAACATACTACTTTATATTCCTCTTAAACACACTACTTCATATTCCTCTTAAACATACTACTTCATATTCCTCTTAAATATACTACTTCATATTCCTCTTAAATATACTACTTCATATTCCTCTTAAACATAGTACTTCATATTCCTCTTAAATATACTACTTCATATTCCTCTTAAATATACTTCATATTCCCCTTAAATATAATTCTTCATATTCCTCTTAAACATACTACTTCATATTCCTCTTAAACATACTACTTCAAATTCCTCGTACACATATTACTTCATATTCCTCTTAAATATACTACTTCATATTCCTCTTAAACATACTACTTCATATTCCTCTTAAATATACTACTTCATATTCCTCTTAAATATACTACTTCATATTCCTCTTAAATATACTACTTCATATTCCTCTTAAACATACTACTTCATATTCCTCTTAAATATACTACTTCATATTTCTCTTAAACATACTGCTTTATATTCCTCTTAAACATACTACTTCATATTCCTCTTAAACATACTACTTCATATTCCTCTAAGACATACTACTTCATATTACTCTTAAACATACTACTTCATATTCCTCTTAAATATACTACTTCATATTCCTCTCAAACATGCTTCTTCATATTCCTCTTAAATATACTACTTCATATTCCTCTTAAACATACTACTTCATATTCCTCTTAAACATACTACTTCAT
Source organism: Atherix ibis (assembly GCA_958298945.1). Taxonomy (NCBI): domain Eukaryota; kingdom Metazoa; phylum Arthropoda; class Insecta; order Diptera; family Athericidae; genus Atherix; species Atherix ibis. The sequence goes on along the minus strand of CATQJD010000097.1, from coordinate 559,368 downwards.
CATCCTCTAAAACATACTACTTCATATTCCTCTTAAATATACTACTTCATATTTCTCTTAAATATACTACTTCATGTTCCTCTTAAACATACTACTTCATATTCCTCTTAAACATACTTCTTCATATTCCTCTTAAACATACTACTTCATATTCCTCTTAAACACACTACTTCATATTCCTCTTAAATATACTACTGCATATTCCTCTTAAACATACTACTTCATATTCCTCTTAAACATATACTGCATATTCCTGTTAAACATACTACTTCATATTCCTCTTAAACATACTATTGCATATTCCTCTTAAACATACTACTTCATATTACTCTTAAACATACTACTTCATATTTCTCTTAAACATACTACTTTATATTCCTCTTAAACATACTACTTCATATTCCTCTTAAACATACTACTTCATATTCCTCTAAAACATACTACTTCATATTACTCTTAAACATACTACTTCATATTCCTCTTAAATATACTACTTCATATTCCTCTCAAACATGCTTCTTCATATTCCTCTTAAATATACTACTTCATATTCCTCTTAAACATACTACTTCATATTCCTCTTAAACATACTACTTCATATTCCTCTTAAACATACTACTTCATATTCCTCTTAAAAATACTACTTCATATTCCTCTTAAATATACTACTTCATATTCCTTTTAAACATACTACTTCATATTCCTCTTAAACATACTTCTTTATATTCCTCTTAAACACACTACTTCATATTCCTCTTAAATATACTACTGCATATTCCTCTTAAACATACTACTTCATATTCCTCTTAAATATACTACTTCATATTCCTCTTATACATACTAATTCATATTCCTCTTAAACATACTACTTATATTCCTCTTAAATATACAACTTCATATTCCTCTTAAATATACTACTTCATATTCCTCTTAAATATACTACTTCATATTCCTCTTAAATATACTACTTCATATTCCTCTTTAACATACTTCTTCATATTCCTCTTAAATATACTACTTCATATTTCTTTTAAACATACTACTTTATATTCCTCTTAAACACACTACTTCATATTCCTCTTAAACATACTACTTCATATTCCTCTTAAATATACTACTTCATATTCCTCTTAAATATACTACTTCATATTCCTCTTAAACATAGTACTTCATATTCCTCTTAAATATACTACTTCATATTCCTCTTAAATATACTTCATATTCCCCTTAAATATAATTCTTCATATTCCTCTTAAACATACTACTTCATATTCCTCTTAAACATACTACTTCAAATTCCTCGTACACATATTACTTCATATTCCTCTTAAATATACTACTTCATATTCCTCTTAAACATACTACTTCAAATTCCCCTTAAACATACTACTTCATATTCCTCTTAAACATACTACTTCATATTCCTCTTAAACATACTACTTCATATTCCTCGTAAACATACTACTTCATATTCCTCTTAAATATACTACTTCATATTCCTCTTATACATACTACTTCATATTCCTCTTAAATATACTACTTCATATTCCTCTTAAACATACTACTTCATATTTCCCTTAAACATACTACTTCATATTCCTCTTAAACATACTACTTCATATTCCTCTTAAACATACTACTTCATATTCCTCTTAAATATACTACTTCATACTCCTCTTAAACATACTACTTCATATTCCTCTTAAACATACTACTTCATATTCCTCTTAAACATACTACTACATATTGCTCTTAAGCATACTACTTCATATTCCTCTTAAACATACGACTTCATATTCCTCTTAAACATACTCCTTCATATTCCTCTTAAACATACTACTTCATTATCCTCTTTAATATAATACTTCTTATTCCTCTTAAACATACTACTTCATATTCCTCTTAAACATACTACTTCATATTCCTCATAAATATACTACTTCGTATTCCTCTTAAACATACTACTTCAAATTCCTCTTAAACATACTACTTCATATTCCTCTTAAACATACTACTTCATATTCCTCTTAAACATACTACTTCATATTCCTCTTAAACATACGACATCATATTCCTCTTAAACATACTACTTCATATTCCTCTTAAACGTACTACTTCATATTCCTCTTAAATATACTACTTCATACTCCTCTTAAACATACTACTTCATATTCCTCTTAAACATACTAGTTCATATTCCTCTTAAATATACTACTTCATATTCTTCTTAAACATATTACTTCATATAACTCTTAAATATACTACTTCATATTCCTCTTAAATATACTAATTCATATTCCTCTTAAACTTACTACTTCATATTCCTCTTAAGCACACTACTTCATATTCTTCTTAAATATACTACTTCATATTCCTCTTAAATACACTACTTACTATTCTTCTTAAATATACTATTTCATATTCCTCTTAAACATATAATTCATATTCCTATTACACATACTACTTCATATTCCTCTTAAACATACTACTACATATTCTTCTTAAATATACTACTTCTTATTCCTCTTAAGCATACTACTTCATATTCCTCTTAAACATACTACTTCAAATTCCTCTTAAACATACTACTTCCTATTCCTCTTAAATATACTTCTTCATATTCCTCTTAAACATACTACTTCATATTAATCTTAAACATACTACTTCATATTCCTCTTAAACATACTACTTCATATTCCTCTTAAACATACTACTTCATATTCCTCCTAAACATACTACTTTCTATTCCTCTTAGACATTATACTTCCTATTCCTCTTAAGCATACTACTTCATATTCCTCTTAAACATACTACATCATATGCCTCTTAAACGTACTACTTCATATTCTTCTTAAATAAACTACTTCATATTCTTCTTAAATATACTACTTCATATTCCTCTTAAATATACTACTTCATATTCCTCTTAAACATACTACTTCATATTCCTCTTAAACATATTACTTCATATTCCTCTTAAATATACTTCTTCATATTCCTCTTAAATATACTACTTCATATTCCTCTTAAATATACAACTTCATATTCATCTTAAATATACTTCTTCATATTCCTCTTAAACATACTACTTCATATTCCTCTTAAATATACAACTTCTTATTCCTCTAAAACATACTACTTCATATTCCTCTTAAACATACTACTTCATATTCCTCTTAAACAAACTACTTCATATTCCTCTTAAACATGCTACGTCATATTCCTCTTAAATATACTACTTCATAATCCTCTTAAATATACTACTTTATATTCCTCTTAAACATACTACTTCATAATCCTCTTAAACATACTACTTCATATTCCTCTTAAACATACTACTTCATATTCCTCTTAAACATACTGCTTCATATTCCTCTTAAACATACTACTTCATATTCCTCTTTAACATAATACTTCATATTCCTCTTAAACATACTACTTCATATAACTCTTAAACATACTACTGTATATTCCTCTTAAACATACTACTTCATATAACTCTTAAACATACTACTGTATATTCCTCTTAAATATACTACTTCATATTCCTCTTAAATATACTACTTCATATTCCTTTTAAATATACTACTGCATATTCCTCTTAAATATTCCTCTTAAACATACTACTTCATATTCCTCTTAAACATACTACTTCATATTCCTCTTAAACATACTACTTCATATTCCTCTTAAAGATACTACTTCATATTCCTCTTAAATATACTACTTCATATTCCTCTTAAACATACTACTTCATATGTTCCTCTTAAACATACTACTTCATATTCCTCTTAAATATACTACTTCATATTCCTCTTAAACATACTACTTCATATTCCTCTTAAACATACTACTTCATATGTTCCTCTTAAACATACTACTTCATATTCCTCTTAAATATACTACTTCATATTCCTCTTAAACATACTACTTCATATTCCTCTTAAATATACAACTTCATGTTCCTCTTAAACATACTACTTCATATTCCTCTTAAACATACTACTTCATATTCCTCGTACACATATTACTTCATATTCCTCTTAAATATACTACTTCATATTCCTCTTAAACATACTACTTCAAATTCCTTTTAAACATACTACTTCATATTCCTCTTAAATACACTACTTCATATTCCTCCTCAAAATACTACTTCATATTCCTCTTAAACATACTACGTCATATTCCTCTTAAACATACTCCTTCATATTCCTCTTAAATATACTACTTCATATTCTTCTTAAATATACTACTTCATATTCCTCTAAAATATACTACTTCATATTCCTCTTAAACATACTACTTCATATTCCTCTTAAACATACTACTTCATATTCCTCTCAAACATACTACTTCATATTCCTCTTAAATATACTACTTCATATTCCTCTTAAACATACTACTTCATATTCCTCTTAAACATACTACTTCATATGTTCCTCTTAAACATACTACTTCATATTCCTCTTAAATATACTACTTCATATTCCTCTTAAACATACTACTTCATATTCCTCTTAAATATACAACTTCATGTTCCTCTTAAACATACTACTTCATATTCCTCTTAAACATACTACTTCATATTCCTCGTACACATATTACTTCATATTCCTCTTAAATATACTACTTCATATTCCTCTTAAACATACTACTTCATATTCCTTTTAAACATACTACTTCATATTCCTCTTAAATACACTACTTCATATTCCTCCTCAAAATACTACTTCATATTCCTCTTAAACATACTACGTCATATTCCTCTTAAACATACTCCTTCATATTCCTCTTAAATATACTACTTCATATTCTTCTTAAATATACTACTTCATATTCCTCTAAAATATACTACTTCATATTCCTCTTAAACATACTACTTCATATTCCTCTTAAACATACTACTTCATATTCCTCTCAAACATACTACTTCATATTCCTCTTAAATATACTACATCATATTCCTCTTAAATATACTACTTCATATTCCTATTAAACAAACTACTTCATATTCTTCTTAAACATACTACTTCATATTCCTCTTAATTATACTACTTCATATTCCTCTTAAAAATACTACTTCATATTCCTCTTAAACATACTACTTCATATTCCTCTTAAATATACAACTTCATATTCCTCTAAAACATACTACTTCATATTCCTCTTAAACATACTACTTCATATTCCTCTTAAACAAACTACTTCATATTCCTCTTAAACATGCTACGTCATATTCCTCTTAAATATACTACTTCATAATCCTCTTAAATATACTACTTTATATTCCTCTTAAACATACTACTTCATAATCCTCTTAAACATACTACTTCATATTCCTCTTAAACATACTACTTCATATTCCTCTTAAACATACTGCTTCATATTCCTCTTAAACATACTACTTCATATTCCTCTTTAACATAATACTTCATATTCCTCTTAAACATACTACTTCATATAACTCTTAAACATATTCCTCTTAAACATACTACTTCATATTCCTCTTAAAGATACTACTTCATATTCCTCTTAAATATACTACTTCATATTCCTCTTAAACATACTACTTCATATGTTCCTCTTAAACATACTACTTCATATTCCTCTTAAACATACTACTTCATATTCCTCTTAAACATACTACTTCATATTCCTCTTAAACATACTGCTTCATATTCCTCTTAAACATACTACTTCATATTCCTCTTTAACATAATACTTCATATTCCTCTTAAACATACTACTTCATATTCCTCTTAAACATACTACTTCATATTCCTCTTAAACATACTACTTCATATTCCTCTTAAAGATACTACTTCATATTCCTCTTAAATATACAACTTCATATTCCTCTAAAACATACTACTTCATATTCCTCTTAAACATACTACTTCATATTCCTCTTAAACAAACTACTTCATATTCCTCTTAAACATGCTACGTCATATTCCTCTTAAATATACTACTTCATAATCCTCTTAAATATACTACTTTATATTCCTCTTAAACATACTACTTCATAATCCTCTTAAACATACTACTTCATATTCCTCTTAAACATACTACTTCATATTCCTCTTAAACATACTGCTTCATATTCCTCTTAAACATACTAATTCATATTCCTCTTTAACATAATACTTCATATTCCTCTTAAACATACTACTTCATATAACTCTTAAACATACTACTGTATATTCCTCTTAAATATACTACTTCATATTCCTCTTAAATATACTACTTCATATTCCTTTTAAATATACTACTGCATATTCCTCTTAAATATTCCTCTTAAACATACTACTTCATATTCCTCTTAAACATACTACTTCATATTCCTCTTAAACATACTACTTCATATTCCTCTTAAAGATACTACTTCATATTCCTCTTAAATATACTACTTCATATTCCTCTTAAACATACTACTTCATATGTTCCTCTTAAACATACTACTTCATATTCCTCTTAAATATACTACTTCATATTCCTCTTAAACATACTACTTCATATTCCTCTTAAATATACAACTTCATATTCCTCTAAAACATACTACTTCATATTCCTCTTAAACATACTACTTCATATTCCTCTTAAGCAAACTACTTCATATTCCTCTTAAACATGCTACGTCATATTCCTCTTAAATATACTACTTCATATTCCTCTTAAATTTACTACTTCATATTCCTCTTAAACATACTACTTCATAATCCTCTTAAACATACTACTTCATATTCCTCTTAAACATACTACTTCATATTCCTCTTAAACATACTGCTTCATATTCCTCTTAAACATACTACTTCATATTCCTCTTTAACATAATACTTCATATTCCTCTAAAAACATACTACTTCATATTCCTCTTAAATATACTACTTCATACTCCTCTTAAACATACAGCTTCATATTCCTCTTAAACATACTACTTCATATTCCTCGTAAACATACTACTTCATATTCCTCTTAAACATACTACTTCATATTCCTCTTAAATATACTACTTCATATTCCTCTTAAATATACTTCATATTGCCCTTAAATATAATACTTCATGTTCCTCTTAAACATACTACTTCATATTCCTCTTAAACATACTACTTCATATTCCTCGTACACATATTACTTCATATTCCTCTTAAATATACTACTTCATATTCCTCTTAAACATACTACTTCATATTCCTTTTAAACATACTACTTCATATTCCTCCTCAAAATACTACTTCATATTCCTCTTAAACATACTACGTCATATTCCTCTTAAACATACTCCTTCATATTCCTCTTAAATATACTACTTCATATTCTTCTTAAATATACTACTTCATATTCCTCTAAAATATACTACTTCATATTCCTCTTAAACATACTACTTCATATTCCTCTTAAACATACTACTTCATATTCCTCTCAAACATACTACTTCATATTCCTCTTAAATATACTACTTCATATTCCTCTTAAATATACTACTTCATATTCCTATTAAACAAACTACTTCATATTCCTATTAAACAAACTACTTCATATTCTTCTTAAACATACTACTTCATATTCCTCTTAAATATACTACTTCATATTCCTCTTAAAAATACTACTTCATATTCCTCTTAAAGATGCTACTTCATATTCATCTTAAACATAATACTTCGTATTCCTCTTAAATATACTACTTCATATACCTCTTAAATATACTACTTAATATTCCTCTTAAATATACTTCATATTCCTCTTAAATATACTACTTCATGTTCCTCTGAAACATAATACTTCATATTCCTCTTAAACATACTACTTCATATTCCTCTTCAACATTCTACTTCATATTCATCTTAAACATGCTACGTCATATTATTCTTAAATATGCTACTTCATATTCCTCTTAAACATACTACTTCATATTCCTCTTCAACATAGTACTTCATATTTCTCTTCAACATACTACTTCATATTCCTCTTAAACATGCTACTTCATATTCCTCTTAAATATACTACTTCATATTCCTCTTAAACATACTACTTCATATTCCTCTTAAACATACTACTTCATATTCATCTTAAACATACTACTTCATATTCCTCTTAAACATACTACTTCATATTCCTTTTAAACATACTACTTCATATTCCTCTTAAATATACTACTGAATATTTCTCTTAAACATACTACTTCATATTTCTCTTAAACATACTACTTCATATTCCTCTTAAACATAATACTTCATATTCCTCTTAAATATACTACTTAATATTGCTCTTAAATATACTTCATATTCCTCCTAAATATACTACTTCATGTTCCTCAGAAACATAATACTTCATATTCCTCTTAAACATACTACTTCATATTCCTCTTACACATATTACTTCATGTTCCTCTTAAATATACTACTTCATATTCCTCTTAAACATACTACTTCATATTCCTCTTAAATATACTACTTCATATTCCTCTTAAATGTACTACTTCATATTCCTCTTAAATATACTATTTCATATTCCTCTTAAACATACTACTTCATATTCTTCTTAAATATACTACTTCATATTTCTCTTAAACATACTACTTTATATTCCTCTTAAACATACTACTTCATATTCCTCTTAAACATACTACTTCATATTCCTCTAAAACATACTACTTCATATTACTCTTAAACATACTACTTCATATTCCTCTTAAATATACTACTTCATATTCCTCTCAAACATGCTCCTTCATATTCCTCTTAAATATACTACTTCATATTCCTCTTAAACATACTACTTCATATTCCTCTTAAACATACTACATCATATTCCTCTTAAACATACTACTTCATATTCCTCTTAAATATACTACTTCATATTCCTCTTAAATATATTACTTCATATTCCTTTTAAACATACTACTTCATATTCCTCTTAAACATACTTCTTCATATTCCTCTTAAACATACTACTTCATATTCCTCTTAAACACACTACTTCATATTCCTCTTAAATATACTACTGCATATTCCTTTTAAACATACTACTTCATATTCCTCTTAAATATACTACTTCATATTCCTCTTAAACATACTACTTCATATTCCTCTTAAACATACTACTTATATTCCTCTTAAATATACAACTTCATATTCCTCTTAAATATACTACTTCATATTCCTCTTAAATATACTTCTTCATATTCCTCTTAACAAATACTACTTCATATTCCTCTTAAACATACTTCTTCATACTCCTCTTAAATATACAACTTCATATTTCTTTTAAACATACTACTTTATATTCCTCTTAAACATACTACTTCATATTCCTCTTAAACATACTACTTCATATTCCTCTTAAATATACTACTTCATATTCCTCTTAAATATACTACTTCATATTCCTCTTAAACATAGTACTTCATATTCCTCTTAAATATACTACTTCATATTCCTCTTAAATATACTTCATATTCCCCTTAAATATAATACTTCATATTCCTCTTAAACATACTACTTCATATTCCTCTTAAACATACTACTTCATATTCCTCTTAAATATACTACTTCATATTCCTCCTCAAAATACTACTTCATATTCCTCTTAAACATACTACGTCACATTCCTCTTAAACATACTACTTCATATTCCTCTTAAATATACTACTTCATATTCCTCTTAAATATACTACTTCATATTCCTCTAAAATATACTACTTCATATTCCTCTTAAACATACTATTTCATATTCCTCTTAAACATACTACTTCATGTTCCTCTTAAATATACTACTGCATATTCCTCTTAAACATACTACTTCATATTCCTCTTAAACATATACTGCATATTCCTCTTAAACATACTACTTCATATTCCTCTTAAACATACTACTGCATATTCCTCTTAAACATACTACTTCATATTACTCTTAAACATACTACTTCATATTTCTCTTAAACATACTACTTTATATTCCTCTTAAACATACTACTTCATATTCCTCTTAAACATACTACTTCATATTCCTCTTAAACATACTACTTCATATTACTCTTAAACATACTACTTCATATTCCTCTTAAATATACTACTTCATATTCCTCTTAAACATACTACTTCATATTCCTCTTAAACATACTATTTATATTCCTCCTAAATATACAACTTTATATTCCTCTTAAATATACTACTTCATATTCCTCTTAAATATACTTCTTCATATTCCTCTTAAATATACTACTTCATATTCCTCTTAAACATATTACTTCATATTCCTCTTAAACATACTACTTCATATTCCTCTTAAACATACTACTTCATATTCCTCTTAAATATACTACTTCATATTCCTCTTAAGTATACTACTTCATATTCCTTTTAAACATACTACTTCATATTCCTCTTAAACATACTTCTTCATATTCCTCTTAAACATACTACTTCATATTCCTCTTAAACACACTACTTCATATTCCTCTTAAATATACTACTGCATATTCCTCTTAAACATACTACTTCATATTCCTCTTAAATATACTACTTCATATTCCTCTTATACATACTAATTCATATTCCTCTTAAACATACTACTTATATTCATCTTAAATATACAACTTCATATTCCTCTTAATTATACTACTTCATTTTCCTCTTAAATATACTACTTCATATTCCTCTTAAATATACTACTTCATATTCCTCTTAAACATACTTCTTCATATTCCTCTTAAATATACTACTTCATATTTCTTTTAAACATACTACTTTATATTCCTCTTAAACACACTACTTCATATTCCTCTTAAACATACTACTTCATATTCCTCTTAAATATACTACTTCATATTCCTCTTAAATATACTACTTCATATTCCTCTTAAACATATTACTTCATATTCCTCTTAAATATACTACTTCATATTCCTCTTAAATATACTTCATATTCCCCTTAAATATAATTCTTCATATTCCTCTTAAACATACTACTTCATATTCCTCTTAAACATATTACTTCATATTCCTCTTAAATATACTACTTCATATTCCTCTTAAACATACTACTTCATATTCCTCTTAAATATACTACTTCATATTCCTCTTAAATATACTACTTCATATTCCTCTTAAATATACTACTTCATATTCCTCTTAAACATACTACTTCATATTCCTCTAAAACATACTACTTCATATTACTCTTAAACATACTACTTCATATTCCTCTTAAATATACTACTTCATATTCCTCTCAAACATGCTTCTTCATATTCCTCTTAAATATACTACTTCATATTCCTCTTAAACATACTACTTCATATTCCTCTTAAACATACTACTTCATATTCCTCTAAAACATACTACTTCATATTCCTCTTAAATATACTACTTCATATTCCTCTTAAATATACTACTTTATGTTCCTCTTAAACATACTACTTCATATTCCTCTTAAACATACTTCTTCATATTCCTCTTAAACATACTACTTCATATTCCTCTTAAACACACTACTTCATATTCCTCTTAAATATACTACTGCATATTCCTCTTAAACATACTACTTCATATTCCTCTTAAACATATACTGCATATTCCTGTTAAACATACTACTTCATATTCCTCTTAAACATACTACTGCATATTCCTCTTAAACATACTACTTCATATTACTCTTAAACATACTACTTCATATTTCTCTTAAACATACTACTTTATATTCCTCTTAAACATACTACTTCATATTCCTCTTAAACATACTACTTCATATTCCTCTTAAATATACTACTTCATATTCCTCTTAAACATACTACTTCTTATTCCTCTTAAACATACTACTTCATATTCCTCTTAAACATACTACTTCATATTCCTCTTAAATATACTACTTCATATTCCTCTTAAGTATACTACTTCATATTCCTTTTAAACATACTACTTCATATTCCTCTTAAACATACTTCTTTATATTCCTCTTAAACACACTACTTCATATTCCTCTTAAATATACTACTGCATATTCCTCTTAAACATACTACTTCATATTCCTCTTAAATATACTACTTCATATTCCTCTTATACATACTAATTCATATTCCTCTTAAACATACTACTTATATTCCTCTTAAATATACACCTTCATATTCCTCTTAAATATACTACTTCATATTCCTCTTAAATATACTACTTCATATTCCTCTTAAATATACTACTTCATATTCCTCTTAAACATACTTCTTCATATTCCTCTTAAATATACTACTTCATATTTCTTTTAAACATACTACTTTATATTCCTCTTAAACACACTACTTCATATTCCTCTTAAACATACTACTTCATATTCCTCTTAAATATACTACTTCATATTCCTCTTAAATATACTTCATATTCCCCTTAAATATAATTCTTCATATTCCTCTTAAACATACTACTTCATATTCCTCTTAAACATACTACTTCAAATTCCTCGTACACATATTACTTCATATTCCTCTTAAATATACTACTTCATATTCCTCTTAAACATACTACTTCAAATTCCCCTTAAACATACTACTTCATATTCCTCTTAAACATACTACTTCATATTCCTCTTAAACATACTACTTCATATTCCTCTTAAACATACTACTTCATATTCCTCTTAAATATACTACTTCATATTCCTCTTATACATACTACTTCATATTCCTCTTAAATATACTACTTCATATTCCTCTTAAACATACTACTTCATATTTCCCTTAAACATACTACTTCATATTCCTCTTAAACATACTACTTCATATTCCTCTTAAACATACTACTTCATATTCCTCTTAAATATACTACTTCATACTCCTCTTAAACATACTACTTCATATTCCTCTTAAACATACTACTTCATATTCCTCTTAAACATACTACTACATATTGCTCTTAAGCATACTACTTCATATTCCTCTTAAACATACGACTTCATATTCCTCTTAAACATACTCCTTCATATTCCTCTTAAACATACTACTTCATTATCCTCTTTAATATAATACTTCTTATTCCTCTTAAACATACTACTTCATATTCCTCTTAAACATACTACTTCATATTCCTCATAAATATACTACTTCGTATTCCTCTTAAACATACTACTTCAAATTCCTCTTAAACATACTACTTCATATTCCTCTTAAACATACTACTTCATATTCCTCTTAAACATACTACTTCATATTCCTCTTAAACATACGACATCATATTCCTCTTAAACATACTACTTCATATTCCTCTTAAACGTACTACTTCATATTCCTCTTAAATATACTACTTCATACTCCTCTTAAACATACTACTTCATATTCCTCTTAAACATACTAGTTCATATTCCTCTTAAACATACTACTTCATATTGCTCTTAAGCATAGCACTTCATATTCCTCTTAAACGTACGACTTCAAATTCCTCTTAAACATACTCCTTCATATTCCTTTTAAGCATACTACTTCATATTCCTCTTTAATATAATATTTCTTATTCCTCTTAAACATCCTACTTCATATTCCTCTTAAACATAATACTTCATATTTCTCTTAAACATACTACTTCATATTCCTCTTATACATACTACTTCATATTCCTCTTAAATATACTACTTTATATTACTCTTAAATATACTACTTCATATTATTCTTAAACATATTACTTCATATAACTCTTAAATATACTACTTCATATTCCTCTTAAATATACTAATTCATATTCCTCTTAAACATACTACTTCATATTCCTCTTAAGCACACTACTTCATATTCTTCTTAAATATACTACTTCATATTCCTCTTAAATACACTACTAAGTATTCTTCTTAAATATACTATTTCATATTCCTCTTAAACATATAATTCATATTCCTATTACACATACTACTTCATATTCCTCTTAAACATACTACTACATATTCTTCTTAAATATACTACTTCTTATTCCTCTTAAGCATACTACTTCATATTCCTCTTAAACATACTACTTCAAATTCCTCTTAAACATACTACTTCCTATTTCTCTTAAATATACTTCTTCATATTCCTCTTAAACATACTACTTCATATTAATCTTAAACATACTACTTCATATTCCTCTTAAACATACTACTTCATATTCCTCTTAAACATACTACTTCATATTCCTCCTAAACATACTACTTTCTATTCCTCTTAGACATATTACTTCCTATTCCTCTTAAGCATACTACTTCATATTCCTCTTAAACATACTACATCATATGCCTCTTAAACGTACTACTTCATATTCTTCTTAAATAAACTACTTCATATTCTTCTTAAATATACTACTTCATATTCCTCTTAAATATACTACTTCATATTCCTCTTAAACATACTACTTCATATTCCTCTTAAACATATTACTTCATATTCCTCTTAAATATACTTCTTCATATTCCTCTTAAATATACTACTTCATATTCCTCTTAAATATACAACTTCATATTCATCTTAAATATACTTCTTCATATTCCTCTTAAACATACTACTTCATATTCCTCTTAAATATACAACTTCATATTCCTCTAAAACATACTACTTCATATTCCTCTTAAACATACTACTTCATATTCCTCTTAAACAAACTACTTCATATTCCTCTTAAACATGCTACGTCATATTCCTCTTAAATATACTACTTCATAATCCTCTTAAATATACTACTTCATATTCCTCTTAAATATACTACTTCATAATCCTCTTAAACATACTACTTCATATTCCTCTTAAACATACTACTTCATATTCCTCTTAAACATACTGCTTCATATTCCTCTTAAACATACTACTTCATATTCCTCTTTAACATAATACTTCATATTCCTCTTAAACATACTACTTCATATAACTCTTAAACATACTACTGTATATTCCTCTTAAACATACTACTTCATATAACTCTTAAACATACTACTGTATATTCCTCTTAAATATACTACTTCATATTCCTCTTAAATATACTACTTCATATTCCTTTTAAATATACTACTGCATATTCCTCTTAAATATTCCTCTTAAATATACTACTTCATATTCCTCTTAAACATACTACTTCATATTCCTCTTAAACATACTACTTCATATTCCTCTTAAAGATACTACTTCATATTCCTCTTAAATATACTACTTCATATTCCTCTTAAACATACTACTTTATATGTTCCTCTTAAACATACTACTTCATATTCCTCTTAAATATACTACTTCATATTCCTCTTAAACATACTACTTCATATTCCTCTTAAATATACAACTTCATATTCCTCTAAAACATACTACTTCATATTCCTCTTAAACATACTACTTCATATTCCTCTTAAACAAACTACTTCATATTCCTCTTAAACATGCTACGTCATATTCCTCTTAAATATACTACTTCATATTCCTCTTAAATTTACTACTTCATATTCCTCTTAAACATACTACTTCATAATCCTCTTAAACATACTACTTCATATTCCTCTTAAACACACTACTTCATATTCCTCTTAAACATACTGCTTCATATTCCTCTTAAACATACTACTTCATATTCCTCTTTAACATAATACTTCATATTCCTCTAAAAACATACTACTTCATATTCCTCTTAAATATACTACTTCATACTCCTCTTAAACATACAGCTTCATATTCCTCTTAAACATACTACTTCATATTCCTCGTAAACATACTACTTCATATTCCTCTTAAACATACTATTTCATATTCCTCTTAAATATACTACTTCATATTCCTCTTAAACATAGTACTTCATATTCCTCTTAAATATACTACTTCATATTCCTCTTAAATATACTTCATATTGCCCTTAAATATAATACTTCATGTTCCTCTTAAACATACTACTTCATATTCCTCTTAAACATACTACTTCATATTCCTCGTACACATATTACTTCATATTCCTCTTAAATATACTACTTCATATTCCTCTTAAACATACTACTTCATATTCCTTTTAAACATACTACTTCATATTCCTCTTAAATACTCTACTTCATATTCCTCCTCAAAATACTACTTCATATTCCTCTTAAACATACTACGTCATATTCCTCTTAAACATACTACTTCATATTCCTCTTAAATATACTACTTCATATTCTTATTAAATATACTACTTCATATTCCTCTAAAATATACTACTTCATATTCCTCTTAAACATACTACTTCATATTCCTCTTAAACATACTACTTCATATTCCTCTCAAACATACTACTTCATATTCCTCTTAAATATACTACTTCATATTCCTCTTAAATATACTACTTCATATTCCTATTAAACATACTACTTCATATTCTTCTTAAACATACTACTTCATATTCCTCTTAAATATACTACTTCATATTCCTCTTAAAAATACTACTTCATATTCCTCTTAAAGATGCTACTTCATATTCATCTTAAACATAATACTTCGTATTCTTCTTAAATATACTACTTCATATTCCTCTTAAATATACTACTTCATATACCTCTTAAATATACTACTTAATATTCCTCTTAAATATACTTCATATTCCTCTTAAATATACTACTTCATGTTCCTCTGAAACATAATACTTCATATTCCTCTTAAACATACTACTTCATATTCCTCTTCAACATTCTACTTCATATTCATCTTAAACATGCTACGTCATATTCTTCTTAAATATACTACTTCATATTCCTCTTAAACATACTACTTCATATTCCTCTTCAA
Source organism: Atherix ibis (assembly GCA_958298945.1). Lineage (NCBI taxonomy): Eukaryota > Metazoa > Arthropoda > Insecta > Diptera > Athericidae > Atherix > Atherix ibis. Next base: position 542,624 of record CATQJD010000097.1, on the reverse strand, counting down.
CATACTACTTCATATTTCTCTTCAACATACTACTTCATATTCCTCTTAAACATGCTACTTCATATTCCTCTTAAATATACTACTTCATATTCCTCTTAAACATACTACTTCATATTCCTCTTAAACATACTACTTCATATTCATCTTAAACATACTACTTCATATTCCTCTTAAACATACTACTTCATATTCCTTTTAAACATACTACTTCATATTCCTCTTAAATATACTACTGAATATTCCTCTTAAACATACTACTTCATATTTCTCTTAAACATACTACTTCATATTCCTCTTAAACATAATACTTCATATTCCTCTTAAATATACTACTTAATATTGCTCTTAAATATACTTCATATTCCTCTTAAATATACTACTTCATGTTCCTCAGAAACATAGTACTTCATATTCCTCTTAAACATACTACTTCATATTCCTCTTACACATATTACTTCATATTCCTCTTAAATATACTACTTCATATTCCTCTTAAACATACTACTTCATATTCCTCTTAAATATACTACTTCATATTCCTCTTAAATGTACTACTTCATATTCCTCTTAAATATACTATTTCATATTCCTCTTAAACATACTACTTCATATTCCTCTTAAATATACTACTTCATATTTCTCTTAAACATACTACTTTATATTCCTCTTAAACATACTACTTCATATTCCTCTTAAACATACTACTTCATATTCCTCTAAAACATACTACTTCATATTACTCTTAAACATACTACTTCATATTCCTCTTAAATATACTACTTCATATTCCTCTCAAACATGCTCCTTCATATTCCTCTTAAATATACTACTTCATATTCCTCTTAAACATACTTCTTCATATTCCTCTTAAACATACTACTTCATATTCCTCTTAAACACACTACTTCATATTCTTCTTAAATATACTACTGCATATTCCTTGCAAACATACTACTTCATATTCCTCTTAAATATACTACTTCATATTCCTCTTAAACATACTACTTCATATTCCTCTTAAACATACTACTTATATTCCTCTTAAATATACAACTTCATATTCCTCTTAAATATACTACTTCATATTCCTCTTAAATATACTTCTTCATATTCCTCTTAACAAATACTACTTCATATTCCTCTTAAACATACTTCTTCATACTCCTCTTAAATATACAACTTCATATTTCTTTTAAACATACTACTTTATATTCCTCTTAAACATACTACTTCATATTCCTCTTAAACATACTACTTCATATTCCTCTTAAATATACTACTTCATATTCCTCTTAAATATACTACTTCATATTCCTCTTAAACATAGTACTTCATATTCCTCTTAAATATACTACTTCATATTCCTCTTAAATATACTTCATATTCCCCTTAAATATAATACTTCATATTCCTCTTAAACATACTACTTCATATTCCTCTTAAACATACTACTTCATATTCCTCGTACACATAATACTTCATATTCCTCTTAAATATACTACTTCATATTCCTCTTAAACATACTACTTCATATTCCTCTTAAACATACTACTTCATATTCCTCTTAAATATACTACTTCATATTCCTCCTCAAAATACTACTTCATATTCCTCTTAAACATACTACGTCACATTCCTCTTAAACATACTACTTCATATTCCTCTTAAATATACTACTTCATATTCTTCTTAAATATACTACTTCATATTCCTCTAAAATATACTACTTCATATTCCTCTTAAACATACTATTTCATATTCCTCTTAAACATACTACTTCATGTTCCTCTTAAATATACTACTGCATATTCCTCTTAAACATACTACTTCATATTCCTCTTAAACATACTACTTCATATTACTCTTAAACATACTACTTCATATTTCTCTTAAACATACTACTTTATATTCCTCTTAAACATACTACTTCATATTCCTCTTAAACATACTACTTCATATTCCTCTTAAACATACTACTTCATATTACTCTTAAACATACTACTTCATATTCCTCTTAAATATACTACTTCATATTCCTCTTAAACATACTACTTCATATTCCTCTTAAACATACTATTTATATTCCTCTTAAATATACAACTTTATATTCCTCTTAAATATACTACTTCATATTCCTCTTAAATATACTTCTTCATATTCCTCTTAATTATACTACTTCATATTCCTCTTAAATATACTACTTCATATTTCTCTTAAACATAGTACTTCATATTCCTCTTAAATATACTACTTCATATTCCTCTTAAACATACTACTTCATATTCCTCGTACACATATTACTTCATATTCCTCTTAAATATACTACTTCATATTCCTCTTAAACATACTACTTCATATTCCTCTTAAACATACTACTTCATATTCCTCTTAAACATACGACTTCATATTCCTCTTAAATATACTACTTCATATTCTTCTTAAATATACTACTTCATATTCCTCTAAAATATACTACTTCATATTCCTCTTAAACATACTACTTCATATTCCTCTTAAACATACTACTTCATGTTCCTCTTAAACATGCTACTTCATATTCCTCTTAAATATACTACTTCATATTCCTCTTAAATATACTACTTTATATTCCTCTTAAATATACTACTTCATATTCCTATTAAACATACTACTTCATATTCTTCTTAAACATACTTCTTCATATTCCTCTTAAATATACTACTTGATATTCCTCTTAAATATACTACTTCATATTCCTCTTAAACATACTAATTCATATTCCTCTTAAACATACTACTTCATATTCCTCTTAAACATACTACTTCATATTCCTCTTAAATATATACTTCATATTCCTCTTAAATATACTATTTCATATTCCTCTTAAACATACTACTTCATATTCCTCTTCAACATACTACTTGATATTCCTCTTAAACATAATACTTCATATTCCTCTTAAACATGCCACTTCATATTCCTCTTAAAAACACTACTTCATATTCCTCTTAAACATACTACTTCATATTCCTCTTTAACATACTCCTTCATATTCCTCTTGAACATACTACTTCTTATTCCTCTTAAACATACTACTTCATTTTCCTCTTAAATATAATACTTCATATTCCTCTTAAATATACTTTATATTCCTCTTAAATATACTACTTCATATTCCTCTTAATACTTCAAATTCCTCTTAAACATACTACTTCATATTCCTCTTACACATATAACTTCATATTCCTCTTAAATATTCTACTTCATATTCCTCTTAAACATACTACTTCATATTCCTCTTAAATATACTACTTCATATTCCTCTTAAATATAGTACTTCATATTCCTCTTAAATATACTACTGAATATTCCTCTTAAACATACTTCTTCATATTTCTCTTAAACATACTACTTCATATTCCTCTTAAACATACTACTTCATATTCCTCTTCAATATACTACTTCATATTCCTCTTAAATATACTTCATATTCCTCTTAAATATACTACTTCATATTCCTCTTAAACATAATACTTCATATTCCTCTTAAACATACTACTTCATATTCCTCTTACACATATTACTTCATATTCCTCTTAAATATACTACTTCATATTCCTCTTAAACATACTACTTCATATTCCTCTTAAATATACTACTTCATATTCCTCTTAAATATACTACTTCATATTCCTCTTAAATATACTACTTCATATTCCTCTTAAAAATACTACTTCATATTCCTCTTAAATATACTTCTTCATATTTCTCTTAAACATACTACTTTATATTCCTCTTAAACATACTACTTCATATTCCTCTTAAACATACTACATCATATTCCTCTAAAGCATACTACTTCATATTACTCTTAGACATACTACTTCATATTCCTCTTAAATATACTACTTCATGTTCCTCTCAAACATGCTACTTCATATTCCTCTTAAATATACTACTTCATATTCCTCTTAAACATACTACTTCATATTCCTCTTAAACATACTACTTCATATTCCTCTTAAACATACTACTTCATATTCCTCTTAAATATACTACTTCATATTCCTCTTAAATATACTACTGCATATTCCTCTTAAACATACTACTTCATATTCCTCTTAAATATACTACTTCATATTCCTCGTAAATATACTTCATATTCCTTTTAAATATACTACTTCATATTCCTCTTAAACATACTACTTCATATTCCTCTTAAACATACTATTTCATATTCCTCTTAAATATACTAATTCATATTCCTCCAAAAATACTACTTCATATTCTTCTTAAACATACTACTTCATATTCCTCTTAAACATACTACTTCATATTCCTCTTAAATATATATGTTCATATTCCTCTTAAATATACAACTTCAATTCCTCTTAAATATACTACTTCATATTCCTCTTAAACATACTACTTCATATTCCTCTTAAACATACTACTTCATATTCCTCTTAAATATACTACTTCATATTCAACTTAAATATACTACTTCATATTCCTCTTAAACATACTACTTCATATTCCTCTTAAATATACTACTTCATATTCCTCTGAAATATATTACTTCATATTCCTCTTAAAAATACTACTTCATATTCCTCTTAAACATACTACTTCATATTCCTCTTAAACATACTACTTCATATTCCTCTTTAATATACTACTTCATTTTCCTTTTAAATATAGTACTTCATATTCCTCTTAAATATACTACTTCATATTCCTCTTAAACATACTACTTCATATTCCTCTTAAACATACTATTTCATATTCCTCTTAAACATACTACTTCATATTCCTCTTAAATATACTACTTCATATTCCTCTTAAATATACTACTTCATATTCCTCTTAGACATACTACTTCATATTCCTCTTCAACATACTTCTTCATATTCCTCTAAAACATACTACTTCATATTCTTCTTAAACATGCTACTTCATATTCCTCTTAAATATACTACTTCATATTCCTCTTAAACATATTACTTCATATTCCTCTTAAACATACTACTTCATATTCCTCTTAAACATACTACTTCATATTCTTCTTAAACATGCTACTTCATATTCCTCTTAAATATACTACTTCATATTCCTCTTAAACATACTACTTCATATTCCTCTTAAACATACTACTTCATATTCCTCTTAAACATACTACTTCATATTCCTCTTAAACATACTACTTCATATTCCTGTTAAAAATACTAATTCATATTCCTCTTAAATATACTACTTCATATTCCTCTTAAATATACTACTTCATATTCCTCTTAAATATCTTACTTCATATTTCTCTTAAGCGTACTACAACATATTCCTCTAAAACATACTACTTCATATTCCTCTTAAACATGCTACTTCATATTCCTCTGAAATATACTACTTCATATTGCTCTTAAATATACTATTTCAAATTCCTCTTAAACATACTACTTCATATTCCTCTTAAATGTACTACTTCTTATTCCTCTTAAACATACTACTTCATATTCCTCTTAAACATACTACTTCATATTCCTCTTAAACATACTACTTCATATTCCTCTTATATATACTACTTCATATTTCTCTTAAACATTGTACTGCATATTCCTCTTAAATATACTTCTGCATATTCCTCTTAAATATACTACTTCATATTCCTCTTAAACATACTACTTTATATTCCTCTTAACAATACTTCTTCATATTCCTCTTAAATATACTACTGCATATTCCTCTTAAACATACTACTTCATATTCCTCTTAAATATACAACTTCATATTCCTCTTAAACATACTACTTCATATCCCTTTAAATATTCTACTTCATATTCCTCTTAAATATACTACTTTATATTCCTCTTAAATATACTACTTCATATTCCTCTTAAATATATTACTTCATATTCCTCTTAAACATACTACTTCATATTCCTCTTAAAGGTACTACTTCATATTTCTGTTAAACATACTACTTCATATTCCTCTTAAACATACTACTTCATATTCCTCTTAAATATACTACTTCATATTCCTCTTTAATATACTACTGCATATTCCTCTTAAACATATTACTTCATATTCCTCTTAAACATACTACTTTATATTCCTCTTAAACATACTTCTTCATATTCCTCTTAAATATACTGCTTCATATTCCTCTTTAACATACTACGTAAAATTCCTCTTAAACATACTACTTCATATTCCTCTTAAACATACTACTTCATGTTCCTCTTAAACATACTACTTCATATTCCTCTTAAACATACTACTTCATATTCCTCTTAAACATACTACTTCATATTCCTCTAAAATATACTACTTCATATTCCTCTTAAACATACTACTTCATATTCCTCTTAAACATACTACTTCATATTCCTCTTACACATACTACTTCATATTCCTCTTAAACATACTACTTCATATTCCTCTTAAACATACTACTTCATATTCCTCTTAAACATAATATTTCATATTCCTCTTAAACATACTACTTCATATTCCCCTTAAACATACTACTTCATATTCCTCTTAAACATACTACTTCATATTCCTCTTATACATTCTACTTCATATTACTCTTAAACATACTACTTGATATTCCTCTTAAACATACTACTACATATTCCTCTTAAATATACTACTTCATACTCCTCTTAAACATACTACTTCATATTTCTCTTAAGCATACTACTTCATATTCCTCTCAAACATACTACTTCATATTCATCTTAAACATAATACTTCATATTCCTCTTAAACATACTACTTCATATTCCTCTTAAACATACTACTTCATATTCCTCTTAAATATACTACTTCATATTCCTCTTAAACATACTACTTCATATTCCTCTTAAACATACTACTTCATATTCCTCTTAAGCATACTACTTCATATTTCTCTTAAATATACCACTTCATATTCCTCTTAAACATACTACCTCATTATCCTCTTAAATATACTACTTCATATTCCTCTTTAACATACTACTTCATATTCCTCTTAAACATACTACTTCATATTCCTCTTAAACATACTACTTCATATTCCTCTTAAACATACTACTTCATATTCCTCTTAAACATACTACTTCATATTCCTCTTAAATATACAACTTCATATTCCTCTTAAACATACTACTTCATATCCCTTTAAATATTCTACTTCATATTCCTCTTAAATATACTACTTTATATTCCTCTTAAATATACTACTTCATATTCCTCTTAAATATATTACTTCATATTCCTCTTAAACATACTACTTCATATTCCTCTTAAAGGTACTACTTCATATTTCTGTTAAACATACTACTTCATATTCCTCTTAAACATACTACTTCATATTCCTCTTAAATATACTACTTCATATTCCTCTTTAATATACTACTGCATATTCCTCTTAAACATATTACTTCATATTCCTCTTAAACATACTACTTTATATTCCTCTTAAACATACTTCTTCATATTCCTCTTAAATATACTGCTTCATATTCCTCTTTAACATACTACGTAAAATTCCTCTTAAACATACTACTTCATATTCCTCTTAAACATACTACTTCATGTTCCTCTTAAACATACTACTTCATATTCCTCTTAAACATACTACTTCATATTCCTCTTAAACATACTACTTCATATTCCTCTAAAATATACTACTTCATATTCCTCTTAAACATACTACTTCATATTCCTCTTAAACATACTACTTCATATTCCTCTTACACATACTACTTCATATTCCTCTTAAACATACTACTTCATATTCCTCTTAAACATACTACTTCATATTCCTCTTAAACATAATATTTCATATTCCTCTTAAACATACTACTTCATATTCCCCTTAAACATACTACTTCATATTCCTCTTAAACATACTACTTCATATTCCTCTTATACATTCTACTTCATATTACTCTTAAACATACTACTTGATATTCCTCTTAAACATACTACTACATATTCCTCTTAAATATACTACTTCATACTCCTCTTAAACATACTACTTCATATTTCTCTTAAGCATACTACTTCATATTCCTCTCAAACATACTACTTCATATTCATCTTAAACATAATACTTCATATTCCTCTTAAACATACTACTTCATATTCCTCTTAAACATACTACTTCATATTCCTCTTAAATATACTACTTCATATTCCTCTTAAACATACTACTTCATATTCCTCTTAAACATACTACTTCATATTCCTCTTAAGCATACTACTTCATATTTCTCTTAAATATACCACTTCATATTCCTCTTAAACATACTACCTCATTATCCTCTTAAATATACTACTTCATATTCCTCTTTAACATACTACTTCATATTCCTCTTAAACATACTACTTCATATTCCTCTTAAACATACTACTTCATATTCCTCTTAAACATACTACTTCATATTCCTCTTAAACATACTACTTCATATTCATCTTAAGCATACAAGTTCATATTCCTCTGAAACATACTACCTCATATTCCACTTAAACATACTACTTTATATTACTCTTAAACATACTACTTCATATTCCTCTTAAACATACTACTTCATATTCCTCTTAAACATACTACTTCATATTCCTCTTAAACATACTACTTCATATTCCTCTTAAATATACTACTTCATATTCCTCTTAAACATACTACTTCATATTCCTCTTCAACATACTACTTGATATTCCTCTTAAACATAATACTTCATATTCCTCTTAAACATGCCACTTCATATTCCTCTGAAAAACACTACTTCATATTCCTCTTAAGCATACTACTTCATATTCCTCTTAAACATACTCCTTCATATTCCTCTTAAACATACTACTTCTTATTCCTCTTAAACATACTACTTCATATTCATCTTAAGCATACAAGTTCATATTCCTCTTAAACATACTACTTCATATTCCTCTTAAATATACTACTTCATATTCCTCTTAAACATACTACTTCATATTCCTCTTAAACATACTACTTCATATTCCTCTTAAGCATACTACTTCATATTTCTCTTAAATATACCACTTCATATTCCTCTTAAACATACTACCTCATTATCCTCTTAAATATACTACTTCATATTCCTCTTTAACATACTACTTCATATTCCTCTTAAACATACTACTTCATATTCCTCTTAAACATACTACTTCATATTCCTCTTAAACATACTACTTCATATTCCTCTTAAACATACTACTTCATATTCATCTTAAGCATACAAGTTCATATTCCTCTGAAACATACTACCTCATATTCCACTTAAACATACTACTTTATATTCCTCTTAAACATACTACTTCATATTCCTCTTAAACATACTACTTCATATTCCTCTTAAACATACTACTTCATATTCCTCTTAAACATACTACTTCATATTCCTCTTAAATATACTACTTCATATTCCTCTTAAACATACTACTTCATATTCCTCTTCAACATACTACTTGATATTCCTCTTAAACATAATACTTCATATTCCTCTTAAACATGCCACTTCATATTCCTCTTAAAAACACTACTTCATATTCCTCTTAAGCATACTACTTCATATTCCTCTTAAACATACTCCTTCATATTCCTCTTAAACATACTACTTCTTATTCCTCTTAAACATACTACTTCATATTCCTCTTAAATATACTACTTCATATTCCTCTTAAATATACTTTATATTCCTCTTAAATATACTACTTCATATTCCTCTTAAGCATAATACTTCATATTCCTCTTAAACATACTACTTCATATTCCTCTTACACATATAACTTCATATTCCTCTTAAATATTCTACTTCATATTCCTCTTAAACATACTACTTCATATTCCTCTTAAATATACTACTGAATATTCCTCTTAAACATACTTCTTCATATTTCTCTTAAACATACTACTTCATATTCCTCTTAAACATACTACTTCATATTCCTCTTAAATATACTACTTCATATTCCTCTTAAATAAACTTCATATTCCTCTTAAATATACTACTTCATATTCCTCTTAAACATAATACTTCATATTCCTCTTAAACATACTACTTCATATTCCTCTTACACATATTACTTCATATTCCTCTTAAATATACTACTTCATATTCCTCTTAAACATACTACTTCATATTCCTCTTAAATATACTACTTCATATTCCTCTTAAATATACTACTTCATATTCCTCTTAAATATACTACTTCATATTCCTCTTTAACATACTACTTCATATTCCTCTTAAACATACTACTTCATATTCCTCTTAAACATACTACTTCATATTCCTCTTAAACATACTACTTCATATTCCTCTTAAACATACTACTTCATATTCATCTTAAGCATACAAGTTCATATTCCTCTGAAACATACTACCTCATATTCCACTTAAACATACTACTTTATATTCCTCTTAAACATACTACTTCATATTCCTCTTAAACATACTACTTCATATTCCTCTTAAACATACTACTTCATATTCCTCTTAAACATACTTCTTCATATTCCTCTTAAATATACTACTTCATATTCCTCTTAAACATACTACTTCATATTCCTCTTCAACATACTACTTGATATTCCTCTTAAACATAATACTTCATATTCCTCTTAAACATGCCACTTCATATTCCTCTTAAAAACACTACTTCATATTCCTCTTAAGCATACTACTTCATATTCCTCTTAAACATACTACTTCATATTCATCTTAAGCATACAAGTTCATATTCCTCTTAAACATACTACTTCATATTCCTCTTAAATATACTACTTTATATTCCTCTTAAACATACTACTTCATATTCCTCTTAAACATACTACTTCATATTCCTCTTAAGCATACTACTTCATATTTCTCTTAAATATACCACTTCATATTCCTCTTAAACATACTACCTCATTATCCTCTTAAATATACTACTTCATATTCTTCTTTAACATACTACTTCATATTCCTCTTAAACATACTACTTCATATTCCTCTTAAACATACTACTTCATATTCCTCTTAAACATACTACTTCATATTCCTCTTAAACATACTACTTCATATTCATCTTAAGCATACAAGTTCATATTCCTCTGAAACATACTACCTCATATTCCACTTAAACATACTATTTTATATTCCTCTTAAACATACTACTTCATATTGCTCTTAAACATACTACTTCATATTCCTCTTAAACATACTACTTCATATTCCTCTTAAACATACTACTTCATATTCCTCTTAAATATACTACTTCATATTCCTCTTAAACATACTACTTCATATTCCTCTTCAACATACTACTTGATATTCCTCTTAAACATAATACTTCATATTCCTCTTAAACATGCCACTTCATATTCCTCTTAAAAACACTACTTCATATTCCTCTTAAACATACTACTTCATATTCCTCTTAAACATACTCCTTTATATTCCTCTTAAACATACTACTTCTTATTCCTCTTAAACATACTACTTCATATTCCTCTTAAATATACTACTTCATATTCCTCTTAAATATACTTTATATTCCTCTTAAATATACTACTTCATATTCCTCTTAAGCATAATACTTCATATTCCTCTTAAACATACTACTTCATATTCCTCTTACACATATAACTTCATATTCCTCTTAAATATTCTACTTCATATTCCTCTTAAACATACTACTTCATATTCCTCTTAAATATACTACTTCATATTCCTCTTAAATATACTACTTCATATTCCTCTTAAATATACTACTGAATATTCCTCTTAAACATACTTCTTCATATTTCTCTTAAACATACTACTTCATATTCCTCTTAAACATACTACTTCATATTCCTCTTAAATATACTACTTCATATTCCTCTTAAATAAACTTCATATTCCTCTTAAATATACTACTTCATATTCCTCTTAAACATAATACTTCATATTCCTCTTAAACATACTACTTCATATTCCTCTTACACATATTACTTCATATTCCTCTTAAATATACTACTTCATATTCCTCTTAAACATACTACTTCATATTCCTCTTAAATATACTACTTCATATTCCTCTTAAATATACTACTTCATATTCCTCTTAAATATACTACTTCATATTCCTCTTAAAAATACTACTTCATATTCCTCTTAAATATACTTCTTCATAGTTCTCTTAAACATACTACTTTATATTCCTCTTAAACATACTACTTCATATTCCTCTTAAACATACTACATCATATTCCTCTAAAGCATACTACTTCATATTACTCTTAAACATACTACTTCATATTCCTCTTAAATATACTACTTCATATTCCTCTTAAACATGCTACTTCATATTCCTCTTAAATATACTACTTCATATTCCTCTTAAACATAATACTTCATATTCCTCTTAAACATACTACTTCATATTCCTCTTAAACATACTACTTCATATTCCTCTTAAATATACTACTTCATATTCCTCTTAAATATACTACTGCATATTCCTCTTAAACATACTACTTCATATTCCTCTTAAATATACTACTTCATATTCCTCTTAAATATACTTCATATTCCTTTTAAATATACTACTTCATATTCCTCTTAAACATACTACTTCATATTCCTCTTAAACATACTATTTCATATTCCTCTTAAATATACTAATTCATATTCCTCCAAAAATACTACTTCATATTCCTCTTAAACATACTAATTCATATTCCTCTTAAACATACTACTTCATATTCCTCTTAAATATATATCTTCATATTCCTCTTAAATATACAACTTCAATTCCTCTTAAATATACTACTTCATATTCCTCTTAAACATACTACTTCATATTCCTCTTAAACATACTACTTCATATTCCTCTTAAAAATACTACTTCATATTCCTCTTAAATATACTACTTCATATTCCTCTTAAACATACTACTTCATATTCCTCTTAAATATACTACTTCATATTCCTCTGAAATATATTACTTCATATTCTTCTTAAAAATACTACTTCATATTCCTCTTAAACATACTACTTCATATTCCTCTTAAACATACTACTTCATATTCCTCTTTAATATACTACTTCATTTTCCTCTTAAATATAGTACTTCATATTCCTCTTAAATATACTACTTCATATTCCTCTTAAACATACTACTTCATATTCCTCTTAAACATACTATTTCATATTCCTCTTAAACATACTACTTCTTATTCCTCTTAAATATACTACTTCATATTCCTCTTAAATATACTACTTCATATTCCTCTTAGACATACTACTTCATATTCCTCTTCAACATACTTCTTCATATTCCTCTAAAACATACTACTTCATATTCTTCTTAAACATGCTACTTCATATTCCTCTTAAATATACTACTTCATATTCCTCTTAAACATACTACTTCATATTCCTCTTAAACATACTACTTCATATTCCTCTTAAACATACTACTTCATATTCTTCTTAAACATGCTACTTCATATTCCTCTTAAACATACTACTTCATATTCCTCTTAAACATACTACTTCATATTCCTCTTAAACATACTACTTCATATTCCTCTTAAACATACTACTTCATATTCCTCTTAAACATACTACTTCATATTCCTCTTAAACATACTAATTCATATTCCTCTTAAATATACTACTTCATATTTCTCTTAAATATACTACTTCATATTCCTCTTAAATATCTTACTTCATATTCCTCTTAAGCATACTACATCATATTCCTTGAAAACATACTACTTCATATTCCTCTTAAACATACTACTTCATATTCCTCTGAAATATACTACTTCATATTGCTCTTAAATATATTGTTTCATATTCCTCTTAAACATACTACTTCATATTCCTCTTAAATGTACTACTTCTTATTCCTCTTAAACATACTACTTCATATTCCTCTTAAACATACTACTTCATATTCCTCTTAAACATACTACTTCATATTCCTCTTATATATACTACTTCATATTTCTCTTAAACATTCTACTGCATATTCCTCTTAAATATACTTCTGCATATGCCTCTTAAATATACTACTTCATATTCCTCTTAAACATACTATTTTATATTCCTCTTAACAATACTACTTCATATTCCTCTTAAATATACTACTGCATATTCCTCTTAAACATACTACTTCATATTCCTCTTAAATATACAACTTCATATTCCTCTTAAACATACTACTTCATATTCCTTTAAATATTCTACTTCATATTCCTCTTAAATATACTACTTTATATTCCTCTTAAATATACTACTTCATATTCCTCTTAAATATATTACTTCATATTCCTCTTAAACATACTACTTCATATTCCTCTTAAAGGTACTACTTCATATTTCGGTTAAACATTCTACTTCATATTCCTCTTAAACATACTACTTCATATTCCTCTTAAATATACTACTTCATATTCCTCTTTAATATACTACTGCATATTCCTCTTAAACATATTACTTCATATTCCTCTTAAACATACTACTTTATATTCCTCTTAAACATACTTCTTCATATTCCTCTTAAACATACTGCTTCATATTCCTCTTTAACATACTACGTAAAATTCCTCTTAAACATACTACTTCATATTCCTCTTAAACATACTACTTCATGTTCCTCTTAAACATACTACTTCATATTCCTCTTAAACACACTACTTCATATTCCCCTTAAACATACTACTTCATATTCCTCTAAAATATACTACTTCATATTCCTCTTAAACATACTACTTCATATTCCTCTTAAACATACTACTTCATATTCCTCTTAAACATACTTCTTCATATTCCTCTTAAACATACTACTTCATATTCCTCTTAAACATACTACTTCATATTCCTCTTAAACATAATATTTCATATTCCTCTTAAACATACTACTTCATATTCCCCTTAAACATACTACTTCATATTCCTCTTAAACATACTACTTCATATTCCTCTTATACATTCTACTTCATATTGCTCTTAAACATACTACTTGATATTCCTCTTAAACATACTACTACATATTTCTCTTAAATATACTACTTCATACTCCTCTTAAACATACTACTTCATATTTCTCTTAAGCATACTACTTCATATTCCTCTTAAACATACTACTTCATATTCATCTTAAACATACTACTTCATATTCCTCTTAAACATACTATTTCATATTCCTCTTAAACATACTACTTCATATTCCTCTTAAATATACTACTTCATATTCCTCTTAAACATACTACTTCATATTCCTCTTAAACATACTACTTCATATTCCTCTTAAGCATACTACTTCATATTTCTCTTAAATATACCACTTCATATTCCTCTTAAACATACTACCTCATTATCCTCTTAAATATACTACTTCATATTCCTCTTTAACATACTACTTCATATTCCTCTTAAACATACTACTTCATATTCCTCTTAAACATACTACTTCATATTCCTCTTAAACATACTACTTCATATTCATCTTAAGCATACAAGTTCATATTCCTCTGAAACATACTACCTCATATTCAACTTAAACATACTACTTTATATTCCTCTTAAACATACTACTTCATATTCTTCTTAAACATACTACTTCATATTCCTCTTAAACATACTACTTCATATTTCTCTTAAACATACTACTTCATATTCCTCTTAAATATACTACTTCATATTCCTCTTAAACATACTACTTCATATTCCTCTTAAACATACTACTTCATATTCCTCTTAAATATACTGCTTCATATTCCTCTTAAGCATACTACTTCATATTCCTCTTAAACATACTACTTCATATTCCTCTTAAACATACTACTTCATATTACTCTTAAATATAATACTTCATATTCCTCTTAAATATACTACTTCATATTCCTCCTAAACATACTACTTCATATACCTCTTAAACATATTACTTCATATTCCTTTTAAACATACTACTTCATATTCCTCCTAAACATACTACTTCATATTCCTCTTAAATATACTACTTCATATGCCTGTTAAACATACTACTTCATATTCCTCTTAAACATACTACTGCATATTCCTCTTAAACATACTACTTCATATTCCTCTTAAACATACTACCTCATATTCATCTTAAATATACTACTTCATATTCCTCTAAAACATACTACTTCATATTCGTCTTACATATTTCTCTTAAATATACTACTGCATATTTCTCTTAAACATACAACTTCATATTCCTCTTAAACATACTACTTCATATTCCTCTTAAACATACTATTTCATATTCTTTTTAAACAAACAACTTCATATTCCTCTTAAACATACTACTTCATATTCCTCTTAAATATACTACTTCATATTCCTTTTAAACATACTACTTCATATTCCTCTTAAACATACTACCTCATATTTCTCTTAAATATACTACTTCATATTCCTCTTAAACATACTACTTCATATTCCTCTTAAATATACTACTTCATATTCCTCTTTAACATACTACCTCATATTCCTCTTAAACATACTACTTCATATTCCTCTTAAACATAATATTTCATATTCCTCTTAAACATACTACTTCATATTCCCCTTAAACATACTACTTCATATTCCTCTTAAACATACTACTTCATATTCCTCTTATACATTCTACTTCATATTGCTCTTAAAAATACTACTTGATATTCCTCTTAAACATACTACTACATATTCCTCTTAAATATACTACTTCATACTCCTCTTAAACATACTACTTCATATTCTTCTTAAATATACTACTTCATGTTATTCGTAAACATACTACTTCATATTCCTCTTAAACATACTACTTCATATTCCTCTTAAACATACTACTTCATATTCATCTTAAACATACTACTTCATATTCCTCTTAAACATACTACTTCATATTCCTCTTAAACATAATATTTCATATTCCTCTTAAACATACTACTTCATATTCCCCTTAAACATACTACTTCATATTCCTCTTAAACATACTACTTCATATTCCTCTTATACATTCTACTTCATATTGCTCTTAAAAATACTACTTGATATTCCTCTTAAACATACTACTACATATTCCTCTTAAATATACTACTTCATACTCCTCTTAAACATACTACTTCATATTTCTCTTAAACATACTACTTCATATTCCTCTTAAACATACTACTTCATATTCATCTTAAACATACTACTTCATATTCCTCTTAAACATACTACTTCATATTCCTCTTAAACGTACTACTTCATATTCCTCTTAAATATACTACTTCATATTCCTCTTAAACATACTACTTCATATTCCTCTTAAACATACTACTTCATATTCCTCTTAAACATACTACTTCATATTTCTCTTAAATATACCACTTCATATTCCTCTTAAACATACTACTTCATTATCCTCTTAAATATATATCTTCATGTTCCTCTTAAATATACAACTGTAATTCCTCTTAAATATACTACTTCATATTCCTCTTAAACATACTACTTCATATTCCTCTTAAACATACTACTTCATATTCCTCTTAAATATACTACTTCATATTCCTCTTAAATATACTACTTCATATTCCTCTTAAACATACTACTTCATATTCCTCTTAAATATACTACTTCATATTCCTCTGAAATATATTACTTCATATTCCTCTTAAAAATACTACTTCATATTCCTCTTAAACATACTACTTCATATTCCTCTTAAACATACTACTTCATATTCCTCTTTAATATACTACTTCATTTTCCTCTTAAATATAGTACTTCATATTCCTCTTAAATATACTACTTCATATTCCTCTTAAACATACTACTTCATATTCCTCTTAAACATACTATTTCATATTCCTCTTAAACATACTACTTCTTATTCCTCTTAAATATACTACTTCATATTCCTCTTAAATATACTACTTCATATTCCTCTTAGACATACTACTTCATATTCCTCTTCAACATACTTCTTCATACTCCTCTAAAACATACTACTTCATATTCTTCTTAAACATGCTACTTCATATTCCTCTTAAATATACTACTTCATATTCCTCTTAAACATACTACTTCATATTCCTCTTAAACATACTACTTCATATTCCTCTTAAACATACTACTTCATATTCTTCTTAAACATGCTACTTCATATTCCTCTTATATATACTACTTTATATTCCTCTTAAACATACTACTTCATATTCCTCTTAAACATACTACTTCATATTCCTCTTAAACATACTACTTCATATTCCTCTTAAACATACTACTTCATATTCCTCTTAAACATACTAATTCATATTCCTCTTAAATATACTACTTCATATTTCTCTTAAATATACTACTTCATATGCCTCTTAAATATCTTACTTCATATTCCTCTTAAGCATACTACATCATATTCCTCGAAAACATACTACTTCATATTCCTCTTAAACATACTACTTCATATTCCTCTGAAATATACTACTTCATATTGCTCTTAAATATATTGTTTCATATTCCTCTTAAACATACTACTTCATATTCCTCTTAAATGTACTACTTCTTATTCCTCTTAAACATACTACTTCATATTCCTCTTAAACATACTACTTCATATTCCTCTTAAACATACTACTTCATATTCCTCTTATATATACTACTTCATATTTCTCTTAAACATTCTACTGCATATTCCTCTTAAATATACTTCTGCATATGCCTCTTAAATATACTACTTCATATTCCTCTTAAACATACTATTTTATATTCCTCTTAACAATACTACTTCATATTCCTCTTAAATATACTACTGCATATTCCTCTTAAACATACTACTTCATATTCCTCTTAAATATACAACTTCATATTCCTCTTAAACATACTACTTCATATTCCTTTAAATATTCTACTTCATATTCCTCTTAAATATACTACTTTATATTCCTCTTAAATATACTACTTCATATTCCTCTTAAATATATTACTTCATATTCCTCTTAAACATACTACTTCATATTCCTCTTAAAGGTACTACTTCATATTTCTGTTAAACATTCTACTTCATATTCCTCTTAAACATACTACTTCATATTCCTCTTAAATATACTACTTCATATTCCTCTTTAATATACTACTGCATATTCCTCTTAAACATATTACTTCATATTCCTCTTAAACATACTACTTTATATTCCTCTTAAACATACTTCTTCATATTCCTCTTAAATATACTGCTTCATATTCCTCTTTAACATACTACGTAAAATTCCTCTTAAACATACTATTTCATATTCCTCTTAAACATACTACTTCATGTTCCGCTTAAACATACTACTTCATATTCCTCTTAAACATACTACTTCATATTCCTCTTAAACATACTACTTCATATTCCTCTAAAATATACTACTTCATATTCCTCTTAAACATACTACTTCATATTCCTCTTAAACATACTACTTCATATTCCTCTTAAACATACTACTTCATATTCCTCTTAAACATACTACTTCATATTCCTCTTAAACATACTACTTCATATTCCTCTTAAACATAATATTTCATATTCCTCTTAAACATACTACTTCATATTCCCCTTAAACATACTACTTCATATTCCTCTTAAACATACTACTTCATATTCCTCTTATACATTCTACTTCATATTGCTCTTAAACATACTACTTGATATTCCTCTTAAACATACTACTACATATTCCTCTTTAATATACTACTGCATATTCCTCTTAAACATATTACTTCATATTCCTCTTAAACATACTACTTTATATTCCTCTTAAACATACTTCTTCATATTCCTCTTAAATATACTGCTTCATATTCCTCTTTAACATACTACGTAAAATTCCTCTTAAACATACTATTTCATATTCCTCTTAAACATACTACTTCATGTTCCTCTTAAACATACTACTTCATATTCCTCTTAAACATACTACTTCATATTCCTCTTAAACATACTACTTCATATTCCTCTAAAATATACTACTTCATATTCCTCTTAAACATACTACTTCATATTCCTCTTAAACATACTACTTCATATTCCTCTTAAACATACAACTTCATATTCCTCTTAAACATACTACTTCATATTCCTCTTAAACATACTATTTCATATTCTTTTTAAACAAACAACTTCATATTCCTCTTAAACATACTACTTCATATTCCTCTTAAATATACTACTTCATATTCCTTTTAAACATACTACTTCATATTCCTCTTAAACATACTACCTCATATTTCTCTTAAATATACTACTTCATATTCCTCTTAAACATACTACTTCATATTCCTCTTAAATATACTACTTCATATTCCTCTTTAACATACTACCTCATATTCCTCTTAAACATACTACTTCATATTCCTCTTAGACATACGACTTCATATTCCTCTTTAACATACTACTTCATATTCTTCTTAAATATACTACTTCATGTTATTCGTAAACATACTACTTCATATTCCTCTTAAACATACTACTTCATATTCCTCTTAAACATACTACTTCATATTCCTCTTAAACATACTACTTCATATTCCTCTTAAACATACTACTTCATATTCCTCTTAAACATAATATTTCATATTCCTCTTAAACATACTACTTCATATTCCCCTTAAACATACTACTTCATATTCCTCTTAAACATACTACTTCATATTCCTCTTATACATTCTACTGCATATTGCTCTTAAAAATACTACTTGATATTCCTCTTAAACATACTACTACATATTCCTCTTAAATATACTACTTCATACTCCTCTTAAACATACTACTTCATATTTCTCTTAAACATACTACTTCATATTCCTCTTAAACATACTACTTCATATTCATCTTAAACATACTACTTCATATTCCTCTTAAACATACTACTTCATATTCCTCTTAAACGTACTACTTCATATTCCTCTTAAATATACTACTTCATATTCCTCTTAAACATACTACTTCATATTCCTCTTAAACATACTACTTCATATTCCTCTTAAACATACTACTTCATATTTCTCTTAAATATACCACTTCATATTCCTCTTAAACATACTACTTCATTATCCTCTTAAATATACTACTTCATATTCCTCTTTAACATACTACTTCATATTCCTCTTAAACATACTACTTCATATTCCTCTTAAACATACTACTTCATATTCCTCTTAAACATACTACTTCATATTCCTCTTAAACATACTACTTCATATTCATCTTAAGCATACAAGTTCATATTCCTCTGAAACGTACTACCTCATATTCCACTTAAACATACTACTTTATATTCCTCTTAAACATACTACTTCATATTCCTCTTAAATATACTACGTCATATTCCTCTTAAACATACTACTTCATATTCCTCTTAAACATACTACTTCATATTCCTCTTAAATATACTGCTTCATATTCCTCTTAAGCATACTACTTCATATTCCTCTTAAACATACTACTTCATATTCCTCTTAAACATACTACTTCATATTACTCTTAAATATAATACTTCATATTCCTCTTAAATATACTACTTCATATTCCTCTTAAACATACTGCTTCATATTCCTCTTAAACATATTACTTCATATTCCTTTTAAACATACTACTTCATATTCCTCTTAAACATACTGCTTTATATTCCTCTTAAACATACTACTTCATATTCCTCTTAGACATACTACTTCATATTCCTCTTAAACATACTACTTCATATTCTTCTTAAATACACTACTTCATATTCCTGGTAAACATACTACTTCATATTCCTCTTAAACATACTACTTCATATTCCTCTTAAACATACTACTTCATATTCCTCTTAGACATACTACTTCATATTCCTCTTAAACATACTACTTCATATTCTTCTTAAATACACTACTTCATATTCCTGGTAAACATACTACTTCATATTCTCTCTTAAACATACTACTTCATATTCCTCTTAAACATACTACTTCATATTCCTCTTAAACATACTACTTCATATTCCTCTTAAATATACTACATCATATTCTTCTTAAATATACTACTTCATATTCCTCTTAAACATACTACTTCATATACTTCTTAATTATACTACTTCATATTCCTCTTAAACATACTACTTCATATTCCTCTTAAACATACTACTTCATATTCCTCTTAAATATACTACTTCATATTCCTCTTAAACATACTACTTCAAATTCCTCTTAAACATACTACTTCATATTCCTCTTAAACATACTACTTCATATTCCTCTTAAATATACTACTTCATATTCCTCTTAAACATACTACTTCATATTCCTCTTAAATATACTACTTCATATTACTCTTACATATATTACTGCATATTCCTCTTAAACATACTACTTCATATTCCTCTTAAACATACTACTTCATATTCCTCTTAAATATACTACTTCATATTCCTCTTAAACATACTACTTCATATTCCTCTTAAATATACTACTTCATATTCCTCTTAAATATACTACTTCATATTCCTCTTAAATATCTAACTTCATATTCCTCTTAAGCATACTACATCATATTCCTCTATGTTAAAACATACTACTTCATATTCCTCTTAAACATACTACTTCATATTCCTCTGAAATATACTACTTCATATTGCACTTAAATATACTACTTCATATTCCTCTTAAGCATACTACTTCATATTCCTCTTAAATGCACTACTTCTTATTCCTCTTAAACATACTACTTCATATTGCTCTTAAACATACTACTTCATATTCCTCTTAAACATACAACTTCATATTCCTCTTAAACATACTACTTCATATTCCTCTTAAATATACTACGTCATATTCCTCTTAAACATACTACTTCATATTTCTCTTAAACATACTACTTCATATTCCTCTTAAATATACTGCTTCATATTCCTCTTAAGCATACTACTTCATATTCCTCTTAAACATACTACTTCATATTCCTCTTAAACATACTACTTCATATTACTCTTAAATATAATACTTCATATTTCTCTTAAATATACTACTTCATATTCCTCTTAAACATACTGCTTCATATTCCTCTTAAACATATTACTTCATATTCCTTTTAAACATACTACTTCATATTCCTCTTAAACATACTGCTTCATATTCCTCTTAAACATACTACTTCATATTCCTCTTAGACATACTACTTCATATTCCTCTTAAACATACTATTTCATATTCTTCTTAAATACACTACTTCATTATCCTGGTAAACATACTACTTCATATTCCTCTTAAACATACTACTTCATATTCCTCTTAAACATACTACTTCATATTCCTCTTAAACATACTACTTCATATTCCTCTTAAATATACTACATCATATTCTTCTTAAATATACTACTTCATATTCCTCTTAAACATACTACTTCATATACCTCTTAATTATACTACTTCATATTCCTCTTAAACATACTACTTCATATTCCTCTTAAACATACTACTTCATATTCCTCTTAAATATACTACTTCATATTCCTCTTAAACATACTACTTCATATTCCTCTTAAACATACTACTTCATATTCCTCTTAAACATACTACTTCATATTCCTCTTAAATATACTACTTCATATTCCTCTTAAACATACTACTTCATATTCCTCTTAAATATACTACTTCATATTACTCTTACATATATTACTGCATATTCCTCTTAAACATACTACTTCATATTCCTCTTAAACATACTACTTCATATTCCTCTTAAATATACTACTTCATATTCCTCTTAAACAAACTACTTCATATTCCTCTTAAATATACTACTTCATATTCCTCTTAAATATACTACTTCATATTCCTCTTAAATATCTAACTTCATATTCCTCTTAAGCATACTACATCATATTCCTCTATGTTAAAACATACTACTTCATATTCCTCTTAAACATACTACTTCATATTCCTCTGAAATATACTACTTAATATTGCTCTTAAATATACTACTTCATATTCCTCTTAAGCATACTACTTCATATTCCTCTTAAATGTACTACTTCTTATTCCTCTTAAACATACTACTTCATATTGCTCTTAAACATACTACTTCATATTCCTCTTAAACATACTACTTCATATTCCTCTTATATATACTACTTCATATTTCTCTTAAACATTCTACTGCATATTCCTCTTAAATATACTTCTGCATATTCCTCTTAAATATACTACTTCATATTCCTCTTAAACATACTACTTCATATTCCTCTTAACAATACTACTTCATATTCCTCTTAAATATACTACTGCATATTTCTCTTAAACATACTACTTCATATTCCTCTTAAATATACAACTTCATATTCCTCTTAAACATACTACTTCATATTCCTTTAAAATATTCTACTTCATATTCCTCTTAAATATACTACTTCATATTCATCTTAAACATACTACTTCATATTCCTCTTAAACATACTACTTCATATTCCTCTTAAACGTACTACTTCAAATTCCTCTTAAATATACTACTTCATATTCCTCTTAAACATACTACTTCATATTCCTCTTAAACATACTACTTCATATTCCTCTTAAACATACTACTTCATATTTCTCTTAAATATACCACTTCATATTCCTCTTAAACATACTACTTCATTATCCTCTTAAATATACTACTTCATATTCCTCTTTAACATACTACTTCATATTCCTCTTAAACATACAACTTCATATTCCTCTTAAACATACTACTTCATATTCCTCTAAAATATTCTACTTCATATTCCTCTTAAATATACTACTTCATATTCATCTTAAACATACTACTTCATATTCCTCTTAAACATACTACTTCATATTCCTCTTAAACGTACTACTTCAAATTCCTCTTAAATATACTACTTCATATTCCTCTTAAACATACTACTTCATATTCCTCTTAAACATACTACTTCATATTCCTCTTAAACATACTACTTCATATTTCTCTTAAATATACCACTTCATATTCCTCTTAAACATACTACTTCATTATCCTCTTAAATATACTACTTCATATTCCTCTTTAACATACTACTTCATATTCCTCTTAAACATACTACTTCATATTCCTCTTAAATATACTGCTTCATATTCCTCTTAAGCATACTACTTCATATTCCTCTTAAACATACTACTTCATATTCCTCTTAAACATACTACTTCATATTACTCTTAAATATAATACTTCATATTCCTCTTAAATATACTACTTCATATTCCTCTTAAACATACTGCTTCATATTCCTCTTAAACATATTACTTCATATTCCTTTTAAACATACTACTTCATATTCCTCTTAAACATACTGCTTCATATTCCTCTTAAACATACTACTTCATATTCCTCTTAGACATACTACTTCATATTCCTCTTAAACATACTACTTCATATTCTTCTTAAATACACTACTTCATATTCCTGGTAAACATACTACTTCATATTCCTCTTAAACATACTACTTCATATTCCTCTTAAACATACTACTTCATATTCCTCTTAAACATACTACTTCATATTCCTCTTAAATATACTACATCATATTCTTCTTAAATATACTACTTCATATTCCTCTTAAACATACTACTTCATATACCTCTTAATTATACTACTTCATATTCCTCTTAAACATACTACTTCATATTCCTCTTAAACATACTACTTCATATTCCTCTTAAATATACTACTTCATATTCCTCTTAAACATACTACTTCATATTCCTCTTAAACATACTACTTCATATTCCTCTTAAACATACTACTTCATATTCCTCTTAAATATACTACTTCATATTCCTCTTAAACATACTACTTCATATTCCTCTTAAATATACTACTTCATATTACTCTTACATATATTACTGCATATTCCTCTTAAACATACTACTTCATATTCCTCTTAAACATACTACTTCATATTCCTCTTAAATATACTACTTCATATTCCTCTTAAACATACTACTTCATATTCCTCTTAAATATACTA
The DNA here is from genome assembly GCA_958298945.1 of Atherix ibis. NCBI lineage: Eukaryota > Metazoa > Arthropoda > Insecta > Diptera > Athericidae > Atherix > Atherix ibis. Next base: position 516,640 of record CATQJD010000097.1, on the reverse strand, counting down.
CTTCATATTCCTCTTAAATATACTACTTCATATTCCTCTTAAATATCTAACTTCATATTCCTCTTAAGCATACTACATCATATTCCTCTATGTTAAAACATACTACTTCATATTCCTCTTAAACATACTACTTCATATTCCTCTGAAATATACTACTTCATATTGCTCTTAAATATACTACCTCATATTCCTCTTAAGCATACTACTTCATATTCCTCTTAAATGTACTACTTCTTATTCCTCTTAAACATACTACTTCATATTGCTCTTAAACATACTACTTCATATTCCTCTTAAACATACAACTTCATATTCCTCTTAAACATACTACTTCATATTCCTCTTAAATATACTACGTCATATTCCTCTTAAACATACTACTTCATATTCCTCTTAAACATACTACTTCATATTCCTCTTAAATATACTGCTTCATATTCCTCTTAAGCATACTACTTCATATTCCTCTTAAACATACTACTTCATATTCCTCTTAAACATACTACTTCATATTACTCTTAAATATAATACTTCATATTCCTCTTAAATATACTACTTCATATTCCTCTTAAACATACTGCTTCATATTCCTCTTAAACATATTACTTCATATTCCTTTTAAACATACTACTTCATATTCCTCTTAAACATACTACTTCATATTCCTCTTAAACATACTACTTCATATTCCTCTTAAACATACTACTTCATATTCCTCTTAAATATACTACTTCATATTCCTCTTAAACATACTACTTCATATTCCTCTTAAATATACTACTTCATATTACTCTTACATATATTACTGCATATTCCTCTTAAACATACTACTTCATATTCCTCTTAAACATACTACTTCATATTCCTCTTAAATATACTACTTCATATTCCTCTTAAACAAACTACTTCATATTCCTCTTAAATATACTACTTCATATTCCTCTTAAATATACTACTTCATATTCCTCTTAAATATCTAACTTCATATTCCTCTTAAGCATACTACATCATATTCCTCTATGTTAAAACATACTACTTCATATTCCTCTTAAACATACTACTTCATATTCCTCTGAAATATACTACTTCATATTGCTCTTAAATATACTACTTCATATTCCTCTTAAGCATACTACTTCATATTCCTCTTAAATGTACTACTTCTTATTCCTCTTAAACATACTACTTCATATTGCTCTTAAACATACTACTTCATATTCCTCTTAAACATACTACTTTATATTCCTCTTATATATACTACTTCATATTTCTCTTAAACATTCTACTGCATATTCCTCTTAAATATACTTCTGCATATTCCTCTTAAATATACTACTTCATATTCCTCTTAAACATACTACTTCATATTCCTCTTAACAATACTACTTCATATTCCTCTTAAATATACTACTGCATATTTCTCTTAAACATACTACTTCATATTCCTCTTAAATATACAACTTCATATTCCTCTTAAACATACTACTTCATATTCCTTTAAAATATTCTACTTCATATTCCTCTTAAATATACTACTTCATATTCATCTTAAACATACTACTTCATATTCCTCTTAAACATACTACTTCATATTCCTCTTAAACGTACTACTTCAAATTCCTCTTAAATATACTACTTCATATTCCTCTTAAACATACTACTTCATATTCCTCTTAAACATACTACTTCATATTCCTCTTAAACATACTACTTCATATTTCTCTTAAATATACCACTTCATATTCCTCTTAAACATACTACTTCATTATCCTCTTAAATATACTACTTCATATTCCTCTTTAACATACTACTTCATATTCCTCTTAAACATACAACTTCATATTCCTCTTAAACATACTACTTCATATTCCTCTAAAATATTCTACTTCATATTCCTCTTAAATATACTACTTCATATTCATCTTAAACATACTACTTCATATTCCTCTTAAACATACTACTTCATATTCCTCTTAAACGTACTACTTCAAATTCCTCTTAAATATACTACTTCATATTCCTCTTAAACATACTACTTCATATTCCTCTTAAACATACTACTTCATATTCCTCTTAAACATACTACTTCATATTTCTCTTAAATATACCACTTCATATTCCTCTTAAACATACTACTTCATTATCCTCTTAAATATACTACTTCATATTCCTCTTTAACATACTACTTCATATTCCTCTTAAACATACTACTTCATATTCCTCTTAAATATACTGCTTCATATTCCTCTTAAGCATACTACTTCATATTCCTCTTAAACATACTACTTCATATTCCTCTTAAACATACTACTTCATATTACTCTTAAATATAATACTTCATATTCCTCTTAAATATACTACTTCATATTCCTCTTAAACATACTGCTTCATATTCCTCTTAAACATATTACTTCATATTCCTTTTAAACATACTACTTCATATTCCTCTTAAACATACTGCTTCATATTCCTCTTAAACATACTACTTCATATTCCTCTTAGACATACTACTTCATATTCCTCTTAAACATACTACTTCATATTCTTCTTAAATATACTACTTCATATTCCTGGTAAACATACTACTTCATATTCCTCTTAAACATACTACTTCATATTCCTCTTAAACATACTACTTCATATTCCTCTTAAACATACTACTTCATATTCCTCTTAAATATACTACATCATATTCTTCTTAAATATACTACTTCATATTCCTCTTAAACATACTACTTCATATACCTCTTAATTATACTACTTCATATTCCTCTTAAACATACTACTTCATATTCCTCTTAAACATACTACTTCATATTCCTCTTAAATATACTACTTCATATTCCTCTTAAACATACTACTTCATATTCCTCTTAAACATACTACTTCATATTCCTCTTAAACATACTACTTCATATTCCTCTTAAATATACTACTTCATATTCCTCTTAAACATACTACTTCATATTCCTCTTAAATATACTACTTCATATTACTCTTACATATATTACTGCATATTCCTCTTAAACATACTACTTCATATTCCTCTTAAACATACTACTTCATATTCCTCTTAAATATACTACTTCATATTCCTCTTAAACATACTACTTCATATTCCTCTTAAATATACTACTTCATATTCCTCTTAAATATACTACTTCATATTCCTCTTAAATATCTAACTTCATATTCCTCTTAAGCATACTACATCATATTCCTCTATGTTAAAACATACTACTTCATATTCCTCTTAAACATACTACTTCATATTCCTCTGAAATATACTACTTCATATTGCTCTTAAATATACTACCTCATATTCCTCTTAAGCATACTACTTCATATTCCTCTTAAATGTACTACTTCTTATTCCTCTTAAACATACTACTTCATATTGCTCTTAAACATACTACTTCATATTCCTCTTAAACATACAACTTCATATTCCTCTTAAACATACTACTTCATATTCCTCTTAAATATACTACGTTATATTCCTCTTAAACATACTACTTCATATTCCTCTTAAACATACTACTTCATATTCCTCTTAAATATACTGCTTCATATTCCTCTTAAGCATACTACTTCATATTCCTCTTAAACATACTACTTCATATTCCTCTTAAACATACTACTTCATATTACTCTTAAATATAATACTTCATATTCCTCTTAAATATACTACTTCATATTCCTCTTAAACATACTGCTTCATATTCCTCTTAAACATATTACTTCATATTCCTTTTAAACATACTACTTCATATTCCTCTTAAACATACTGCTTCATATTCCTCTTAAACATACTACTTCATATTCCTCTTAGACATTCTACTTCATATTCCTCTTAAACATACTACTTCATATTCTTCTTAAATACACTACTTCATATTCCTGGTAAACATACTACTTCATATTCCTCTTAAACATACTACTTCATATTCCTCTTAAACATACTACTTCATATTCCTCTTAAACATACTACTTCATATTCCTCTTAAATATACTACATCATATTCTTCTTAAATATACTACTTCATATTCCTCTTAAACATACTACTTCATATACCTCTTAATTATACTACTTCATATTCCTCTTAAACATACTACTTCATATTCCTCTTAAACATACTACTTCATATTCCTCTTAAATATACTACTTCATATTCCTCTTAAACATACTACTTCATATTCCTCTTAAACATACTACTTCATATTCCTCTTAAACATACTACTTCATATTCCTCTTAAATATACTACTTCATATTCCTCTTAAACATACTACTTCATATTCCTCTTAAATATACTACTTCATATTACTCTTACATATATTACTGCATATTCCTCTTAAACATACTACTTCATATTCCTCTTAAACATACTACTTCATATTCCTCTTAAATATACTACTTCATATTCCTCTTAAACATACTACTTCATATTCCTCTTAAATATACTACTTCATATTCCTCTTAAATATACTACTTCATATTCCTCTTAAATATCTAACTTCATATTCCTCTTAAGCATACTACATCATATTCCTCTATGTTAAAATATACTACTTCATATTCCTCTTAAACATACTACTTCATATTCCTCTGAAATATACTACTTCATATTGCTCTTAAATATACTACTTCATATTCCTCTTAAGCATACTACTTCATATTCCTCTTAAATGTACTACTTCTTATTCCTCTTAAACATACTACTTCATATTGCTCTTAAACATACTACTTCATATTCCTCTTAAACATACTACTTCATATTCCTCTTATATATACTACTTCATATTTCTCTTAAACATTCTACTGCATATTCCTCTTAAATATACTTCTGCATATTCCTCTTAAATATACTACTTCATATTCCTCTTAAACATACTACTTCATATTCCTCTTAACAATACTACTTCATATTCCTCTTAAATATACTACTGCATATTTCTCTTAAACATACTACTTCATATTCCTCTTAAATATACAACTTCATATTCCTCTTAAACATACTACTTCATATTCCTCTAAAATATTCTACTTCATATTCCTCGTAAATATACTACTTTATATTCCTCTTAAATATACGACTTCATATTCCTCTTAAATATATTACTTCATATTACTCTTGAACATACTACTTCATATTCCTCTTAAAGGTACTACTTCATATTTCTGTTAACCATATTACTTCATATTCCTCTTAAACATACTGCTTCATATTCCTCTTAAATATACTACTTCATATTCCTCTTTAATATACTACTGCATATTCCTCTTAAACATATTACTTCACATTCCTCTTAAACATACTACTTTATATTCCTCTTAAATATACTACTGCATATTTCTCTTAAACATACTACTTCATATTCCTCTTAAATATACTACTTCATATTCCTCTTTAACATACTACGTAAAATTCCTCTTAAACATACTACTTCATTTTCCTCTTAAACATACTACTTCATATTCCTCTTAAACATACTACTTCATATTCCTCTTAAATATATTATTTCATATTCATCTTAAACATACTACTTCAAATTCCTCTTAAACATACTACTTCATATTCCTCTTAAACATACTACTTCATATTCCTCTTAAACATACTACTTCATATTCCCCTTAAATATAATATTTCATTATCCTCTTAAACATACTACTTCATATTCCCCTTAAACATACTACTTTATATTCCTCTTAAACATACTACTTCATATTCCTCTTATACATTCTACTTCATATTGCTCTTAAATATACTACTTGATATTCTTCTTAAACATACTACTACATATTCGTCTTAAATATACTACTCCATACTCCTCTTAAACATACTACTTCATATTTCTCTTAAACATACTACTTCATATTCCTCTTAAACATACTACTTCATATTCATATTAAACATACTACTTCATATTCCTCTTAAACATACTACTTAATATTCCTCCTAAACATACTACTTCATATTCCTCTTAAATATACTACTTCATATTCCTCTTAAACATACTACTTCATATTCCTCTTAAACATACTACTTCATATTCCTCTTAAACATACTACTTCATATTTCTCTTAAATATACCACTTCATATTCCTCTTAAACATACTACTTCATTATCCTCTTAAATATACTACTTCATATTCCTCTTTAACATACTACTTCATATTCCTCTTAAACATACTACTTCATATTCCTCTTAAGCATACTACTTCATATTCCTCTTAAACATACTACTTCATATTCCTCTTAAACATACAACTTCATATTCATCTTAAGCATACAAGTTCATATTCCTCTGAAACATACTACTTCATATTCCACTTAAACATACTACTTTATATTCCTCTTAAACATACTACTTCATATTCCTCTTAAACATACTACTTCATATTCCTCTTAAACATACAACTTCATATTCCTCTTACACATACTACTTCATATTCCTCTTAAATATACTACGTCATATTCCTCTTAAACATACTACTTCATATTCCTCTTAAACATACTACTTCATATTCCTCTTAAATATACTGCTTCATATTCCTCTTAAGCATACTACTTCATATTCCTCTTAAACATACTACTTCATATTCCTCTTAAACATACTACTTCATATTAGTCTTAAATATAATACTTCATATTCCTCTTAAATATACTACTTCATATTCCTCTTAAACATACTACTTCATATTCCTCTTAAACAAATTACTTCATATTCCTTTTAAACATACTACTTCATATTCCTCTTAAACATACTGCTTCATATTCCTCTTAAACATACTACTTCATATTCCTCTTAGACATACTACTTCATATTCCTCTTAAACATACTACTTCATATTCTTCTTAAATACACTACTTCATATTCCTGGTAAACATACTACTTCATATTCCTCTTAAACATACTACTTCATATTCGTCTTAAACATACTATTTCATATTCCTCTTAAACATACTACTTCATATTCCTCTTAAATATACTACTTCATATTCTTCTTAAATATACTACTTCATATTCCTCTTAAACATACTACTTCATATACCTCTTAATTATACTACTTCATGTTCCTCTTAAACATACTACTTCATATTCCTCTTAAACATACTACTTCATATTCCTCTTAAATATACTACTTCATATTCCTCTTAAACATACTACTTCATATTCCTCTTAAACATACTAATTCATATTCATACTATTTCATATTCCTCTTAAACATACTACTTCATATTCCTCTTAAATAGACTACTCCATACTCCTCTTAAACATACTACTTCATATTTCTCTTAAACATACTACTTCATATTCCTCTTAAACATACTACTTCATATTCATATTAAACATACTACTCCATATTCCTCTTAAACTTCATATTCCTCTTAAACATACTACTTCATATTCCTCTTAAACATACTACTTCATATTCCTCTTAAACATACTACTTCATATTCCTCTTAAACATACAACTTCATATTCATCTTAAGCATACAAGTTCATATTCCTCTGAAACATACTACTTGATATTCCACTTAAACATACAACTTTATATTCCTCTTAAACATACTACTTCATATTCCTCTTAAACATACTACTTCATATTCCTCTTAAACATACTACTTCATATTCCTCTTAAACATACTACTTCATATTCCTCTTAAATATACTACTTCATATTCCTCTTAAACATCCTACTTCATATTCCTCTTAAACATACTACTTCATATTCCTCTTAAATATACTGCTTCATATTCCTCTTAAGCATACTACTTCATATTCCTCTTAAACATACTACTTCATATTCCTCTTAAATATACTACTTCATATTACTCTTAAATATAAAACTTCATATTCCTCTTAAATATACTACTTCATATTCCTCTTAAACATACTACTTCATATTCCTCTTAAACATATTACTTCATATTCCTTTTAAACGTACTACTTCATATTCCTCTTAAACATACTACTTCATATTCCTCTTAAACATACTACTGCATATTCCTCTTAAACATACTACTTCATATTCCTCTTAAACATACTACCTCATATTCATCTTAAATATACTACTTCATATTCCTCTTAAACATACTACTTCATATTCGTCTTACATATTTCTCTTAAATTTACTACTGCATATTTCTCTCAAACATACAACTTCATATTCCTCTTAAACATACTACTTCATATTCCTCGTAAACATACTATTTCATATTCTTTTTAAACAAATTACTTCATATTCCTCTTAAACATACTACTTCATATTCCTCTTAAATATACTACTTCATATTCCTTTTAAACATACTACTTCATATTCCTCTTAAACATACTACCTCATATTTCTCTTAAATATACTACTTCATATTCCTCTTAAACATACTACTTCATATTCCTCTTAAATATACTACTTCATATTCCTCTTTAACATACTACCTCATATTCCTCTTAAACATACTACTTCATATTCCTCTTAGACATACTACTTCATATTCCTCTTAAACATACTACTTCATATTCCTCTTAAATATACTACTTCATATGCCTCTTAAACATACTACTTCATATTCCTCTTAAACATACTACTGCATATTCCTCTTAAACATACTACTTCATATTCCTCTTAAACATACTACCTAATATTCATCTTAAATATACTACTTCATATTTCTCTTAAACATACTACTTCATATTCGTCTTACATATTTCTCTTAAATACACTACTGCATATTGCTCTTAAACATACAACTTCATATTCCTCTTAAACATACTACTTCATATTCCTCTTAAATATACTATTTCATATTCTTTTTAAACAAACTACTTCATATTCCTCTTAAACATACTACTTCATATTTCTCTTAAATATACTACTTCATATTTCTTTAAAACATACTATTTCATATTCCTCTTAAACATACTACCTCATATTTCTCTTAAATATACTACTTCATATTCCTCTTAAACATACTACTTCATATTCCTCTTAAATATACTACTTCATATTCCTCTTAAATATACAACTTCATATTCCTCTTAAACATACTACTTCATATTCCTCTTAAATATTCTACTTCATATTCCTCTTAAATATATTATTTCATATTCCTCTTAAACATACTACTTCAAATTCCTCTTAAACATACTACTTCATATTCCTCTTAAACATACTACTTCATATTCCTCTTAAACATACTACTTCATATTCCTCTTTAATATAATATTTCATATTCCTCTTAAACATACTACTTCATATTCCCCTTAAACATACTACTTCATATTCCTCTTAAACATACTACTTCATATTCATATTAAACATACTACTTCATATTCCTCTTAAACATACTACTTAATATTCCTCCTAAACATACTACTTCATATTCCTCTTAAATATACTACTTCATATTCCTCTTAAACATAATACTTCATATTCCTCTTAAACATACTACTTCATATTCCTCTTAAACATACTACTTCATATTTCTCTTAAATATACCACTTCATATTCCTCTTAAACATACTACTTCATTGTCCTCTTAAATATACTACTTCATATTCATCTTTAACATACTACTTCATATTCCTCTTAAACATACTACTTCATATTCCTCTTAAACATACTACTTCATATTCCTCTTAAACATACTACTTCATATTCCTCTTAAGCATACAACTTCATATTCATCTTAAGCATACAAGATCATATTCCTCTGAAACATACTACTTCATATTCCACTTAAACATACTACTTTATATTCCTCTTAAACATACTACTTCATATTCCTCTTAAACATACTACTTCATATTCCTCTTAAACATACTACTTCATATTCCTCTTAAACATACTACTTCATATTCCTCTTAAATATACTACTTCATATTCCTCTTAAACATACTACTTCATATTCCTCTTAAACATACTACTTCATATTCCTCTTAAATATACTGCTTCATATTTTTCTTAAGCATACTACTTCATATTCCTCTTAAACATACTACTTCATATTCCTCTTAAATATACTACTTTATATTACTCTTAAATATAAAACTTCATATTCCTCTTAAATATACTACTTCATATTCCTCTTAAACATACTACTTCATATTCCTCTTAAACATATTACTTCATATTCCTTTTAAACGTACTACTTCATATTCCTCTTAAATATACTACTTCATATTCCTCTTAAATATACTACTTCATATGCCTCTTAAACATACTACTTCATATTCCTCTTAAACATACTACTGCATATTCCTCTTAAACATACTACTTCATATTCCTCTTAAACATACTACCTCATATTCATCTTAAATATACTACTTCATATTCCTCTTAAACATACTACTTCAGATTCGTCTTACATATTTCTCTTAAATATACTACTGCATATTTCTCTCAAACATACAACTTCATATTCCTCTTAAACATACTACTTCATATTCCTCTTAAACATACTATTTCATATTCTTTTTAAACAAACTACTTCATATTCCTCTTAAACATACTACTTCATATTCCTCTTAAATATACTACTTCATATTCCTTTTAAACATACTACTTCATATTCCTCTTAAACATACTACCTCATATTTCTCTTAAATATACTACTTCATATTCCTCTTAAACATACTACCTCATATTCCTCTTAAACATACAACTTCATATTCCTCTTAGACATACTACTTCATATTCCTCTTAAATATACTACTTCATATTCCTCTTAAATATACCACTTCATATGCCTCTTAAACATACTACTTCATATTCCTCTTAAACATACTACTGCATATTCCTCTTAAACATACTACTTCATATTCCTCTTAAACATACTACCTAATATTCATCTTAAATATACTACTTCATATTTCTCTTAAACATACTACTTCATATTCGTCTTACATATTTCTCTTAAATATACTACTGTATATTTCTCTTAAACATACAACTTCATATTCCTCTTAAACATACTACTTCATATTCCTCTTAAACATACTATTTCATGTTCTTTTTAAACAAACTACTTCATATTTCTCTTAAACATACTACTTCATATTCCTCTTAAATATACTACTTCATATTCCTTTAAAACATACTATTTCATATTCCTCTTAAACATACTACCTCATATTTCTCTTAAATATACTAATTCATATTCCTCTTAAACATACTACTTCATATTCCTCTTGAATATACTACTTCATATTCCTCTTTAACATACTACCTCATATTTCTCTTAAACATACTACTTCATATTCCTCTTAGACATACTACTTCATATTCCTCTTGAACATACTACTTTATATTCTTCTTAAATATACTACTTCATATTCCTCTTAAATATACTACTTCATATTCCTCTTTAACATACTACCTCATATTCCTCTTAAACATACTACTTCATATTCCTCTTAGACATACTACTTCATATTCCTCTTAAACATACTACTTCATATTCCTCTTAAACATACTACTTCATATTCCTCTTAAACATACTACTTCATATTCCTCTTAAACATACTACTTCATATTCCTCTTAAATATACTACTTCATATTCCTCTTAAACATACTACTTCATATTCCTCTTAAACATACTACTTCATATTCCTCTTAAACATACTACTTCATATTTCTCTTAAATATACCACTTCATATTCCTCTTAAACATACTACTTCATTATCCTCTTAAATATACTACTTCATATTCCTCTTTAACATACTACTTCATATTCCTCTTAAACATACTACTTCATATTCCTCTGAAACATACTACCTCATATTCCACTTAAACATACTACTTTATATTCCTCTTAAACATACTACTTCATATTCCTCTTAAACATACTACTTCATATTCCTCTTAAACATACTACTTCATATTCCTCTTAAACATACTACTTCATATTCCTCTTAAATATACTACTTCATATTCCTCTTAAACATACTACTTCATATTCCTCTTAAATATACTACTTCATGTTCCTCTTAAACATACTACTTCATATTCCTCTTAAACATACTACTTCATATTCCTCTTAAACATATTACTTCATATTTCTCTTAAATATACCACTTCATATTCCTCTTAAACATACTACTTCATTATCCTCTTAAATATACTACTTCATATTCCTCTTTAACATACTACTTCATATTCCTCTTAAACATACTACTTCATATTCCTCTTAAACATACTACTTCATATTCCTCTTAAACATACTACTTCATAATCCTCTTAAACATACTACTTCATATTCATCTTAAGCATACAAGTTCATATTCCTCTGAAACATACTACCTCATATTCCACTTAAACATACTACTTTATATTCCTCTTAAACATACTACTTCATATTCCTTTTAAACGTACTACTTCATATTCCTCTTACACATACTACTTCATATTCCTCTTAAATATACTACTTCATATGCCTCTTAAACATACTACTTCATATTCCTCTTAAACATACTACTGCATATTCCTCTTAAACATACTACTTCATATTCCTCTTAAACATACTACCTCATATTCATTTTAAATATACTACTTCATATTCCTCTTAAACATACTACTTCATATTCGTCTTACATATTTCTCTTAAATATACTACTGCATATTTCTCTTAAACATACAACTTCATATTCCTCTTAAACATACTACTTCATATTCCTCTTAAACATACTATTTCATATTCTTTTTAAACAAACTACTTCATATTCCTCTTAAACATACTACTTCATATTCCTCTTAAATATACTACTTCATATTCCTTTTAAACATACTACTTCATATTCCTCTTAAACATACTACCTCATATTTCTCTTAAATATACTACTTTATATTCCTCTTAAACATACTACTTCATATTCCTCTTAAATATACTACTTCATATTCCTCTTTAACATACTACCTCATATTCCTCTTAAACATACTACTTCATATTCCCCTTAGACATACTACTTCATATTCCTCTTAAACATACTACTTCATATTCCTCTTAAATATACTTCTTCATATGCCTCTTAAACATAATACTTCATATTCCTCTTAAACATACTACTGCATATTCCTCTTAAACATACTACTTCATATTCCTCTTAAACATACTACCTAATATTCATCTTAAATATACTACTTTATATTCCTCTTAAACATACTACTTCATATTCGTCTTACATATTTCTCTTAAATATACTACTGCATATTTCTCTTACACATACAACTTCATATTCCTCTTAAACATACTACTTCATATTCCTCTTAAACATACTATTTCATATTCTTTTTAAACAAACTACTTCATATTCCTCTTAAATATACTATTTCATATTCCTCTTAAATATACTACTTCATATTCCTTTAAAACATACTACTTCATATTCCTCTTAAACATACTACCTCATATTTCTCTTAAACATACTACTTCATATTCCTCTTAAACATACTACTTCATATTCCTCTTAAATATACTACTTCATATTCCTCTTTAACATACTACCTCATATTCCTCTTAAACATACTACTTCATATTCCTCTTAGACATACTACTTCATATTCCTCTTAAACATACTACTTCATATTCTTCTTAAATATACTACTTCATATTCCTCTTAAATATACTACTTCATATTCCTCTTTAACATACTACCTCATATTCCTCTTAAACATACTACTTCATATTCCTCTTAGACATACTACTTCATATTCCTCTTAAGCATACTACTTCATATTCCTCTTAAACATACTACTTCATATTCCTCTTAAACATACTACTTCATATTCCTCGTAAACATACTACTTCATATTCCTCTTAAATATACTATTTCATATTCTTCTTAAACATAATAATTCATATTACTCTTAAACATACTACTTCATATTCCTCTTAAACATACTACTTTATATTCCTCTTAAACATGCTAATTCACATTCTTCTTAAACATACTACTTCATATTCCTCTTAAACATACTACTTCATATTCCTCTTAAATATACTACTTCATATTCCTCTTAAACATACTACTTCATATTCCTCTTAAATATACTACTTCATATTTAATCTTAAATATACTAATTCATATTCCTCTTAAACATACTACTTCATATTCCTCTTAAACATACTACTTCATATTCCTCTTAAACATACTACTTCATATTCCTCTTAAATATTCTACTTCATATTCCTCTTAAACATACTACTTCATATTCCTCTTAAATATACTACTTCATATTACTCTTACATATACTACTGCATATTCCTCTTAAACATACTACTTCATATTCCTCTTAAACATACTACTTCATATTCCTCTTAAATATACTACTTCATATTCCTCTTAAACATACTACTTCATATTCCTCTTAAATATACTACTTCATATTCCTCTTAAATATACTACTTCACATTCCTCTTAAACATACTACTTCATATTCCTCTTAAATAGCCTACTTCATATTCCTCTTAAACATACTACTTTATATTCCTCTTAAACATATTACTTCATATTCCTCTTAAATATACTACTTTATATTCCTCTTAAATATACTACTTCATATTCCTCCTAAATGTACTACTTCATATTCCTCTTAAACATACTACTTCATATTCCTCTTAAATATCCTACTTCATATTTCTCTTAAAATTACTACTTCATATTCCTCTTAAACATACTACTTCATATTCCTCTTAAATATCCTACTTCATATTCCTCTTAAAAATAATACTTCATATTCCTCTTAAACATACTACTTCATATTCCTCTTAAATATACTACTTTATATTCCTCTTAAATATACTACTTCATATTCCTCTTAAACATACTACTTCATATTCCTCTTAAACATACTACTTCATATTCCTCTTAAACATACTACTTCATATTCCTCTTAAATATACTACTTCATATTCCTCTTAAATATACTACTTCATATTCGTCTTAAATATACTACTTCATATTACTCTTAAATATTCTACTGCATATTCCTCTTAAACATACTACTTCATATTCCTCTTAAACATACTACTTCATATTCCTCTTAAACATACTACTTCATATTCCTCTTAAACATACTACTTCATATTCCTCTTAAATCTACTACTTCATATTCCTCTTAAATATACTACTTCACATTCCTCTTAAACATACTACTTCATATTCCTCTTAAATATCCTACTTCATATTACTCTTAAACATACTCCTTCATATTCCTCATAAACATACTACTTCATATTCCTCTTAAATATACTACTTTATATTCCTCTTAAATATACTACTTCATATTCCTCCTAAACATACTACTTCATATTCCTATTAAACATACTACTTCATATTCCTCTTAAATATATTACTTCATATTCCTCTTAAACATACTACTTCATATTCCTCTCAAATATACTACTTAATATTCGTATTAAATATACTACTTCAGATTTCTCTTAAACATACTACTTCATATTCCTCTTAAACATACTACTACATATTCCTCTTAAACATACTACTTCATATTCATCTTAAATATAATTTTTCATATTCCTCTTAAACATACTACTTCATATTCCTCTTAAACATACTACTTCATATTCCTCTTAAACATAATACTTCATTTTCCTCTTAAATATACTACTTCATATTCCTCTTAAACATACTACTTCATATTCCTCTTAAATATATTACTTCATATTCCTCTTAGACATTCTTCTTCATATTCCTCTTAAATATACTCTTTAATATTCCTCTTAAACATATTACTTCATATTCCTCTTAAATATGCTACTTCATATTCCTCTTAAATATACTACTTTATATTCCTCTTAAATATACTACTTCATATTCCTCCTAAATGTACTACTTCATATTCCTCTTAAACATACTACTTCATATTCCTCTTAAATATCCTACTTCATATTTCTCTTAAAATTACTACTTCATATTCCTCTTAAACATACTACTTCATATTCCTCTTAAATATCCTACTTCATATTCCTCTTAAAAATATTACTTCATATTCCTCTTAAACATACTACTTCATATTCCTCTTAAATATACTACTTTATATTCCTCTTAAATATACTACTTCATATTCCTCTTAAACATACTACTTCATATTCCTCTTAAACATACTACTTCATATTCCTCTTAAACATACTACTTCATATTCCTCTTAAATATACTACTTCATATTCCTCTTAAACATACAACTTCATATTCGTCTTAAATATACTACTTCATATTACTCTTAAATATTCTACTGCATATTCCTCTTAAACATACTACTTCATATTCCTCTTAAACATACTACTTCATATTCCTCTTAAACATACTACTTCATATTCCTCTTAAACATACTACTTCATATTCCTCTTAAATCTACTACTTCATATTCCTCTTAAATATACTACTTCACATTCCTCTTAAACATACTACTTCATATTCCTCTTTAATATCCTACTTCATATTACTCTTAAACATACTCCTTCATATTCCTCATAAACATACTACTTCATATTCCTCTTAAATATACTACTTTATATTCCTCTTAAATATACTACTTCATATTCCTCCTAAACATACTACTTCATATTCCTATTAAACATACTACTTCATATTCCTCTTAAATATATTACTTCATATTCCTCTTAAACATACTACTTCATATTCCTCTCAAATATACTACTTAATATTCGTATTAAATATACTACTTCAGATTTCTCTTAAACATACTACTTCATATTCCTCTTAAACATACTACTACATATTCCTCTTAAACATACTACTTCATATTCATCTTAAATATAATTTTTCATATTCCTCTTAAACATACTACTTCATATTCCTCTTAAACATACTACTTCATATTCCTCTTAAACATAATACTTCATTTTCCTCTTAAATATACTACTTCATATTCCTCTTAAACATACTACTTCATATTCCTCTTAAATATACTACTTCATATTCCTCTTAGACATTCTCCTTCATATTCCTCTTAAATATACTCTTTCATATTCCTCTTAAACATATTACTTCATATTCCTCTTAAATATGCTACTTCATATTCCTCTTAAATATACTACTTCATATTCCTCTTAAATATACTACTTCATATTCCTCTTAAATATACTACTTCATATTCCTCTTAAACATACTACTTCATATTCCACTTAAACATTCTACTTCATGTTCCTCTTAAATATACTACTTCATATTCCTCTTAAACATACTACTTCATATTCCTCTTAAATATACTACTTCACATTCCTCTTAAACATACTGCTTCATATTCTTCTTAAATATACTACTTCATATTCCTCTTAAACATACTACCTCATATTCCTCTTACATATGCTACTTCATATTCCACTTAAATATACTAATTCATATTCCTCTTAAATATACTATTACATATTCCTCTAAAACATACTACTTCATGTTTCTCTTAAACACACTACTTCATATTCTTCTTAAATATACAACTTCAAATTCCTCTTAAACATACTACTTCATATTTCTCTTAAATATACTACTTCATATTCCTCTTAAATATACTACTTCATATTCCTCTTAAACACACTACTTCATATTTAATCTTAAATATACTACTTCATATTCCTCTTAAACATACTATTTCCTATTCCTCTTAAACATACTACTTCACATTCCTCTTAAACATACTACTTCATATTCCTCTTAAATATACTACTTCATATTCCTCTTAAACATGCTACTCCATATTCCTCTTAAATATAATACTTTATATTCCTCTTAAATATACTACTTCACATTCCTCTTAAACATACTGCTTCATATTCTTCTTAAATATACTACTTCATATTCCTCTTAAACATACTACCTCATATTCCTCTTACATATGCTACTTCATATTCCACTTAAATATACTAATTCATATTCCTCTTAAATATACTATTACATATTCCTCTAAAACATACTACTTCATGTTTCTCTTAAACACACTACTTCATATTCTTCTTAAATATACAACTTCAAATTCCTCTTAAACATACTACTTCATATTCCTCTTAAATATACTACTTCATATTCCTCTTAAATATACTACTTCATATTCCTCTTAAACACACTACTTCATATTTAATCTTAAATATACTACTTCATATTCCTCTTAAACATACTATTTCCTATTCCTCTTAAACATACTACTTCACATTCCTCTTAAACATACTACTTCATATTCCTCTTAAATATACTACTTCATATTCCTCTTAAACATACTACTCCACATTCCTCTTAAATATAATACTTTATATTCCTCTTAAATATACTACTTCATATTCCTCCTAAATATACAACTTCATATTCCTCTTAAACAAACTACTTCATATTCCTCTTAAATATACTACTTCATATTCTTCTTAAACATACTACTTCATATTCCTCTCAAATATACTACTTCATATTCGTCTTAAATATACTACTTCATATTCCTCTTAAACATACTACTTCATATTCGTCTTAAATATACTACTTCATATTCCTCTTAAACATACTACTTCATATTCCTCTTAAACATAATACTTCATATTCCTCTTAAATATACTACTTCATATTCCTCTTTAACATACTACTTCATATTCCTCTTAAACATACTACTTCATATTCCACATAAACATACTACTTCATGTTCCTCTTAAATATACTACTTCATATTCCTCTAAATTATACTACTTCATATTCCTCTTAAATATACTACTTCATATTCCTCTTAAATATACTACTTCATATTCCTCTTAAATATACTACTTCATATTCCTCTTAAACATACTAATTCATATTCCTCTTAAACATACTACTTCATATTCCTCTCAAATATTCTACTTCATATTCCTCTTAAATATACAACTTCATATTCCTCTTAAACATACTAAAATACTTCATATTCCTCTTAACCATACTACTTCATATTCCTCTTAGGCATACTACTTCATATTCCGCTAAAACATACTTCTTCATATTTCTCTTAAACATACTACTTCATATTCCTCTTAAATATACTACATCATATTTCTGTTAAACATACTACTCCATATTCCTCTTAAACATACTACTTCATATTCCTCTTAAATATACTACTTCATTTTCCTCTTAAATATACTACTTCATATTCCTTTTAAATATACTACTTCATATTCCTCCTAAATATACAACTTCATATTCCTCTTAAACATACTAAAATACTTCATATTCCTCTTAACCATACTACTTCATATTCCTCTTAGGCATACTACTTCATATTCCGCTAAAACATACTTCTTCATATTTCTCTTAAACATACTACTTCATATTCCTCTTAAATATACTACATCATATTCCTGTTAAACATACTACTCCATATTCCTCTTAAACATACTACTTCATATTCCTCTTAAATATATTACTTCATATTCCTCTTAAACATACTACTTCATATTCCTCTCAAATATACTACTTAATATTCGTATTAAATATACTACTTCAGATTTCTCTTAAACATACTACTTCATATTCCTCTTAAACATACTACTACATATTCCTCTTAAACATACTACTTCATATTCATCTTAAATATAATTTTTCATATTCCTCTTAAACATACTACTTCATATTCCTCTTAAACATACTACTTCATATTCCTCTTAAACATAATACTTCATTTTCCTCTTAAATATACTACTTCATATTCCTCTTAAACATACTACTTCATATTCCTCTTAAATATACAACTTCAAATTCCTCTTAAACATACTACTTCATATTCCTCTTAAATATACTACTTCATATTCCTCTTAAATATACTACTTCATATTCCTCTTAAACACACTACTTCATATTTAATCTTAAATATACTACTTCATATTCCTCTTAAACATACTATTTCCTATTCCTCTTAAACATACTACTTCACATTCCTCTTAAACATACTACTTCATATTCCTCTTAAATATACTACTTCATATTCCTCTTAAACATACTACTCCACATTCCTCTTAAATATAATACTTTATATTCCTCTTAAATATACTACTTCATATTCCTCCTAAATATACAACTTCATATTCCTCTTAAACAAACTACTTCATATTCCTCTTAAATATACTACTTCATATTCTTCTTAAACATACTACTTCATATTCCTCTCAAATATACTACTTCATATTCGTCTTAAATATACTACTTCATATTCCTCTTAAACATACTACTTCATATTCGTCTTAAATATACTACTTCATATTCCTCTTAAACATACTACTTCATATTCCTCTTAAACATAATACTTCATATTCCTCTTAAATATACTACTTCATATTCCTCTTTAACATACTACTTCATATTCCTCTTAAACATACTACTTCATATTCCACATAAACATACTACTTCATGTTCCTCTTAAATATACTACTTCATATTCCTCTAAATTATACTACTTCATATTCCTCTTAAATATACTACTTCATATTCCTCTTAAATATACTACTTCATATTCCTCTTAAATATACTACTTCATATTCCTCTTAAATATACTAATTCATATTCCTCTTAAACATACTACTTCATATTCCTCTCAAATATTCTACTTCATATTCCTCTTAAATATACAACTTCATATTCCTCTTAAACATACTAAAATACTTCATATTCCTCTTAACCATACTACTTCATATTCCTCTTAGGCATACTACTTCATATTCCGCTAAAACATACTTCTTCATATTTCTCTTAAACATACTACTTCATATTCCTCTTAAATATACTACATCATATTCCTGTTAAACATACTACTCCATATTCCTCTTAAACATACTACTTCATATTCCTCTTAAATATACTACTTCATTTTCCTCTTAAATATACTACTTCATATTCCTTTTAAATATACTACTTCATATTCCTCCTAAATATACAACTTCATATTCCTCTTAAACATACTAAAATACTTCATATTCCTCTTAACCATACTACTTCATATTCCTCTTAGGCATACTACTTCATATTCCGCTAAAACATACTTCTTCATATTTCTCTTAAACATACTACTTCATATTCCTCTTAAATATACTACATCATATTCCTGTTAAACATACTACTCCATATTCCTCTTAAACATACTACTTCATATTCCTCTTAAATATATTACTTCATATTCCTCTTAAACATACTACTTCATATTCCTCTCAAATATACTACTTAATATTCGTATTAAATATACTACTTCAGATTTCTCTTAAACATACTACTTCATATTCCTCTTAAACATACTACTACATATTCCTCTTAAACATACTACTTCATATTCATCTTAAATATAATTTTTCATATTCCTCTTAAACATACTACTTCATATTCCTCTTAAACATACTACTTCATATTCCTCTTAAACATAATACTTCATTTTCCTCTTAAATATACTACTTCATATTCCTCTTAAACATACTACTTCATATTCCTCTTAAATATACTACTTCATATTCCTCTTAGACATTCTTCTTCATATTCCTCTTAAATATACTCTTTCATATTCCTCTTAAACATATTACTTCATATTCCTTTAAATATGCTACTTCATATTCCTCTTAAATATACTACTTCATATTCCTCTTAAATATACTACTTCATATTCCTCTTAAATATACGACTTCATATTCCTCTTAAACATACTACTTCATATTCCACTTAAACATTCTACTTCATGTTCCTCTTAAATTTACTACTTCATATTCCTCTTAAACATACTACTTCATATTCCTCTTAAATATACTACTTCACATTCCTCTTAAACATACTGCTTCATATTCTTCTTAAATATACTACTTCATATTCCTCGTAAACATACTACCTCATATTCCTCTTACATATGCTACTTCATATTCCACTTAAATATACTAATTCATATTCCTCTTAAATATACTATTACATATTCCTCTAAAACATACTACTTCATGTTTCTCTTAAACACACTACTTCATATTCTTCTTAAATATACAACTTCAAATTCCTCTTAAACATACTACTTCATATTCCTCTTAAATATACTACTTCATATTCCTCTTAAATATACTACTTCATATTCCTCTTAAACACACTACTTCATATTTAATCTTAAATATACTACTTCATATTCCTCTTAAACATACTATTTCCTATTCCTCTTAAACATACTACTTCACATTCCTCTTAAACATACTACTTCATATTCCTCTTAAATATACTACTTCATATTCCTCTTAAACATACTACTCCACATTCCTCTTAAATATAATACTTTATATTCCTCTTAAATATACTACTTCATATTCCTCCTAAATATACAACTTCATATTCCTCTTAAACAAACTACTTCATATTCCTCTTAAATATACTACTTCATATTCTTCTTAAACATACTACTTCATATTCCTCTCAAATATACTACTTCATATTCGTCTTAAATATACTACTTCATATTCCTCTTAAACATACTACTTCATATTCGTCTTAAATATACTACTTCATATTCCTCTTAAACATACTACTTCATATTCCTCTTAAACATAATACTTCATATTCCTCTTAAATATACTACTTCATATTCCTCTTTAACATACTACTTCATATTCCTCTTAAGCATACTACTTCATATTCCACATAAACATACTACTTCAGGTTCCTCTTAAATATACTACTTCATATTCCTCTAAATTATACTACTTCATATTCCTCTTAAATATACTACTTCATATTCCTCTTAAATATACTACTTCATATTCCTCTTTAACATACTACTTCATTTTCCTCTTAAGCATACTACTTCATATTCCTCTTAAACATACTAATTCATATTCCTCTTAAACATACTACTTCATATTCCTCTCAAATATTCTACTTCATATTCCTCTTAAATATACAACTTCATATTCCTCTTAAACATACTAAAATACTTCATATTCCTCTTAACCATACTACTTCATATTCCTCTTAGGCATACTACTTCATATTCTGCTAAAACATACTTCTTCATATTTCTCTTAAACATACTACTTCATATTCCTCTTAAATATACTACTTCATTTTCCTCTTAAATATACTACTTCATATTCCTTTTAAATATACTACTTCATATTCCTCCTAAATATACAACTTCATATTCCTCTTAAACAAACTACTTCATATTCCTCTTAAATATACTACTTCATATTCTTCTTAAACATACTACTTCATATTCCTCTCAAATATACTACTTCATATTCGTCTTAAATATACTACTTCATATTCCTCTTAAACATACTACTTCATATTCGTCTTAAATATACTACTTCATATTCCTCTTAAACATACTACTTCATATTCCCCTTAAACATACCATTTCATATTCCTCTTAAACATACTACTTCATATTCATCTTAAATATACTACTTCATATTCCTCTTAAACATACTACTTCATATTCCTCTTAAACATAATACTTCATATTCCTCTTAAATATACTACTTCATATTCCTCTTTAACATACTACTTCATATTCCTCTTTAACATACTACTTCATATTCCACATAAACATACTACTTCATGTTCCTCTTAAATATACTACTGCATATTCCTCTAAATTATACTACTTCATATTGCTCTTAAATATACTACTTCATATTCCTCTTAAATATACTACTTCATATTCCTCTTAAATATACTACTTCATATTCCTCTTAAACATACTAATTCATATTCCTCTTAAACATACTACTTAATATTTCTCTCAAATATTCTACTTCATATTCCTCTTAAATATACAACTTCATATTCCTCTTAAATATACTACTTCATATTCCTCTTAAACATACTAAAATACTTCATATTCCTCTTAACCATACAACTTCATATTCCTCTTAGGCATACTACTTCATATTCCGCTAAAACATAATTCTTCATATTTCTGTTAAACATACTACTTCATATTCCTCTTAAATATACTACATCATATTCCTGTTAAACATACTACTCCATATTCCTCTTAAACATACTACTTCATATTCCTCTTAAATATACTACTTCATATTCCTCTTAAATATACTACTTCATATTCCTTTTAAATATACTACTTCATTTTCCTTTTAAACATAATACTTCATATTTCTCTTAAACATACTACTTCATATTCCTCTTAGACATACTACTTCATATTCCTCTTAAACATACTACTTCATATTCCTCTTAAACAGACTACTTCATATACCTCTTAAATATACTACTTCATATTTCTCTTAAACATAGTACTTCATATTCCTCTTAAACATATTACTGCATATTCCTCTTAAACATACTACTTCATATTCCTCTTAAATATATTACTTCTTATTGCTCTTAAACATACTACTTCATCTTCCTCTTAAACATACTACTGCATATTCCTCTTTAACATACTACTTCATATTCCTCTTAAACATACTACTTCATAATCCTCTTAAACATTCTACTTCATACTCCTCTTAAACATACTGCTTCATATTCCTCTTAAACATACCACTTCATATTCTTCTTAAACATACTACTTCGTTTTCCTCTTAAACATACTACTTCATATTCATCTTTAATATAATACTTCATATTCCTATTAAACATACTACTTCATATTCCTCTTAAATATACTACATCATATTCCTCTTAATTTTACTACTTCATATTCCTCTTAAATATACTACTTCATACTCCTCTTAAACATACTACTTCATATTCCTTTTAAACATACTACTTCATATTCCTCTTAAACATATTCCTCTTAAACATACGACTTCATATTCCTCTTAAACATACTTCTTCATATTCCTCTAATACATACTACTTTATATTCCTCTTAAACATACTACTTCATATTTCTCTTAAACATACTATTTCCTATTCCTCTTACACATACTACTTCATATTCCTCTTAAATATACTACTGCATATTCTTCTTACACATACTACTTCATGTTCCTCTTAAATATACTACTTCATACTCCTCTTAAACATACTACTTCATATTCCTCTTAAATATACTACTTCATACTCCTCTTAAACATACTACTTCATATTCCTCTTAAATATACTACTTCATATTCCTTTTAAACATACTACATTATATTCCTCTTAAACATACTATTACATGTTCCTCTTAAACATACTACTTCATATTCCTCTTAAACATACTACTTCATATTCCTCTTAAACATAGTACTTCATATTCCTCTTAAAGATACCACTTCATATTGCTCTTAACATACTGCTTCATATTCCTCTTAAATATACTACTTAATATTCCTCCTAAACATACTACTTCATATTCCTGTTAAACATACTACTTCATATTCCTCTTAAAAATACTACTTCAAATTCCTCTTAAACATACTACTTCATATTCCTCTTAAACATACTACTTCATATTCCTCTTAAACATACTACTTCATATTCCTCTTAAACATACTACTTCCAATTCCTCTTAAACATACTACTTCATATTCCTCTTAAACATATAACTTCATATTCCTCTTAAATATACTACTTCATATTCCTCTTAAATATACTACTTCATATTCCTCTTAAATATTCTACTTCATATTCCTCTTAAACATACGACTTCATATTCCTCTTAAACATACTACATTATATTACTCTCAAACATATTATTTCATATTCCTCTTAAACATACTACTTCATATTCCTCTTAAACATACTACTTCATATTCCTCTTGAACATACTGCTTCATATTCCCCTTAACATACTGCTTCATATTCCCCTTAACATACTACTTCATATTCCTCTTAAAAATACTACTTCATATTCGTCTTAAACATACTACTTCATATTATTCTTAAATATACTACTTCATATTCCTCTTAAATATACTACTTCATATTCCTCTTAAACATACTACTTCATATTGTTCTTAAATATACTACTTCAGATTCCTCTTAAATATACTAAATCATATTCCTCTTAAACATACTACTTCATATTCCTCTTAAACATACTACTTCATATTCCTCTTAAATATACTACTTCATATTTGTCTTAAGTATACTACTTCATATTCCTCTTAAATATACTACTTCATATTCCTCTTAAACCTATAATTTATATTCCTCTTAAACATACTACTTCATATTACTCTTAAACATATTAATACATACTCCTCTTAAAAATACTACTTCATAATCCTCTTAAAAATACTACTTCATATTCCTCTTAAACATACTACTTCATATTCCTCTTAAACATACTACTTCCTATTCCTTTTAAATATACTACTTCATATTCCTCTTAAACATACTACTTCATATTCCTCTTAAACATACTACTTCATATTCCTCTTAAACATACTACTTCATATTCCTCTTAAACATACTACTTCATATTCCTCTTAAAAATACTATTTTCTATTCCTCTTAAACATACTACTTCCTATTCCTCTTAAGCATACTACTTCATATTCCTCTTAAACATACTACATCATATCCCTCTTAAACATACTACTTCATATTCCTCTTAAATATACAACTTCATATTCCTCTTAAATATACTACTTCATCTTCCTCTTAAACATACCACTTCATGTTCCTCTTAAACATACTACTTCATATTCTTCTTAAATATACTACTTCATATTCTTCTTAAATATACTACTCCATATTCCTCTTAAATATACTACTTCATATTCCTCTTAAACATACTACTTCATATTCCTCTTAAACATACTACTTCATATTCCTCTTAAACATACTACTTCATATTCCTCTTAAACATACTACTTCATATTCCTCTTAAACATACTATTTCATATTCCTCTTAAACATATAACTTCATATTCCTCTTAAATATACTACTTCATATTCCTCTTAAATATACTACTTCATATTCCTCTTAAATATTCTACTTCATATTTCTCTTAAACATAGTACTTCATATTCCTCTTAAACATATTACTGCATATTCCTCTTAAACATACTACTTCATATTCCTCTTAAATATATTACTTCTTATTGCTCTTAAACATACTACTTCATATTCCTCTTAAACATACTACTGCATATTCCTCTTTAACATACTACTTCATATTCCTCTTAAACATACTACTTCATAATCCTCTTAAACATTCTACTTCATACTCCTCTTAAACATACTGCTTCATATTCCTCTTAAACATACCACTTCATATTCTTCTTAAACATACTACTTCGTTTTCCTCTTAAACATACTACTTCATATTCATCTTTAATATAATACTTCATATTCCTATTAAACATACTACTTCATATTCCTCTTAAATATACTACATCATATTCCTCTTAATTTTACTACTTCATATTCCTCTTAAATATACTACTTCATACTCCTCTTAAACATACTACTTCATATTCCTTTTAAACATACTACTTCATATTCCTCTTAAACATATTCCTCTTAAACATACGACTTCATATTCCTCTTAAACATACTTCTTCATATTCCTCTAATACATACTACTTTATATTCCTCTTAAACATACTACTTCATATTTCTCTTAAACATACTATTTCCTATTCCTCTTACACATACTACTTCATATTCCTCTTAAATATACTACTGCATATTCTTCTTACACATACTACTTCATGTTCCTCTTAAATATACTACTTCATACTCCTCTTAAACATACTACTTCATATTCCTCTTAAATATACTACTTCATACTCCTCTTAAACATACTACTTCATATTCCTCTTAAATATACTACTTCATATTCCTTTTAAACATACTACATTATATTCCTCTTAAACATACTATTACATGTTCCTCTTAAACATACTACTTCATATTCCTCTTAAACATACTACTTCATATTCCTCTTAAACATAGTACTTCATATTCCTCTTAAAGATACCACTTCATATTCCTCTTAACATACTGCTTCATATTCCTCTTAAATATACTACTTAATATTCCTCCTAAACATACTACTTCATATTCCTGTTAAACATACTACTTCATATTCCTCTTAAAAATACTACTTCAAATTCCTCTTAAACATACTACTTCATATTCCTCTTAAACATACTACTTCATATTCCTCTTAAACATACTACTTCATATTCCTCTTAAACATACTACTTCCAATTCCTCTTAAACATACTACTTCATATTCCTCTTAAACATATAACTTCATATTCCTCTTAAATATACTACTTCATATTCCTCTTAAATATACTACTTCATATTCCTCTTAAATATTCTACTTCATATTCCTCTTAAACATACGACTTCATATTCCTCTTAAACATACTACATTATATTACTCTCAAACATATTATTTCATATTCCTCTTAAACATACTACTTCATATTCCTCTTAAACATACTACTTCATATTCCTCTTGAACATACTGCTTCATATTCCCCTTAACATACTGCTGCATATTCCCCTTAACATACTACTTCATATTCCTCTTAAAAATACTACTTCATATTCGTCTTAAACATACTACTTCATATTATTCTTAAATATACTACTTCATATTCCTCTTAAATATACTACTTCATATTCCTCTTAAACATACTACTTCATATTGTTCTTAAATATACTACTTCAGATTCCTCTTAAATATACTAAATCATATTCCTCTTAAACATACTACTTCATATTCCTCTTAAACATACTACTTCATATTCCTCTTAAATATACTACTTCATATTTGTCTTAAGTATACTACTTCATATTCCTCTTAAATATACTACTTCATATTCCTCTTAAACCTATAATTTATATTCCTCTTAAACATACTACTTCATATTACTCTTAAACATATTAATACATACTCCTCTTAAAAATACTACTTCATAATCCTCTTAAAAATACTACTTCATATTTCTCTTAAACATACTACTTCATATTCCTCTTAAACATACTACTTCCTATTCCTTTTAAATATACTACTTCATATTCCTCTTAAACATACTACTTCATATTCCTCTTAAACATACTACTTCATATTCCTCTTAAACATACTACTTCATATTCCTCTTAAACATACTACTTCATATTCCTCTTAAAAATACTATTTTCTATTCCTCTTAAACATACTACTTCCTATTCCTCTTAAGCATACTACTTCATATTCCTCTTAAACATACTACATCATATCCCTCTTAAACATACTACTTCATATTCCTCTTAAATATACAACTTCATATTCCTCTTAAATATACTACTTCATCTTCCTCTTAAACATACCACTTCATGTTCCTCTTAAACATACTACTTCATATTCTTCTTAAATATACTACTTCATATTCTTCTTAAATATACTACTCCATATTCCTCTTAAATATACTACTTCATATTCCTCTTAATCATACTACTTCATATTCCTCTTAAACATACTACTTCATATTCCTCTTAAACATACTACTTCATATTCCTCTTAAACATACTACTTCATATTCCTCTTAAACATACTATTTCATATTCCTCTTAAACAAACTACTTCATATTCCTCTTAAACATACTACTTCATATACATCTTAAACATACTACTTCATATTCCTCTTAAATATACTACTTCATATTCCTCTGAAATATACTACTTCATATTCCTCTTAAACATACTACTTCATATTCCTCTTAAATATACTACTTCATATTCCTCTTAAATATACTATTTCATATTCCTCTTAAACATAATACTTGACATTCCTCTTAAGCATACTACTTCATATTCCTCTTAAACATACTACTTCTTATTCCTCTTAAACATACTACTTCATATACCTCTTAAATATACAACTGCATATTCCTCTTAAACATACTACTTCATATTCCTCTTAAACATACTACTTCATATTCCTCTTACACATACTACTTCATATTCCTCTTAAACATACTACTTCATATTCCTCTTAAATATATAACTTCATATTCCTCTTAAACATACTACTTCATATTCCTCTAAACATACTACTTCATATTCCTCTTAAATTAACTACTTCATATTCCTCTTAAGCATACTTCTTCATATTCCTCTTAAACATACTACTTCATATTCCTCTCAAATATACTACTTCATATTCCTGGTAAACATACTACTTCATATTCCTCTTAAAAATACTACTTCAAATTCCTCTTAAACATACTACTTCATATTCCTCTAAAACATACTACTTTATATTCCTCCTAACATACTGCTTCATATTCCTCTTAAATATACTACTTAATATTCCTCTTAAACATACTACTTCATATTCCTCTTAAACATACTTCTTCATATTCCTCTTAAACATACTACTTCATATTCCTCTAAAATATACTACTTCATATTCCTGTTAAACATACTACTTCATATTCCTCTTAAAAATACTACTTTAAATTCCTCTTAAACATACTACTTCATATTCCTCTAAAACATATTTCTTCATATTCCTCTTAAACATACTACTTCATATTTCTCTTAAACATACTACTTCATATTCCTCTTAAACATACTACTTCATATTCCTCTTAAACATACTACTTCATATTCCTCTTAAACATACTACTTCATATTCCTCTTAAACATACTACTTCCAATTCCTCTTAAACATACTACTTCATATTCCTCTTAAACATATAACTTCATATTCCTCTTAAATATACTACTTCATATTCCTCCTAAATATACTACTTCATATTCCTCTTAAATATACTACTTCATATTCCTCTTATATATACGACTTCATATTCCTCTTAAACATACTACATTATATTACTCTCAAACATATTATTTCATATTCCTCTTAAACATACTACTTCATATTCCTCTTAAACATACTACTTCATATTCCTCTTGAACATACTACTTCATATTCCCCTTAACATACTACTTCATATTCCTCTTAAAAATACTACTTCATATTCGTCTTAAACATACTACTTCATATTCTTCTTAAATATACTACTTCATATTCCTCTTAAATATACTACTTCATATTCCTCTTAAACATACTACTTCATATTGTTCTTAAATATACTACTTCAGATTCCTCTTAAATATACTAAATCATATTCCTCTTAAACATACTACTTCATATTCCTCTTAAACATACTACTTCATATTCCTCTTAAATGTACTTCTTCTTATTCCTCTTAAATATACTACTTCATATTCCTCTTAAATATACTACTTCATATTCCTCTTAAACATATAATTTATATTCCTCTTAAACATACTACTTCATATTACTCTTAAACATACTACTATATACTCCTCTTAAATATACTACTTCATATTCCTCTTAAAAATACTACTTCATATTTCTCTTAAACATACTACTTCATATTCCTCTTAAACATACTACTTCCTATTCATTTTAAATATACTACTTCATATTCCTCTTAAACATACTACTTCATATTCCTCTTAAACATACTACTTCATATTCCTCTTAAACATACTACTTCCTATTCCTCTTAAGCATACTACTTCATATTCCTCTTAAACATACTACATCATATCCCTCTTAAACATACTACTTCATATTCCTCTTAAATATACAACTTCATTTTCCTCTTAAATATACTACTTCATCTTCCTCTTAAACATACCACTTCATGTTCCTCTTAAACATACTACTTCATATTCTTCTTAAATATACTACTTCATATTCCTCTTAAACATACTACTTCATATTCCTCTTAAACATACTATTTCATATTCCTCTTAAACATACTACTTCATATTCCTCTGAAATATACTACTTCATATTCCTCTTAAACATACTGCTTCATATTCCTCTTAAATATACTACTTCATATTCCTCTTAAATATACTACTTCATATTCCTCTTAAACATACTACTTCATATTCCTCTTAAGCATACTACTTCATATTCCTCTTAAACATACTACTTCTTATTCCTCTTAAACATACTACTTCATATTCCTCTTAAATATACAACTGCATATTCCTCTTAAACATACTACTTCATATTCCTCTTAAACATACTACTTCATATTCCTCTTAAACATACTACTTCATATTCCTCTTAAACATACTACTTCATATTCCTCTTAAATATATACCTTCATATTCCTCTTAAACATACTACTTAATATTCCTCTTAAACATACTACTTCATATTCCTCTTAAACATACTTCTTCATATTCCTCTTAAACATACTACTTCATATTTCTCTAAAATATACTACTTCATATTCCTGTTAAACATACTACTTCATATTCCTCTTAAAAATACTACTTCAAATTCCTCTTAAACATACTACTTCATATTCCTCTAAAACATACTACTTCATATTCCTCTTAAACATACTACTTCATATTTCTCTTAAACATACTACTTCATATTCCTCTTAAACATACTACTTCATATTCCTCCTAAACATACTACTTCATATTCCTCTTAAACATACTACTTCATATTCCTTTTAAACATACTACTTCCAATTCCTCTTAAACATACTACTTCATATTCCTCTTAAACATATAACTTCATATTCCTCTTAAATATACTACTTCATATTCCTCTTAAATATACTACTTCATATTCCTCTTAAATATACGACTTCATATTCCTCTTAAACATACTACATTATATTACTCTCAAACATATTATTTCATATTCCTCTTAAACATACTACTTCATATTCCTCATAAACATACTACTTCATATTCCTCTTGAACATACTACTTCATATTCCCATTAACATACTACTTCATATTCCTCTTAAAAATACTACTTCATATTCGTCTTAAACATACTACTTCATATTCTTCTTAAATATACTACTTCATATTCCTCTTAAATATACTACTTCATATTCCTCTTAAACATACTACTTCATATTGTTCTTAAATATACTACTTCAGATTCCTCTTAAATATACTAAATCATATTCCTCTTAAACATACTACTTCATATTCCTCTTAAACATACTACTTCATATTCCTCTTAAATGTACTACTTCATATTCCTCTTAAATATACTACTTCATATTCCTCTTAAATATACTACTTTATATTCCTCTTAAACATATAATTTATATTCCTCTTAAACATACTACTTCATATTACTCTTAAACATACTACTTCATATTCCTCTTAAAAATACTACTTCATATTCCTCTTAAACATACTACTTCATATTCCTCTTAAACATACTATTTCCAATTCCTTTTAAATATACTACTTCATATTCCTCTTAAACATACTAACATACTTCATATTCCTCTTAAACATACTACTTCATATTCCTCTTAAACATACTACTTCCTATTCCTCTTAAGCATACTACTTCATATTCCTCTTAAACATACTACATCATATCCCTCTTAAACATACTACTTCATATTCCTCTTAAATATACAACTTCATATTCCTCTTAAATATACTACTTCATCTTCCTCTTAAACATACCACTTCATGTTCCTCTTAAACATACTACTTCATATTCTTCTTAAATATACTACTTCATATTTTTCATATATATACTACTCCATATTCCTCTTAAATATACTACTTCATATTCCTCTTAAACATACTACTTCATATTCCTCTTAAACATACTACTTCATATTCCTCTTAAACATACTATTTCATATTCCTCTTAAACATACTACTTCATATTCCTCTGAAATATACTACTTCATATTCCTCTTAAACATACTACTTCATATTCCTCTTAAATATACTACTTCATATTCCTCTTAAATATACTACTTCATATTCCTCTTAAACATACTACTTCATATTCCTCTTAAGCATACTACTTCATATTCTTCTTAAACATACTACTTCTTATTCCTCTTAAACATACTACTTCATATTATTCTTAAATATACAACTGCATATTCCTCTTAAACATACTACTTCATATTCCTCTTAAACATACTACTTCATATTCCTCTTAAACATACTACTTCATATTCCTCTTAAACATACTACTTCATATTCCTCTTAAATATATAACTTCATATTCCTCTTAAACATACTACTTCATATTCCTCTATACATACTACTTCATATTCCTCTTAAATATACTACTTCATATTCCTCTTAAGCATACTACTTCATATTCCTCTTAAGCATACTACTTCATATTCTTCTTAAATATACTACTTCATATTACTCTTAAATATACTAATTCATATTGCTCTTGAACATAATACTTCATATTCCTCTTAAATATACTACTTCATATTCCTCTTGAACATACTACTTCATATTCCTCTTAAACATACTACTTCATATTCCTCTTAAACATACTACTTCATATTCCTCTTAAACATACTAATTCATATTCCTCTTAAACGTACTACTTTATATTCCTCTTAAATATACTACTTCATATCCCTCTTAAACATACTACTTCATATTCCTCTTAAATATACTACTTCATATTCCTCTTAAGCATACTACTTCATATTCTTCTTAAACATACTACTTCATATTCCTCTTAAACATACTACTTCATATTCGTCTTAAACATACTACTTCATATTCCTCTTAAATATACTACTTCATATTCCTCTTAAATATACTACTTCATATTCCTTTAAACATACTACATCATATTCCTCTTAAACATAATACTTCATATTCCTCTTAAACATACTACTTCATATTCCACATAAACATACTACTTCATGTTCCTCTTAAATATACTACTTCATATTCCTCTAAATTATACTACTTCATATTCCTCTTAAACATACTACTTCATATTCCTCTGAAATATTCTACTTCATATTCCTCTTAAATATACAACTTCATATTCCTCTTAAATATACTACTTCATATTCCTCTTAAACATACTACTTCATATTCCTCTTAAACATACTACTTCATATTCCTCTTAAACATACTACTTCATATTCCTCTTAAACATACTACTTCATATTCCTCTTAAATGTACTACTTCTTATTCCTCTTAAATATACTACTTCATATTCCTCTTAAATATACTACTTCATATTCCTCTTAAACATATAATTTATATTCCTCTTAAACATACTACTTCATATTACTCTTAAACATACTACTATATACTCCTCTTACATATACTACTTCATATTCCTCTTAAAAATACTACTTCATATTTCTCTTAAACATACTACTTCATATTCCTCTTAAACATACTACTTCCTATTCCTTTTAAATATACTACTTCATATTCCTCTTAAACATACTACTTCATATTCCTCTTAAACATACTACTTCATATTCCTCTTAAACATACTACTTCCTATTCCTCTTAAGCATACTACTTCATATTCCTCTTAAACATACTACATCATATCCCTCTTAAACATACTACTTCATATTCCTCTTAAATATACAACTTCATTTTCCTCTTAAATATACTACTTCATCTTCCTCTTAAACATACCACTTCATGTTACTCTTAAACATACTACTTCATATTCTTCTTAAATATACTACTTCATATTCTTCTTATATATACTACTCCATATTCCTCTTAAATATACTACTTCATATTCCTCTTAAACATACTACTTCATATTCCTCTTAAACATACTACTTCATATTCCTCTTAAACATACTATTTCATATTCCTCTTAAACATACTACTTCATATTCCTCTGAAATATACTACTTCATATTCCTCTTAAACATACTGCTTCATATTCCTCTTAAATATACTACTTCATATTCCTCTTAAATATACTACTTCATATTCCTCTTAAACATACTACTTCATACTTCTTTTAAATATGCTACCTTCATATTCCTCTTAAACATACTACTTCTTATTCCTCTTAAACATACTACTTCATATTCCTCTTAAATATACAACTGCATATTCCTCTTAAACATACTACTTCATATTCCTCTTAAACATACTACTTCATATTCCTCTTAAACATACTAATTCATATTCCTCTTAAACATACTACTTCATATTCCTCTTAAATATATAACTTCATATTCCTCTTAAACATACTACTTAATATTCCTCTTAAACATACTACTTCATATTCCTCTTAAACATACTTCTTCATATTCCTCTTAAACATACTACTTCATATTTCTCTAAAATATACTACTTCATATTCCTGTTAAACATACTACTTCATATTCCTCTTAAAAATACTACTTCAAATTCCTCTTAAACATACTACTTCATATTCCTCTAAATCATACTACTTCATATTCCTCTTAAACATACTACTTCATATTTCTCTTAAACATACTACTTCATATTCCTCTTAAACATACTACTTCATATTCCTCTTAAACATACTACTTCATATTCCTCTTAAACATACTACTTCATATTCCTTTTAAACATACTACTTCCAATTCCTCTTAAACATACTACTTCATATTCCTCTTAAACATATAACTTCATATTCCTCTTAAATATACTACTTCATATTCCTCTTAAATATACTACTTCATATTTCTCTTAAATATACTACTTCATATTCCTCTTAAATATACGACTTCATATTCCTCTTAAACATACTACATTATATTACTCTCAAACATATTATTTCATATTCCTCTTAAACATACTACTTCATATTCCTCATAAACATACTACTTCATATTCCTCTTGAACATACTACTTCATATTCCCCTTAACATACTACTTCATATTCCTCTTAAAAATACTACTTCATATTCGTCTTAAACATACTACTTCATATTCTTCTTAAATATACTACTTCATATTCCTCTTATATATACTACTTCATATTCCTCTTAAACATACTACTTCATATTGTTCTTAAATATACTACTTCAGATTCCTCTTAAATATACTAAATCATATTCCTCTTAAACATACTACTTCATATTCCTCTTAAACATACTACTTCATATTCCTCTTAAATGTACTACTTCATATTCCTCTTAAATATACTACTTCATATTCCTCTTAAATATACTACTTTATATTCCTCTTAAACATATAATTTATATTCGTCTTAAACATACTACTTCATATTACTCTTAAACATACTACTATATACTCCTCTTAAATATACTACTTCATATTCCTCTTAAAATTACTACTTCATATTCCTCTTAAACATACTACTTCATATTCCTCTTAAACATACTACTTCCAATTCCTTTTAAATATACTACTTCATATTCCTCTTAAACATACTACTTCATATTCCTCTTAAACATACTACTTCATATTCCTCTTAAACATACTACTTCCTATTCCTCTTAAGCATACTACTTCATATTCCTCTTAAACATACTACATCATATCCCTCTTAAACATACTACTTCATATTCCTCTTAAATATACAACTTCATATTCCTCTTAAATATACTACTTCATCTTCCTCTTAAACATACCACTTCATGTTCCTCTTAAACATACTACTTCATATTCTTCTTAAATATACTACTTCATATTTTTCATATATATACTACTCCATATTCCTCTTAAATATACTACTTCATATTCCTCTTAAACATACTACTTCATATTCCTCTTAAACATACTACTTCATATTCCTCTGAAACATACTATTTCATATTCCTCTTAAACATACTACTTCATATTCCTCTGAAATATACTACTTCATATTCCTCTTAAACATACTACTTCATATTCCTCTTAAATATACTACTTCATATTCCTCTTAAATATACTACTTCATTATCCTCTTAAACATACTACTTCATATTCCTCTTAAGCATACTACTTCATATTCTTCTTAAACATACTACTTCTTATTCCTCTTAAACATACTACTTCATATTATTCTTAAATATACAACTGCATATTCCTCTTAAACATACTACTTCATATTCCTCTTAAACATACTACTTCATATTCCTCTTAAACATACTACTTCATATTCCTCTTAAACATACTACTTCATATTCCTCTTAAATATATAACTTCATATTCCTCTTAAACATACTACTTCATATACCTCTAAACATACTACTTCATATTCCTCTTAAATATACTACTTCATATTCCTCTTAAGCATACTACTTCATATTCCTCTTAAGCATACTACTTCATATTCTTCTTAAACATACTACTTCATATTACTCTTAAATATACTAATTCATATTCCTCTTGAACATAATACTTCATATTCCTCTTAAATATACTACTTCATATTCCTCTTGAACATACTACTTCATATTCCTCTTAAACATACTACTTCATATTCCTCTTAAACATACTACTTCATATTCCTCTTAAACATACTAATTCATATTCCTCTTAAACGTACTACTTTATATTCCTCTTAAATATACTACTTCATATCCCTCTTAAACATACTACTTCATATTCCTCTTAAATATACTACTTCATATTCCTCTTAAGCATACTACTTCATATTCCTCTTAAACATACTACTTCATATTCCTCTTAAACATACTACTTCATATTCCTCTTAAACATACTACTTCATATTCCTCTTAAATATACTAATTCATATTCCTCTTAAATATACTACTTCATATTCCTTTAAACATACTACATCATATTCCTCTTAAACATAATACTTCATATTCCTCTTAAACATACTACTTCATATTCCACATAAACATACTACTTCATGTTCCTCTTAAATATACTACTTCATATTCCTCTAAATTATACTACTTCATATTCCTCTTAAACATACTACTTCATATTCCTCTGAAATATTCTACTTCATATTCCTCTTATATATACAACTTCATATTCCTCTTAAATATACTACTTCATATTCCTCTTAAACATACCAAAATACTTCATATTCCTCTTAACCATACTACTTCATATTCCTCTTAGGCATACTACTTCATATTCCTCTAAAACATACTACTTCATATTTCTCTTAAACATACTACTTCATATTCCTCTTAAATATACTACTTCATAATCCTCTTAAACATACTACTTCATATTCCTCTTAAACATACTACTTCATATTCCTCTTAAATATACTACTTCACATTCCTCTTAAATATACTACTGCATATTCCTTTTAAATATACTACTTCTTTTTCATTTTAAACATACTTCTTCATATTTCTCTTAAACATACTACTTCATATTCCTCTTAAACATACTACTTCATATTCCTCTTAAACATACTACTTCATATTCCTCTTAAACATACTACTTCATATTCCTCTTAAATATACTACTTCATATTTCTCTTAAACGTACTACTTTATATTCCTCTTAAATATACTACTTTATATCCCTCTTAAACATACTACTTCATATTCCTCTTAAATATACTACTTCATATTCCTCTTAAGCATACTACTTCATATTCCTCTTAAACATACACCTTCATATTCCTCTTAAACATACTACTTCATATTCCTCTTAAACATACTACTTCATATTCCTCTTAAATATACTACTTCATATTCCTCTTAAATATACTACTTCATATTCCTTTAAACATACTACATCATATTCCTCTTAAACATAATACTTCATATTCCTCTTAAACATACTACTTCATATTCCACATAAACATACTACTTCATGTTCCTCTTAAATATACTACTTCATATTCCTCTAAATTATACTACTACATATTCCTCATAAACATACTACTTCATATTCCTCTGAAATATTCTACTTCATATTCCTCTTAAATATACAACTTCATATTCCTCTTAAATATACTACTTCATATTCCTCTTAAACATACCAAAATACTTCATATTCCTCTTAACCATACTACTTCATATTCCTCTTAGGCATACTACTTCATATTCCTCTAAAAGATACTACTTCATATTTCTCTTAAACATACTACTTCATATTCCTCTTAAATATACTACTTCATAATCCTCTTAAACATAATACTTCATATTCCTCTTAAACATACTACTTCATATTCCTCTTAAATATACTACTTCACATTCCTATTAAATATACTACTGCATATTCCTTTTAAATATACTACTTCTTTTTCATTTTAAACATACTTCTTCATATTTCTCTTAAACATACTACTTCATATTCCTCTTAAACATACTACTTCATATTCCTCTTAAACATACTACTTCATATTCCTCTTAAACATACTACTTCATATTCCTCTTAAATATACTACTTCATATTTCTCTTAAACATAGTACTTCATATTCCTCTTAAACATATTACTGCATATTCCTCTTAAACATACTACTTCATATTCCTCTTAAATATACTACTTCATATTGCTCTTAAACATACTACTTCATATTCCTCTTAAACATACTACTGCATATTCCTCTTAAACATACTACTTCATATTCCTCTTAAACATAATACTTCATATTGCTCTTAAACATACTACTTCATATTCCTCTTAAACATACTACTTCATAATTCTCTTAAACATTCTACTTCATACTCCTCTTAAACATACTATTTCATATTCCTCTTAAACATACTACTTTATATTCTTCTTAAACATACTACTTCGTATTCCTCTTAAACATACTACTTCATATTCATCTTTAATATAATACTTCATATTCCTCTTAAACAAAATACTTCATATTCCTCTTAAATATACTACATCATATTCCTCTTAATTTTACTACTTCATATTCCTCTTAAATATACTACTTCATACTTCTCTTAAACATACTACTTCATATTCCTTTTAAACATACTACTTCATATTCCTCTTAAACATATTCCTCTTAAACATATGACTTCATATTCCTCTTAAACATACTTCTTCATATTCCTCTAAAACATACTACTTCATATTCCTCTTAAACATTCTACTTCATATTTCTTTTAAACATACTATTTCCTATTCCTCTTACACATACTACTTCATATTCCTCTTAAATATACTACTGCATATTCTTCTTACACATACTACTTCATGTTCCTCTTAAATATACTACTTCATACTCCTCTTAAACATACTACTTCATATTCCTCATAAATATACTACTTCATAATCTTCTTAAACATACTACTTCATATTCCTCTTAAATATACTACTTCATATTCCTTTTAAACATACTACATTATATTCCTCTTAAACATACTATTACATGTTCCTCTTAAACAAACTACTTCATATTCCTCTTAAACATACTATTTCATATTCGTCTTAAACAAAGTACTTCATATTCCTCTTAAACATACCACTTCATATTCCTTTTAACATACTCCTTCATATTCATCTTAAATATACTACTTAATATTCCTCTTAAACATACTACTTCATATTCCTCTTAAACATACTTCTTCATATTCCTCTTAAACATACTACTTCATATTCCGCTTAAACATACTACTTCATATTCCTCTTAAACATACTACTTCATATTCCTCTTAAGCATACTACTTCATATTCCTCTTAAACATACTAATTCATATTCCTCTTAAACATACTATTTCATATTCCTCTTAAACAAACTACTTCATATTCCTCTTAAACATACTACTTCATATTCATCTTAAACATACTACTTCATATTCCTCTTAAATATACTACTTCATATCCCTCTTAAACACACTGCTTCATATTCCTCTTAAACATACTACTTCATATTCCTCTTAAACATACTACTTCATACGAGCCCTTGCCCATTGAAGTTGGCTCACCCTCAATATTTTTCATGTACTAAGTTGGTGGCCAGAAAACAAATCGTTCCTATGAAATGATCATGATAAACTTAAGTTTTTCTGAAAATTGTATTCTCATAGATTATTTTGCTATAAATTTTCTGCGAATTAGTAAAATTAGTAAAATGTCGTGACGCATTTAAAAATAAAACAACTGTTCATATAAGTTGGCTTAGCCGGAATTATGATTTTTATTGGGTAATTAAATATTTTGTACCACTGCGTTACCCCTCCCTTTGCTTTCAAAACTGCATCTATGCGCCGTGGCATAGTAGTTACTAAGCCCTTGCACTCGGTTTTTGTGAATTTGTCCCATATTTCCTGCAAGCGGGCTTTCAATTGGTCTTTTGACCTGGCAGGATTTATTCTGAGGTTCTTTTTCATTTTATGCCAGAAAGTTTCGATGGGTGACAGATCGGGACTGTTGGCAGGCCATTCTAATAGTGGTATATTATTATTTTTTATCCATGCCATTGATTTTTTCGACGTATGGCAAGCGGCACCATTTTGTTGGAAAATAAATTCTCCAGTCCTATCCGATATCAATGAAATTGAAGGCAGTAGATTATCATTTAATATGTTTAAATATTAATCAGTGTTAACTATGCCTTCCACAAAATGAAGCCTGCCAACACCTTGAGCTGACATGCAACCCCATACCATCACTGGCGCTGGAAATTTAACTTTTTTCCGTATGCAAGCCTCATTGAATGCTTCATTTTTTTGACGTATAACACGTCCACGGGTGTCACCAACACTAACCTCGAAACGGGATTCATCACTCCAAATAATTGATTTCCACTAACGCGGAGTCCAATTTTTCCGTGATTTAACCCAATTTAACCTTCTTTTTTTTGCATGGGTGTGATGAGTGGTTCATCTTTAGCCTAAAAAATTGTCTACATAAATAAAGAGAAGTATGCAGATGCCTCTGTATTTTACTTTATAAAAACCGTATCCTAATTTTTGCATTTGCCTTGTGCAAGTAGTCCTGGATACAGTTTTTTGTATCGCCTCATTCCATTTATCAGCAATTTGAAAACTGGTATCCCGTCTGTTATTTTTCAGAATTTTTTGAAGAATGCGTCTATCAGCATCAGTAATTAGTGAAATACGTCCAATACGTTTTTTTGGATTAATTTCACCTGTATTTCGAATATTTTTATTATTAACCATCTACATTACGTAAACAAAAGCTTACCCGTTTCCTTGTTTAATTTTATAATATTTCTAACTGTTGTCCATGGAATTTTAAGATCCAAACCAATTTTTCTCATTGATTTACCATCGTTATTTAAACTAATAATTACTTTACGTAAATCTTCCGATAAACACTTACCTCGAGGCATGATGAATTCAAAATGATACAAAAACTCACTTATGACAATAATAATTTCTAAATGCACCGTTAATTTAATACAGAACTCAAATTTACCGTTTAAATATTCGCTTAACTGCGGCGCTCGAAAGGAAACAATCATAATTCCGGCTGAGCCAACTTATATGAACAGTTGTTTTATTTTTAAATGCGTCACGACATTTTACTAATTTTACTAATTCGCAGAAAATTTACAGCAAAATAATCTATGAGAATACAATTTTCAGAAAAACTTAAGTTTATCATGATCATTTCATAGGAACGATTTGTTTTCTGGCCACCAACTTAGTACATGAAAAAATATTGAGGGTGAGCCAACTTCAATGGGCAAGGGCTCGTATTCCTCTTAAACATACTACTTCATATTCCTCTTAAATATACTACTTCATATTCCTCTGAAATATACTACTCTATATTCCTCTTAAACATACTACTTCATATTCCTCTTAAATATACTACTTCATATTCCTCTTAAATATACTACTTCATATTCCTCTTAAACATACTACTTCATATTCCTCTTAAACATACTTCTTCATATTCCTCTTAAACATACTACTTCATATTCCGCTTAAACATACTACTTTATATTCCTCTTAAACATACTACTTCATATTCCTCTTAAGCATACTACTTCATATTCCTCTTAAACATACTAATTCATATTCCTCTTAAACATACTATTTCATATTCCTCTTAAACAAACTACTTCATATCCCTCTTAAACATACTACTTCATATTCCTCTTAAACATACTACTTCATATTCCTCTTAAACATACTACTTCATATTCCTCTTAAATATATAACTTCATATTCCTCTTAAACATACTACTTCATATTCCTCTAAACATACTACTTCATATTCCTCTTAAATATACTACTTCATATTCCTCTTAAGCATACTACTTCATATTCCTCTTAAACATACTACTTCATATTCTTCTTAAACATACTACTTCATATTACTCTTAAATATACTAATTCATATTCCTCTTAAACATACTACTTCATATTCCTCTTAAATATACTACTTCATATTCCTCTTGAACATACTACTTCATATTCCTCTTAAACATACTACTTCATATTCCTCTTAAACATACTACTTCATATTCCTCTTAAACATACTAATTCATATTCCTCTTAAACGTACTACTTTATATTCCTCTTAAATATACTACTTCATATCCCTCTTAAACATACTACTTCATATTCCTCTTAAGCATACTACTTCATATTACTCTTAAATCTACTAATTCATATTCCTCTTAAACATACTACTTCATATTCCTCTTAAATATACTACTTCATATTCCTCTTGAACATACTACTTCATATTCCTCTTAAACATACTACTTCATATTCCTCTTAAACATACTACTTCATATTCCTCTTAAACATACTAATTCATATTCCTCTTAAACGTACTACTTTATATTCCTCTTAAATATACTACTTCATATCCCTCTTAAACATACTACTTCGTATTCCTCTTAAATATACTACTTTATATTCCTCTTAAGCATACTAATTCATATTCCTTTTAAACACACTACTTCATATTCCTCTTAAATATACTACTTCATATTCCTCTTAAATATACTACTTCATATTCATTTAAACATACTACATCATATTCCTCTTAAACATAATACTTCATATTCCTATTAAACATACTACTTCATATTCCTCTTTAACGTACTAATTCATATTCCTCTTAAACATACTACTTCATATTCCTCTTAAACATACTACTTCATATTACTCTTAAATATACTGCTTCATATTCCTCTTAAATATACTACTTTATATTCCTCTTAAACATACTACTTCATATTCCTCTTAAGCATACTACTTCATATTCCTCTTAAACATACTACTTCATATTCCTCTTAAACATACTACTTCGTATTCCTCTTAAACATACTACTTTATATTCCTCTTAAACATACTAATTCATATTCCTCTTAAAATTACTACTTCATATTCCTCTTAAATATACTACTTCAT
Source organism: Atherix ibis (assembly GCA_958298945.1). Taxonomy (NCBI): domain Eukaryota; kingdom Metazoa; phylum Arthropoda; class Insecta; order Diptera; family Athericidae; genus Atherix; species Atherix ibis. Next base: position 471,664 of record CATQJD010000097.1, on the reverse strand, counting down.
ATTCCTCTAAACATACTACTTCATATTCCTCTTAAATATACTACTTCATATTACTCTTAAGCATACTACTTCATATTCCTCTTAAACATACTACTTCATATTCTTCTTAAATATACTACTTCATATTACTCTTAAATATACTAATTCATATTCCTCTTAAACGTACTACTTTATATTCCTCTTAAATATACTACTTCATATCCCTCTAAAACATACTACTTCATATTCCGCTTAAATATACTACTTTATATTCCTCTTAAGCATACTATTTCATATTCCTCTTAAACATACTACTTCGTATTCCTCTTAAACATACTTCTTCACATTCCTCTTAAACACACTAGTTCATATTCCTCTTAAATATACTACTTCATATTCCTCTTAAATATACTACTTCATATTCCTTTAAACATACTACATCATATTCCTCTTAAACATAATACTTCATATTCCTATTAAACATACTACTTCATATTCCTCTTTAACGTACTAATTCATATTCCTCTTAAACATACTACTTCATATTCCTCTTAAACATACTACTTCATATTCCTCTTAAATATACTGCTTCATATTCCTCTTAAATATACTACTTTATATTCCTCTTAAACATACTACTTCATATTCCTCTTAAACATAATACTTCATATTCCTCTTAAACATACTACTTCATATTCCTCTTAAACATACTACTTCATATTCCTCTTAAACATACTACTTCATATTCCTCTTAAACATACTAATTCAAATTCCTCTTAAACTTACTACTTCATATTCCTCTTATATATACTACTTCATATTCCTCTAAACATACTACTTCATATTCCTCTTAAATATACTACTTCATATTCTTCTTATATACTACTCCATATTCCTCTTAAATATACTACTTCATATTCCTCTTAAACATACTACTTCATATTCCTCTTAAACATACTACTTCATATTCCTCTTAAACATACTACTTCATATTCCTCTTAAACATACTACTTCATATTTCTCTTAAACATACTACTTCATATTCCTCTTAAATATACTACTTCATATAACTCTTAAACATACTACTTCATATTCCTCTTAAATATACTACTTCATATACCTCTTAAACATACTACTTCATATAATTCTTAAACATACTACTTTATATTCCTCTTAAACATACTACTTCATATTCCTCTTAAATATACTATTTCATATTCCTCTTAAATATACTACTTCATATACCTCTTAAACATACTACTTCATATTCCTCTTAAACATAATACTTCATATTCCTCTTAAACATACTACTTCATATTCCTCTTAAACATACAACTTCAAATTCCTCTTAAATTTACTACTTCATATTCCTCTTTAATATACTACTTCATATTCCTTTTAAACATATTACTTCATATAACTCTTAAACATTCTACTTCATATTCCTCTTAAATATATTACTTCATATTCCTCTTAAACATATACTTCATATAACTCTTAAACATACTACTTCATATTCCTCTTAAACATACTGCTTCATATTCCTCTTAGACGTGCTACATCATATTCCTCTTAAATATACTACTTCATATTTTTCTTAAACATACTACTTCATATTCCTCTTAAATATACTACTTCATATTCCTGTTAAGCATACTACTTCATATTCCTCATAAACATACTACTTCATATTTTTCTTAAATATACTACTTCATATTCCTCTTAAACTTACTACTTCATATTCCTCTTAAACATACTACTTCATATTCCTCTTAAACATACTACTTCATATTCCTCTTAAAAATACTACTTCATATTCCTCTTAAACATACTACTTCATATTCCTCTTAAACATACTACTTCATATTCCTCTTAAACATACTACTTCATATTCCTTTTAAAAATATTACTTCATATTCCTCTTAAGCGTACTACTTCATATTCCTCTTAAATAGACTACTTCATATCCTCTTAAACATAATACTTTATATTCCTCTTAAATATACTACTTCATATTCCTCTTAAGCATACTACTTCATATTCCTCTTTAACATACTACTTCATATTCCTGTTAAACATACTACTTCATATTCCTCTTAAACATACTACTTCATATTCCTCTTAAATAGACTACTTCATATTCCTCTTAAATATACTACTTCATATTCCTCTTAAATATACTACTTCATATTCCTCTTAAACGTACTACTTCATATTCCTCTTAAATATACTAGTTGATATTCCTCTTAAATATACTACTTCATAATCCTCTTAAACATACTACTTCATATAACTCTCAAACATACTACTTCTTATTCCTCTTAAATATACTACTGCATATTCCTCTTAAATATTCCTCTTAAACATACTACTTCATATTCCTCTTAAACATACTACTTCATATTTCTCTTAAACATACTACTTCATATTCCTCTTAAACATACTACTTCATATTCCTCTTAAAGGTACTATTTCATATTCCTCTTAAATATACTACTTCATATTCCTCTTAAATATACTACTTCATATTCCTCTTAAACATACTACTTCATAATCCTCTTAAACGTACTACTTCATATTCCTCTTAAATATTCTACTTTATATTCCTCTTAAATATACTACTTCATATTCCTCTTAAACATACTACTTCATATAACTCTCAAACATACTATTTCATATTCCTCTTAAATATACAACTTCATATTCCTCTTAAAAATACTACTTCATATTCCTCTTAAATATACTACTTCATATTCCTCTTACACATACTACTTCATATTTCTCATAAACATACTACTTCATATTTCTCTTAATCATACTACTTCATATTCCTATTAAACATACTACTTCTTATTCCTTTTAAACATACTACTTCTTGTTCCTCTTAAATATACTACTTCATATTCCTCTTAAACATACTGCTTCATATTCCTCCTAAACATACTACTTCATATTCCTCTTAAACGTACTACTTCATATTCCTCTTCAACATACTACTTCATATTTCTCTTAAAGGTACTACTTCATATTCCTTTTAAATATACAACTTCATATTCCTCTTAAAAATACTACTTCATATTCCTCTTAAATATACTACTTCATATTCCTCTTAAACATACTACTTCATTTTCCTCTTAAACATACTACTTCATATTCCTCTTAAATATACTACTTCATATTACTCTTAAATATACTACTACATATTACTCTTAAACATTCTACTTCATATTCTTCTTAAATATACTACTTCATATTCCTTTTAAACATACTACTTCATATTCCTCTTAAACATACTACTTCATATTCCTCTTAAACATAGTACTTCATATTCCTCTTAAACATACTACTTCATATTCTTCTTAAACATACTATTTCATATTCCTCTTAAACATACTACTTCATATTCCTCTTAAACATACTACTTCATATTCCTCTTAAACAAACTACTTGATATTCCTCTTAAACATACTACTTCATATTTCTCTTTAACATACTACTTCATATTCCTCTTAAACATACTACTTCATATTCCTCTTAAACATACTACTTCATATTCCTCTTAAATATACTACTGCATATTCCTCTTAAACATACTACTTCATATTCTTCTTAAACAAAATACTTCATATTCCACTTAAACATAATACTTCATATTCCTCTTAAATATACTACTTCATATTCCTCTTAAATATACTACTTCACATTCCTCTTAAATATTCCTATTCAAAATACTACTTCATATTCCTCTTAAATATACTACTTCATATTCCTCTTAAATATTCTACTTCATATTCGTCTTAAACATACTACTTCATATTCCTCTTAAACATACTACTTCATATTCCTCTTAAATATACTACTTCATTTTTCTCTTAAACATACTACTTCATATTCCTCTTAAACATACTACTTCATATTCCTCTTAAATATACACTTCATACTCCTCTTAAACATACTACTTCATATTCTTCTTAAACATACTACTTCATATTCCTCTTAAATATACTACTTCATATTCCTCTTAAATATACTACTTCATATTCCTCTTAAACATACTACTTCATATTCCTCTTAAACATACTACTTCATACTCCTCTTAAATATACTACTGCATATTCCTCTTAAATATACTACTGCATATTCCTCTTAAACATACTACTTCATATTCTTCTTGAACAAAATACTTCATATTCCTCTTAAACATAATACTTCATATTCCTCTTAAACATACTACTTCATGTTCCTCTTAAATATACTACTTCACATTCGTCTTAAATATTCCTCTTCAAAATACTACTTCATATTCCTCTGAAATATACTACTTCATATTCCTCTTAAATATACTACTTCATATTCGTCTTAAACATACTACTTCATATTCCTCTTAAACATACTACTTCATTTTTCTCTTAAACATACTACTTCATATTCCTCTTACATATAGTACTTCACATTCCTCTTAAATATACTACTTCATATTCCTCTTAGACATACTACTTCATATTCCTCTTAAACATACTACTTCATATTCCTCTTAAACATACTATTTCATATTCCTCTTAAACATACTACTTCATATTCCTCTTAAATATACTACTTCATATTCCTCTTAAATATACTACTTCATATTCCTCTTAAACATACTACTTCATATTCCTTTTAAACATACTACTTCATATTCCTCTTAAATATACTACTTCATATTCCTCTTAAACATACTACTTCATACTTCTCTTAAACATACTACTTCATATTCCTCTTAAACAAACTACTTCATATTCCGCTTAAATATACTACTTTATATTCCTCTTAAATATACTACTTCATATTCCTCTTAAACATACTACTTCATATTCCTCTTAAACATACTACTTCATATTCCTCTTAAATATTACTTAAATAAACTACTTCATATTCCTCTTAAAGATACTACTTCATATTCCTCTTAAACATACAACTTCATATTCCTCTTAAACAAACTACTTCATATTCCTCTTAAACATACTACTTCATATTTCTCTTTAACATACTACTTCATATTCCTCTTAAACATACTACTTCATATTCCTCTTAAACATACTACTTCATATTCCTCTTAAATATACTACTTCATATTCCTCTTAAACATACTACTTCATATTCTTCTTAAACAAAATACTTCATATTCGTCTTAAACAAAATACTTCATATTCCTCTTAAATATACTACTTCATATTCCTCTTAAATATACTACTTCACATTCGTCTTAAATATTCCTATTCAAAATACTACTTCATATTCCTCTTAAATATACTACTTCATATTCCTCTTAAATATACTACTTCATATTCGTCTTAAACATACTACTTCATATTCCTCTTAAACATACTACTTCATTTTTCTCTTAAACATACTACTTCATATTCCTCTTATATATAGTACTTCATATTCCTCTTAAATATACTACTTCATATTCCTCTTAAATATACTACTTCATATTCGTCTTAAACATACTACTTCATATTCCTCTTAAACATACTACTTCATATTCCTCTTAAACATACTACTTCATATTCCTCTTAAACATACTATTTCATAATTCTCTTAAACATACTTCTTCATATTCCTCTTAAATATACTACTTCATATTCCTCTTAAATATACTACTTCATATTCCTCTTAAACATACTACTTCATATTCCTTTTAAACATACTACTTCATATTCCTCTTAAATATACTACTTCATATTCCTCTTAAACATACTACTTCATATTCTTCTTAAACATACTACTTCATATTCCTCTTAAACAAACTACTTCATATTCCGCTTAAATATACTACTTTATATTCCTCTTAAATATACTACTTCATATTCCTCTTAAACATACTACTTCATATTCCTCTTAAACATACTACTTCATATTCCTCTAAAACAAACTACTTCATATTCCTCTCAAACATACTACTTCATATTCCTCTTAAACATACTACTTCATATTCCTCTTAAACATACTACTTCATATTCCTCTTAAACAAACTACTTCATATTCCTCTTAAACATACTACTTCATATTTCTCTTTAACATACTACTTCATATTCCTCTTAAACATACTACTTCATATTCCGCTTAAATATACTACTTCATATTCCTCTTAAACATACTACTTCATATTCCTCTTAAACAAACTACTTCATATTCCTCTTAAACATACTACTTCATATTCCTCTTAAACATACTACTTCATATTCCTCTTAAACATACTACTTCATATTCCTCTTAAACATTCTACTTCATATTCCTCTTAAACATACTACTTCATATTCCTATTAAACATACTACTTCATATTCCTCTTAAACATACTACTTCATTTTCCTCTTAAACATACTACTTCATATTCCTCTTAAATATGCTACTTCATATTCCTCTTAAATATACTACTTCATATTCCTCTTAAATATACTACTTCATATTCCTCATAAACATACTACTTCATATTCCTCTTAAACATACTACTTCATACTCCTCTTAAATATACTACTGCATATTCCTCTTAAATATACTACTGCATATTCCTCTTAAACATACTATTTCATATTCTTCTTGAACAAAATACTTCATATTCCTCTTAAACATAATACTTCATATTCCTCTTAAACATACTACTTCATATTCCTCTTAAATATACTACTTCACATTCGTCTTAAATATTCCTCTTCAAAATACTACTTCATATTCCTCTGAAATATACTACTTCATATTCCTCTTAAATATACTACTTCATATTCGTCTTAAACATACTACTTCATATTCCTCTTAAACATACTACTTCATTTTTCTCTTAAACATACTACTTCATATTCCTCTTACATATAGTACTTCACATTCTTCTTAAATATACTACTTCATATTTCTCTTAAACATACTACTTCATATTCCTCTTAAACATACTACTTCATATTCCTCTTAAACATACTATTTCATATTCCTCTTAAACATACTACTTCATATTCCTCTTAAATATACTACTTCATATTCCTCTTAAATATACTACTTCATATTCCTCTTAAACATACTACTTCATATTCCTTTTAAACATACTACTTCATATTCCTCTTAAATATACTACTTCATATTCCTCTTAAACATACTACTTCATATTTCTCTTAAACATACTACTTCATATTCCTCTTAAACAAACTACTTCATATTCCGCTTAAATATACTACTTTATATTCCTCTTAAATATACTACTTCATATTCCTCTTAAACATACTACTTCATATCCCTCTTAAACATACTACTTCATATTCCTCTTAAACATACTACTTCATATTTTTCTTAAACATACTACTTCATATTCCTCTTAAAGATACTACTTCATATTCCTCTTAAACATACAACTTCATATTCCTCTTAAACAAACTACTTCATATTCCTCTTAAACATACTACTTCATATTTCTCTTTAACATACTACTTCATATTCCTCTTAAACATACTACTTCATATTCCTCTTAAACATACTACTTCATATTCCTCTTAAATATACTACTTCATATTCCTCTTAAACATACTACTTCATATTCTTCTTAAACAAAATACTTCATATTCGTCTTAAACAAAATACTTCATATTCCTCTTAAATATACTACTTCATCTTCCTCTTAAATATACTACTTCACATTCGTCTTAAATATTCCTATTCAAAATACTACTTCATATTCCTCTTAAATATACTACTTCATATTCCTCTTAAATATACTACTTCATATTCGTCTTAAACATACTACTTCATATTCCTCTTAAACATACTACTTCATTTTTCTCTTAAACATACTACTTCATATTCCTCTTATATATAGTACTTCATATTCCTCTTAAATATACTACTTCATATTCCTCTTAATTATACTACTTCATATTCATCTTAAACATACTACTTCATATTCCTCTTAAACATACTACTTCATATTCCTTTTAAACATACTACTTCATATTCCTCTTAAACATACTATTTCATAATTCTCTTAAACATACTTCTTCATATTCCTCTTAAATATACTACTTCATATTCCTCTTAAATATACTACTTCATATTCCTCTTAAACATACTACTTCATATTCCTTTTAAACATACTACTTCATATTCCTCTTAAATATACTACTTCATATTCCTCTTAAACATACTACTTCAAATTCTTCTTAAACATACTACTTCATATTCCTCTTAAACAAACTACTTCATATTCCGCTTAAATATACTACTTTATATTCCTCTTAAATATACTACTTCATATTCCTCTTAAACATACTACTTCATATTCCTCTTAAACATACTACTTCATATTCCTCTTAAACAAACTACTTCATATGCCTCTTAAACATACTACTTCATATTCCTCTTAAACATACTTTTCATATTCCTCTTAAACATACTACTTCATATTCCTCTTAAACAAACTACTTCATATTCCTCTTAAACATACTACTTCATATTTCTCTTTAACATACTACTTCATATTCCTCTTAAACATACTACTTCATATTCCTCTTAAATATACTACTTCATATTCCTCTTACACATACTACTTCATATTCCTCTTAAACAAACTACTTCATATTCCTCTTAAACATACTACTTCATATTCCTCTTAAACATACTGCTTCATATTCCTCTTAAACATAACTACTTCATATTCCTCTTAAACATACTACTTCATATTCCTCTTAAACATACTACTTCATATTCCTATTAAACATACTACTTCATATTCCTCTTAAACATACTACTTCATTTTCCTCTTAAACATACTACTTCATATTCCTCTTAAATATACTACTTCATATTCCTCTTAAACGTACTACTTCATATTCCTCTTAAATATACTAGTTTATATTCCTCTTAAATATACTACTTCATAATCCTCTTAAACATACTACTTCATATAACTCTCAAACATACTACTTCATATTTCTCTTAAATATACTACTGCATATTCCTCTTAAATATTACTCTTAAACATACTACTTCATATTCCTCTTAAACATACTACTTGATATTTCTCTTAAACATACTACTTCATATTCCTCTTAAACATACTACTTCATATTCCTCTTAAAGGTACTATTTCATATTCCTCTTAAATATACTACTTCATATTCCTCTTAAATATGCTACTTCATATTCCTCTTAAACATACTACTTCATAATCCTCTTAAACGTACTACTTCATATTCCTCTTAAATATACTACTTTATATTCCTCTTAAATATACTACTTCATATTCCTCTTAAACATACTACTTCATATAACTCTCAAACATACTATTTCATATTCCTCTTAAATATACAACTTCATATTCCTCTTAAAAATACTACTCCATATTCCTCTTAAATATACTACTTCATATTCCTCTTACACATACTACTTCATATTCCTCATAAACATACTACTTCATATTTCTCTTAATCATACTACTTCATATTCCTATTAAACATACTACTTCTTATTCCCTTTAAACATACTACTTCTTGTTCCTCTTAAATATACTACTTCATATTCCTCTTAAACATACTACTTCATATTCCTCTTAAACATACTACTTCATATTCCTCTTAAACGTACTAATTCATATTCCTCTTAAACATACTACTTCATATTTATCTTAAAGGTACTACTTCATATTCCTTTTAAATATACAACTTCATATTCCTCTTAAAAATACTACTTCATATTCCTCTTAAATATACTACTTCATATTCCTCTTAAACATACTACTTCATTTTCCTCTTAAACATACTACTTCATATTCCTCTTAAATATACTACTTCATATTACTCTTAAATATACTACTACATATTACTCTTAAACATTCTACTTCATATTCCTCTTAAATATACTACTTCATATTCCTTTTAAACATACTACTTCATATTCCTCTTAAACATACTACTTCATATTCCTCTTAAACATACTACTTCATATTCCTCTTAAACATACTACTTCATATTCTTCTTAAACATACTATTTCATATTCCTTTTAAACATACTACTTCATATTCCTCTTAAACATACTACTTCATATTCCTCTTAAACAAACTACTTCGTATTCCTCTTAAACATACTACTTCATATTTCTCTTTAACATACTACTTCATATTCCTCTTAAACATACTACTTCATATTCCTTTTAAACATACTACTTCATATTCCTCTTAAATATACTACTGCATATCCCTCTTAAACATACTACTTCATATTCTTCTTAAACAAAATACTTCATATTCCTCTTAAACATAATACTTCATATTCCTCTTAAATATACTACTTCATATTCCTCTTAAATATACTACTTCACATTCGTCTTAAATATTCCTATTCAAAATACTACTCATATTCCTCTTAAATATACTACTTCATATTCCTCTTAAATATACTACTTCATATTCGTCTTAAACATACTACTTCATATTCCTCTTAAACATACTACTTCATATTCCTCTTAAATATACTACTTCGTTTTTCTCTTAAACATACTACTTCATATTCCTCTTAAACATACTACTTCATATTCCTCTTAAATATACTACTTCATACTCCTCTTAAACATACTACTTCATATTCCTCTTAAACATACTACTTCATATTCCTCTTAAATATACTACTTCATATTCCTCTTAAATATACTACTTCATATTCCTCTTAAACATACTACTTCATATTCCTCTTAAACATACTACTTCATACTCCTCTTAAATATACTACTGCATATTCCTCTTAAATATACTACTGCATATTCCTCTTAAACATACTACTTCATACTCTTCTTAAACAAAATACTTCATATTCCTCTTAAACATAATACTTCATATTCCTCTTAAACATACTACTTCATATTCCTCTTAAATATACTACTTCACATTCGTCTTAAATATTCCTCTTCAAAATACTACTTCATATTCCTCTGAAATATACTACTTCATATTCCTCTTAAATATACTACTTCATATTCGTCTTAAACATACTACTTCATATTCCTCTTAAACATACTACTTCATTTTTCTCTTAAACATACTACTTCATATTCCTCTTACATATAGTACTTCACATTCCTCTTAAATATACTACTTCATATTCCTCTTAAACATACTACTTCATATTCCTCTTAAACATACTACTTCATATTCCTCTTAAACATACTATTTCATATTCCTCTTAAACATACTACTTCATATTCCTCTTAAATATACTACTTCATATTCCTCTTAAATATACTACTTCATATTCCTCTTAAACATACTACTTCATATTCCTTTTAAACATACTACTTCATATTCCTCTTAAATATACTACTTCATATTCCTCGTAAACATACTACTTCATATTCCTCTTAAACATACTACTTCATATTCCTCTTAAACAAACTACTTCATATTCCGCTTAAATATACTACTTTATATTCCTCTTAAATATACTACTTCATATTCCTCTTAAACATACTACTTCATATTCCTCTTAAACATACTACTTCATATTCCTCTTAAACATACTACTTCATATTCTTCTTAAACATACTACTTCATATTCCTCTTAAAGATACTACTTCATATTCCTCTTAAACATACAACTTCATATTCCTCTTAAACAAACTACTTCATATTCCTCTTAAACATACTACTTTATATTTCTCTTTAACATACTACTTCATATTCCTCTTAAACATACTACTTCATATTCCTCTTAAACATACTACTTCATATTCCTCTTAAATATACTACTTCATATTCCTCTTAAACATACTACTTCATATTCTTCTTAAACAAAATACTTCATATTCGTCTTAAACAAAATACTTCATATTCCTCTTAAATATACTACTTCTTATTCCTCTTAAATATACTACTTCACATTCGTCTTAAATATTCCTATTCAAAATACTACTTCATATTCCTCTTAAATATACTACTTCATATTCCTCTTAAATATACTACTTCATATTCGTCTTAAACATACTACTTCATATTCCTCTTAAACATACTACTTCATTTTTCTCTTAAACATACTACTTCATATTCCTCTTATATATAGTACTTCATATTCCTCTTAAATATACTACTTCATATTCCTCTTAAATATACTACTTCATATTCGTCTTAAACATACTACTTAATATTCCTCTTAAACATACTACTTCATATTCCTCTTAAACATACTACTTCATATTCCTCTTAAACATACTATTTCATAATTCTTTTAAACATACTTCTTCATATTCCTCTTAAATATACTACTTCATATTCCTCTTAAATATACTACTTCATATTCCTCTTAAACATACTACTTCATATTCCTTTTAAACATACTACTTCATATTCCTCTTAAGTATACTACTTCATATTCCTCTTAAACATACTACTTCATATTCTTCTTAAACATACTGCTTCATATTCCTCTTAAACAAACTACTTCATATTCCGCTTAAATATACTACTTTATATTCCTCTTAAATATACTACTTCATATTCCTCTTAAACATACTACTTCATATTCCTCTTAAATATACTACTTCATATTCCTCTTAAATATACTACTTCATATTCCTCTTAAATATACTACTTCATACTTCTTTTAAATATGCTACCTTCATATTCCTCTTAAACATACTACTTCATATTCCTCTTAAATATACTACTTCATATTCCTCTTAAATATACTACTTCATATTCCTCTTAAACATACTACTTCATATTCCTCTTATACATAACACTTCATACTCCTCTTAAATATACTTTTGCATATTCCTCTTAAATATACTACTGCATATTCCTCTTAAACATACTACTTCATATTCCTCTTAAACATACTACTTCATATTCCTCTTAAACATAATACTTCATATTCCTCTTAAATATACTACTTCATATTCCTCTTAAACATACTACTTCATATTCCTCTTAAATATACTACTTCATATTCCTCTTAAATATACTACTTCATATTCCTCTTAAATATACTACTTCATACTCCTTTTAAATATGCTACCTTCATATTCCTCTTAAACATACTACTTCATATTCCTCTTAAATATACTACTTCATATTCCTCTTAAATATACTACTTCATATTCCTCTTAAACATACTACTTCATATTCCTCTTATACATAATACTTCATACTCCTCTTAAATATACTTTTGCATATTCCTCTTAAATATACTACTGCATATTCCTCTTAAACATACTACTTCATATTCCTCTTAAACATACTACTTCATATTCCTCTTAAACATAATACTTCATATTCCTCTTAAATATACTACTTCATATTCCTCTTAAATATACTACTTCATATTCCTCTTAAACATACTACTTCATATTCCTCTTAAACATACTACTTCATATTCCTCTTAAGCATACTACTTCATATTCCTCTTAAACATACTACTTCATATTCCTCTTAAAGATACTACTTCATATTCCTCTTAAACATACTACTTCATATTCCGCTTAAATATACTGATTTATATTCCTCTTAAATATACTACTTCATATTCCTCTTAAACATACGACTTCATATTCCTCTTAAACATACTACTTCATATTCCTCTTAAACATACTACTTCATATTCCTCTTTAACATACTACTTCATATTCCTCTTAAACATACTACTTCATATTCCTCTTAAACATACTACTTCATATTCCTCTTAAACAAACTACTTAATATTCCTCTTACACATGCTACTTCATATTCCTCTTAAAAAAACTACTTCATATTCCTCTTAAACATACCACTTCATATTCCTCTTAAACATACTACTTCATATTCCTCTTAAACATACTACTTCATATTCCTCTTTAACATACTACTTCATATTCCTCTTAAACATACTACTTCATATTCCTCTTAAACATACTACTTCATATTCCTCTTAAACATACTACTTCATATTCCTCTTAAGCATACTACTTCATATTCCTCTTAAACATACTACTTCATATTCCTCTTAAACATACTACTTCATATTCCTCTTTAACATACTACTTCATATTCCGCGTAAATATACTGCATTATATTCCTCTAAAATATACTACTTCATATTCCTCTTAAACATACGACTTCATATTCCTCTTACACATGCTACTTCATATTCCTCTTAAACAAACTACTTCATATTCCTCTTAAACATACTACTTCATATTCCTCTTAAACATACTACTTCATATTCCTCTTGAACATACTACTTCATATTCCTCTTAAACATACTACTTCATATTCCTCTTAAACATACTACTTCATATTCCTCTTAAACATACTACTTCATATTCCTCTTAAACATACTACTTCATATTCCTCTTAAACATATTACTTTATATTCCTCTTAAATATACTACTTCATATTCCTCTTAAACATACTACTTCATATTTCTCTTAAATATACTACTTCATATTCCTCTTAAATATACTACTTCATATTCCTCTTAAATATACTACTTCATACTTCTTTTAAATATGCTACCTTCATATTCCTCTTAAACATACTACTTCATATTCCTCTTAAATATACTACTTCATATTCCTCTTAAATATACTACTTCATATTCCTCTTAAACATACTACTTCATATTCCTCTTATACATAATACTTCATACTCCTCTTAAATATACTTTTGCATATTCCTCTTAAATATACTACTGCATATTCCTCTTAAACATACTACTTCATATTCCTCTTAAACATACTACTTCATATTCCTCTTAAACATAATACTTCATATTCCTCTTAAATATACTACTTCATATTCCTCTTAAACATACTACTTCATATTCCTCTTAAATATACTACTTCATATTCCTCTTAAATATACTACTTCATATTCCTCTTAAATATACTACTTCATACTCCTTTTAAATATGCTACCTTCATATTCCTCTTAAACATACTACATCATATTCCTCTTAAATATACTACTTCATATTCCTCTTAAATATACTACTTCATATTCCTCTTAAACATACTACTTCATATTCCTCTTATACATAATACTTCATACTCCTCTTAAATATACTTTTGCATATTCCTCTTAAATATACTACTGCATATTCCTCTTAAACATACTACTTCATATTCCTCTTAAACATACTACTTCATATTCCTCTTAAACATAATACTTCATATTCCTCTTAAATATACTACTTCATATTCCTCTTAAATATACTACTTCATATTCCTCTTAAACATACTACTTCATATTCCTCTTAAACATACTACTTCATATTCCTCTTAAGCATACTACTTCATATTCCTCTTAAACATACTACTTCATATTCCTCTTAAAGATACTACTTCATATTCCTCTTAAACATACTACTTCATATTCCGCTTAAATATACTGATTTATATTCCTCTTAAATATACTACTTCATATTCCTCTTAAACATACGACTTCATATTCCTCTTAAACATACTACTTCATATTCCTCTTAAACATACTACTTCATATTCCTCTTTAACATACTACTTCATATTCCTCTTAAACATACTACTTCATATTCCTCTTAAACATACTACTTCATATTCCTCTTAAACAAACTACTTAATATTCCTCTTACACATGCTACTTCATATTCCTCTTAAAAAAACTACTTCATATTCCTCTTAAACATACCACTTCATATTCCTCTTAAACATACTACTTCATATTCCTCTTAAACATACTACTTCATATTCCTCTTTAACATACTACTTCATATTCCTCTTAAACAAACTACTTCATATTCCTCTTAAACATACTACTTCATATTCCTCTTAAACATACTACTTCATATTCCTCTTAAGCATACTACTTCATATTCCTCTTAAACATACTACTTCATATTCCTCTTAAACATACTACTTCATATTCCTCTTTAACATACTACTTCATATTCCGCTTAAATATACTGCATTATATTCCTCTAAAATATACTACTTCATATTCCTCTTAAACATACGACTTCATATTCCTCTTAAGCATACTACTTCATATTCCTCTTAAACATACTTCTTCATATTCTTCTTTTACATACTACTTCATATTCCTCTTAAACATACTACTTCATATTCCTCTTAAATATACTACTTCATATTCCTCTTAAACAAGCTACTTAATATTCCTCTTACACATGCTACTTCATATTCCTCTTAAACAAACTACTTCATATTCCTCTTAAACATACTACTTCATATTCCTCTTAAACATACTACTTCATATTCCTCTTGAACATACTACTTCATATTCCTCTTAAACATACTACTTCATATTCCTCTTAAACATACTACTTCATATTCCTCTTAAACATACTACTTCATATTCCTCTTAAACATACTACTTCATATTCCTCTTAAACATATTACTTCATATTCCTCTTAAACATACTACTTCATATTCCTCTTAAACATACTACTTTATATTCCTCTTAAACATACTACTTCATATTCCTCTCAAACATACTACTTCATACTCCTCTTAAATATACTACTGCATATTCCTCTTAAATATACTACTGCATATTCCTCTTAAACATACTACTTCATATTCCTCTTAAACATACTACTTCACATTCCTATTAAACATACTTCTTCATATTCCTCTTAAACATACTACTTCATATTCCTCTTAAACATACTACTTCAAATTCCTCTTAAACATACTACTTCATATTCCTCTTACACATACTACTTCATATTCCTCTTAAACATACTACTTCATATTCCTCTTAAACATACTACTTCATATTCCTCTTAAACAAACTACTTCAAATTCCTCTTTAATATACTACTTCATATTCCTCTTAAATATACTACTTCATATTCCTCTTAAACATACTACTTCATATTCCTCCTAAACATACTACTTCATATTCCTCTTAAACATACTACTTCATATTCCTCTTAAATATACTACTTCATATTCCTCTTAAATATTCTACTTCATATTCCTCTTAAACATACTACTTCATATTCCTCTTAAATATACTACTTCATATTCCTCTTAAATATACTACTTCATATTTCTCTTAAACATACTACTTCATATTCCTCTTAAACATACTACTTCATATTCCTCTTAAACATACTACCTCATATTCCTCTTAAACAAACTAATTCAAATTCCTCTTAAATATACTACTTCATATTCCTCTTAAACATACTACTTCATATTCCTCTTAAACATACTACTTCATATTCCTCTTAAACATACTACTTCATATTCCTCTTAAACATACTACTTCATATTCCTCTTAAACATACTACTTCATATTCCTCTTAAACATACTACTTCATATTCCTCTTAAACATACTACTTCATATTCCTCTTAAACATACTACTTTATATTCCTCTTAAACATACTACTTCATATTCCTCTTAAACAAGCTACTTCAAATTCCTCTTAAATATACTACTTCATATTCCTCTTAAACATACTACTTCATATTCCTCTTAAACATACTACTTCATATTCCTCCTTAACATACTACTTCATATTCCTCTTAAACATACTACTTCATATTCCTCTTAAATATACTACTTCATATTCCTCTTAAATATTCTACTTCATATTCCTCTTAAACATACTACTTCATATTCCTCTTAAATATACTACTTCATATTCCTCTTAAATATACTACTTCATATTCCTCTTAAACATACTACTTCATATTCCTCTTAAACAAACTACTTCATATTCCTCTTAAATATTACTTAAATAAACTACTTCATATTCCTCTTAAACATACTACTTCATATTCCTCTTAAACATACTACTTCATATTCCTCTTAAACATACTACTTCATATTCCTCTTAAACATACTACTTCATATTCCTCTTAAACATACTACTTCATATTCCTCTTAAACATACTACTTCATATTCCTCTTAAACATACTACTTCATATTCCTCTTAAATATAAAATTTCATATTCCTCATAAACATACTACTTCATATTCCTCTTAAACATACTACTTCTTATTCCTCTTAAACATACTACTTCATATTCCTCTTAAACATGCTACTTCATATTCATCTTAAATATACTACTTCATACTCCTCCTAAATATACTAATTCATATTCCTCTTAAACATACTACTTCATATTCCTCTTAAACATACTACTTCATATTCCTCTTAAACATACTACTTCATATTCCTCTTAAATATAAAACTTCATATTCCTCTTAAACATACTACTTCATATTCCTCTTAAACAAGCTACTTCAAATTCCTCTTAAATAAACTACTTCATATTCCTCCTTAACATACTACTTCATATTCCTCTTAAAAATACTATTTCATATTCCTCTCAAATATACTACTTCATATTCCTCTTAAATATTCTACTTCATATTCCTCTTGAACATACTACTTCATATTCCTCTTAAATATACTACTTCATATTCATCTTAAATGTACTACTTCATATTCCTCTTAAACATACTACTTCATATTCCTCTTAAACATACTACTTCATATTCCTCTTAAATATACTACTTCATATTCCTCTTAAACATGCTACTTCATATTCCTCTTAAATATGCTACTTCATATTTCCCTTAAACATACTACTTTATATTCCTCTTAAAAATGCTGCTTCATATTTCTTTTATATACTACTTCATATTCTTCTTAAATATACTACTTCATATTCCTCTTAAACATACTACTTCATATTCCTCTTAAACATACTACTGCATATTCCTCTTAAACATACTACTTCATAATCCTCTTAAACATACTTCTTCATATTCCTCTTAAACATACTACTTCATATTCCTCTTAAACATACTACTTCATATTCCTCTTAAACATACTACTTCATATTTCTCTTGAATATAAAACTGCATATTCCTCTTAAACATACTACTTCATATTCCTCTTAAACATACTACTTCATATTCCTCTTAAACATACTACTTCATATTCCTCTTACATATAGTACTTCATATTCCTCTAAAATATACTACTTCATATTCCTCTTAAACATACTACTTCATATTCCTCTTAAACATACTACTTCATATTCCTCTTAAACATACTACTTCATATTCCTCTTAAACATACTACTTCATATTCCTCTTAAAAATACTACTTCATATTCCTCTTAAACAAACTACTTCATATTCCTCTTAAATATACTACTTCATATTCCTCTTAAACATACTACTTCATATTCCTCTTAAACATACTACTTCATATTCCTCTTAAACATACTACTTCAATTTCCTCTTAAACATACTACTTCATATTCCTCTTAAATATACTACTTCATATTCCTCTTAAATATACTACTTCATATTCCTCTTAAACATACTACTTCATATTCCTCTTAAATATACTACTTCATATTCCTCTTAAACATACTACTTCATATTCCTCTTAAACATACTACTTCATATTCCTCTTAAACATACTACTTCATATTCCTCTTAAATATACTGCTTAATATTCCTCTGAAACATACTACGTCATATTCCTCTAAAAAATATACTACTTCATATTCCCCTTAAACATACTACTTCATATTCCTCTTAAACATGCTGCTTCATATTCCTCTTAAACATACTACTTCATATTCCTCTTAAACATACTACTTCATATTCCTCTTAAACATACTACTTCATATTCCTCTTAAACATACTACTTCATATTCCTCTTAAACATACTACTTCATATTCCTCTTAAATATAAAATTTCATATTCCTCTTAAACATACTACTTCATATTCCTCTTAAACATACTACTTCTTATTCCTCTTAAACATACTAATTCATATTCCTCTTAAACATGCTACTTCATATTCCTCTTAAATATACTACTTCATACTCCTCCTAAATATACTACTTCATATTCCTCTTAAACATACTACTTCATATTCTTCTTAAACATACTACTTCATATTCCTCTTAAACATACTACTTCATATTCCTCTTAAATATAAAACTTCATATTCCTCTTAAACATACTACTTCATATTCCTCTTAAACAAGCTACTTCAAATTCCTCTTAAATAAACTACTTCATATTCCTCCTTAACATACTACTTCATATTCCTCTTAAACATACTATTTCATATTCCTCTCAAATATACTACTTCATATTCCTCTTAAATATTCTAATTCATATTCCTCTTGAACATACTACTTCATATTCCTCTTAAATATACTACTTCATATTCCTCTTAAATGTACTACTTCATATTCCTCTTAAACATACTACTTCATATTACTCTTAAACATACTACCTCATATTCCTCTTAAATATACTACTTCATATTCCTCTTAAACATGGTACTTCATATTCCTCTTAAATATGCTACTTCATATTTCCCTTAAACATACTACTTTATATTCCTCTTAAACATGCTGCTTCATATTTCTCTTATATACTACTTCATATTCTTCTTAAATATACTACTTCATATTCCTCTTAAACATACTACTTCATATTCCTCTTAAACATACTACTGCATATTCCTCTTAAACATACTACTTCATAATCCTCTTAAACATACTTCTTCATATTCCTCTTAAACATACTACTTCATATTCCTCTTAAACATACTACTTCATATTCCTCTTAAACATACTACTTCATATTTCTCTTGAATATAAAACTGCATATTCCTCTTAAACATACTACTTCATATTCCTCTTAAACATACTACTTCATATTCCTCTTAAACACACTACTTCATATTCCTCTTACATATAGTACTTCATATTCCTCTAAAATATACTACTTCATATTCCTCTTAAACATACTACTTCATATTCCTCTTAAACATACTACTTCATATTCCTCTTAAACATACTACTTCATATTCCTCTTAAACATACTACTTCATATTCCTCTTAAACATACTACTTCATATTCCTCTTAAACAAACTACTTCATATTCCTCTTAAATATACTACTTCATATTCCTCTTAAATATACTACTTCATATTCCTCTTAAATATGATACACACTTTTTGACATTTGCACGATGACGTCACTACGTTCAAAACCAAATTTTTTTGATGTGAATTGCATGAGTTTTGCAGAGAAAGTTCTCGTATCGAGTTTTTTCAAACCTATCACAAAATTATTATACAAAAATAAATTAATAATTTTGTTAAGAATGCTTTTAATAAAAAATACAATGTTTGATTTTTTCTAATTAATTGTTTTTATTAATTTTTTTTTGAATGTTTTTGTATTATTGTCTATTTCTTTATTTAAATGCCTTATTCTAAAATACATTCTTGATTTGAAAAATAATTTTTTACTTTTAATTGACAAGTCTATTAATTTTGATTTTTCTAAATGGAATTCCAAGAATTTTGAATCCATATAAATTTCATTTTTATTGTGCAACTGAAAAATTATTTCCAGCTCTTTTACTTTTAGTAAATATTCTTGGTTTGGCTTTTTTAGGCCTCCTTCAGAAATTATATTTGTCCATGTGTAAGAAGAGAATGAGGTGTCTTCCATATCCTGTTCTCCACATCTTTTTAATAAATATCCAGCCAAATATTCAACTGCATCTTCTTTTAACTCCTCAAAATTGATTGCTGCATCTGCATCTTCTATATCCCCATTTGGTTGTTGATGATTTTCGCATTCTGGATTGTGTGGTGTTAGATTGCATATTTTATCTAACAATTTGCTGGTTATTTATTGTTCTTCAAATCTTTCTTCGTTGTGCTGTACATTACTGTATGAACTAACTTGCTGACTTGCATCTGACCTGCCTTTAATATTTGCGTATTACTAATTATAACTAAGTAAATACTAATTATAAGTAATTTAATACAATCAACAAAAAGAACAATATTCTTACAATATTAATAATATTAGTTAAAGTTAGTTAAAATTAGTTAAAATTTGGAGGAATTTGCAAGCATACCTAAAATGCAGGAACGTAATCTATATTTAAACTGCAAGGCTGTAGGGTGATCGTGAAGACCACCTTTTGCCCGTATTACTCCAAAGAAATGTTTTAATTCATCTTGGTTGAGGCGATTTGTTATCAAATATGTTATACCATATTTCAATTTTAATGCTAGATAGCAGCTGTGGTAAAGATGCATTATTGAGTAGTATTCCCTTTTGAAACGGCAGTAATGTTTTTCGCTTGGGAGTTTTTAAATTTGTTATTAATTTATCCATGGATGAAATAATTGATTGCTGTTTATCAAGAGCAAGTCCATAAGCTTTTAGCCTGTCTCTAGAATCAATGGCTGGACATTTTGAGTTGAAAATATCAAACCAATCGTTGGTATTACACCAGTCTTTAAACGTTTTTTGTTCTCAGCAATATTTAATAAATTGTCTTGCAAATTAAAGTCATCAAAAGTAAAATGCTCCATACAAACACGAGCATTTTTAGCATTAAAATTATTACGGCCACAAACATTAATCCACTGTTTTGCAAGCTGTCGTGATTTTGGAAAACAATAATATCGCAAATTTTTTTCACTTTTTTTGTTGTCCGAATAATTATTGCATCCAAGCACTGCACACGAAACCATTATAAAGTATTTTAAAAACTAATTGACTGCTTAATATAATTTAAATATCTTTACACAACATCAAATGATCAAAGAATGCAAAGAACAAATTGAGTAAACGTCAAATTTATTGAACGTTGTGACGTCACGACCCAGCAAAATGACGACCGACGTTTCGTCCGTATCATACCTTATTATTCTATATACCTTGCTACTTCATATTCCTCTTAAACATACTACTTCATATTCCTCTTAAACATACTACTTCATATTCCTCTTAAATATACTGCTTCATATTCCTCTGAAACATACTACGTCATATTCCTCTAAAAAATATACTACTTCATATTCCCCTTAAACATACTAATTCATATTCCTCTTAAACATGCTGCTTCATATTCCTCTTAAACATACTACTTCATATTCCTCTTAAACATACTACTTCATATTCCTCTTAAACATACTACTTCATATTCCTCTTAAACATACTACTTCATATTCCTCTTAAACATACTACTTCATATTCCTCTTAAATATAAAATTTCATATTCCTCTTAAACATACTACTTCATATTCCTCTTAAACATACTACTTCTTATTCCTCTTAAACATACTACTTCATATTCCTCTTAAACATGCTACTTCATATTCCTCTTAAATATACTACTTCATACTCCTCCTAAATATACTACTTCATATTCCTCTTAAACATACTACTTCATATTCCTCTTAAACATACTACTTCATATTCCTCTTAAACATACTACTTCATATTCCTCTTAAATATAAAACTTCATATTCCTCTTAAACATACTACTTCATATTCCTCTTAAACAAGCTACTTCAAATTCCTCTTAAATAAACTACTTCATATTCCTCCTTAACATACTACTTCATATTCCTCTTAAACATACTATTTCATATTCCTCTCAAATATACTACTTCATATTCCTCTTAAATATTCTACTTCATATTCCTCTTGAACATACTACTTCATATTCCTCTTAAATATACTACTTCATATTCCTCTTAAATGTACTACTGCATATTCCTCTTAAACATACTACTTCATATTCCTCTTAAACATACTACTTTATATTCCTCTTAAATATACTACTTCATATTCCTCTTAAACATGCTACTTCATATTCCTCTTAATTATGCTACTTCATATTTCCCTTAAACATACTACTTTATATTCCTCTTAAACATGCTGCTTCATATTTCTCTTATATACTACTTCATATTCTTCTTAAATATACTACTTCATATTCCTCTTAAACATACTACTTCATATTCCTCTTAAACATACTACTGCATATTCCTCTTAAACATACTACTTCATAATCCTCTTAAACATACTTCTTCATATTCCTCTTAAACATACTACTTCATATTCCTCTTAAACATACTACTTCATATTCCTCTTAAACATACTACTTCATATTTCTCTTGAATATAAAACTGCATATTCCTCTTAAACATACTACTTCATATTCCTCTTAAACATACTACTTCATATTCCTCTTAAACATACTACTTCATATTCCTCTTACATATAGTACTTCATATTCCTCTAAAATATACTACTTCATATTCCTCTTAAACATACTACTTCATATTCCTCTTAAACATACTACTTCATATTCCTCTTAAACATACTACTTCATATTCCACTTAAACATACTACTTCATATTCCTCTTAAACATACTACTTCATATTCCTCTTAAACAAACTACTTCATATTCCTCTTAAATATACTACTTCATATTCCTCTTAAACATACTACTTCATATTCCTCTTAAACATACTACTTCATATTCCTCTTAAACATACTACTTCAATTTCCTCTTAAACATACTACTTCATATTCCTCTTAAATATACTACTTCATATTCCTCTTAAATATACTACTTCATATTCCTCTTAAAAATACTACTTCATATTCCTCTTAAATATACTACTTCATATTCCTCTTAAACATACTACTTCATATTCCTCTTAAACATACTACTTCATATTCCTCTTAAATATACTACTTCATATTCCTCTTAAATATACTGCTTCATATTCCTCTGAAACATACTACGTCATATTCCTCTAAAAAATATACTACTTCACATTCCCCTTAAACATACTACTTCATATTCCTCTTAAACATGCTGCTTCATATTCCTCTTAAATATACTACTTCATATTCCTCTTAAATAAACTACTTCATATTCCTCTTAAACATACTACTTCATATTCCTCTTAAACATACTACTTCATATTCCTCTTAAACATACTACTTCATATTCCTCTTAAACATACTACTTCATATTCCTCTTAAACATACTACTACATATTCCTCTTAAACATACTACTTCATATTCCTCTTAAGCATACTACTTCATATTCCTCTTAAATATAAAACTTCATATTCCTCTTAAACATACTACTTCATATTCCTCTTAAACATACTACTTCATATTCCTCTTAAACATACTACTTCATATTCCTCTTAAACATACTACTTCATATTCCTCTTAAATATACTACTTCATACTCCTCTTAAATATACTACTTCATATTCCTCTTAAACATACTACTTCATATTCCTTTTAAATATATTACTTCATATTCCTCTTAAATATACTACTTCATATTCCTCTTAAACATACTACTTCATATTCCTCTTAAACATACTACTTCATACTCCTCTTAAATTTACTACTGCATATTCCTCTTAAATATACTACTGCATATTCCTCTTAAACATACTACTTCATATTCTTCTTAAACAAAATACTTCATACTCCTCTTAAACATAATACTTCATATTCGTCTTAAATATACTACTTCATATTCCTCTTATATATACTACTTCACATTCGTCTTAAATATTCCTCTTCAAAATACTACTTCATATTCCTCTTAAATATACTACTTCATATTCCTCTTAAATATACTACTTCATATTCGTCTTAAACATACTACCTCATATTCCTCTTAAACATACTACTTCATTTTTCTCTTAAACAAGCTACTTCATATTCCTCTAAAACATACTACTTTATATTCCTCTTAAACAAACTACTTCATATTCCGCTTAAATATACTACTTGATATTCCTCTTAAATATACTACTTCATATTCCTCTTAAACATACTACTTCATATTCCTCTTAAACATACTACTTCATATTCCTCTTAAACATACTACTTCATATTCCTCTTAAACATACTACTTCATATTCCTCTTAAACATACTACTTCATATTATTCTTAAACAAACTACTTCATATTCCTCTTAAACATACTACTTCATATTTCTCTTCAACATACTACTTCATATTCCTCTTAAACAGACTACTTCATATTCCTCTTAAACATACTAACTACTTCATATTCCTCTTAAATATACTACTTCATATTCCTTTAAACATACTACTTCATATTCCTCTTAAACATACTACTTCATATTCCTCTTAAATATACTACTTCATATTACTCTTAAATATACTACTTCATATTCCTCTTAAACATACTACTTCATATTCCTCTAAAATATACTACTTCATATTCCTCTTAAATATACTACTTCATATTCCTCTTAAACATGCTGCTTCATATTCCTCTTAAATATAATACTTCATATTCTTCTTAAATAAACTACTTCATATTCCTCTTAAACATACTACTTCATATTCCTCTTAAACATACTACTTCATAGTCCTCTTAAACATACTACTTCATATTCCTCTTAAACATACTACTTCATATTCCTCTTAAACATACTACTTCATATTCCTCTTAAACATACTACTTCATATTCCTCTTAAACATACTACTTCATATTCCTCTTAAATATAAAACTTCATATTCCTTTAAACATACTACTTCATATTCCTCTTAAACAGACTACTTCATATTCCTCTTAAACATACTACTTCATATTCCTCTTAAACATACTACTTCATATTCCTCTTAAATATACTACTTCATACTCCTCTTAAATATCCTAATTCATATTTCTCTTAAACATACTACTTCATATTCCTGTTAAATATACTACTTCATATTCCTCTTAAATATACTACTTCATATTCCTCTTAAACATACTACTTCATATTCCTCTCAAACATACTTCTTCATACTCCTCTTAAATATACTACTGCATATTCCTCTTAAATATACTACTGCATATTCCTCTTAAACATACTACTTCATTTTCTTCTTAAACATACTACTTCATAATCCTCTTAAACATAATGCTTCATATTCTTCTTAAATATACTACTTCATATACCTCTTAAATATACTACTTCATATTCCTCTTAAACATACTACTTCATATTCCTCTTAAATATACTACTTCATACTCCTCTTAAATATCCTACTTCATATTTCTCTTAAACATACTACTTCATATTCCTGTTAAATATACTACTTCATATTCCTCTTAAATATACTACTTCATATTCCTCTTAAACATACTACTTCGTATTCCTCTCAAACATAATTCTTCATACTCCTCTTAAATATACTACTGCATATTCCTCTTAAATATATTACTGCATATTCCCCTTAAATATACTACTTCATTTTCTTCTTAAACATACTACTTCATAATCCTCTTAAACATAATGCTTCATATTCTTCTTAAATATACTACTTCATATTCCTCTTAAATATACTACTTCATATTCCCCTTAAAAATACAACTTTATATTCCTCTTAAACATACTACTTCATATTCCTCTTAAACATACTACTTCATATTCCTCTAAAACATACTACTTCATATTCCTCTTAAACATACTACTTCATATTCCTCTTAAACATTCTACTTCATATTCCTCCCAAACATACTACTTCATATTCCTCTTAAACATACTACTTCATATTCCTCTTAAACATACTACTTCATTTTCCTCTTAAACATACTACTTCATATTCCTCTTAAATATACTACTTCATATTACTCTTAAATATACTACTTCATATTCCTCTTAAACATACTACTTCATATTCCTCTTAAACATACTACTTCATATTCGTCTTAAACATACTACTTCATATTCCTCTTAAACATACTACTTCATATTCCTCTTAAACATACTACTTCATATTCCTCTTAAACATACTACTTCATATTCCTCTTAAACATACTACTTCATATTCCTCTTAAATATAAAACTTCATATTCCTCTCAAACATACTACTTCATATTCCTCTTAAACAGACTACTTCATAGTCCTCTTAAACATACTACTTCATATTCCTCTTAAACATACTACTTCATATTCCTCTTAAATATACTACTTCATACTCCTCTTAAATATCCTACTTCATATTTCTCTTAAACATACTACTTCATATTCCTGTTAAATATACTACTTCATATTCCTCTTAAATATACTACTTCATATTCCTCTTAAACATACTACTTCATATTCCTCTCAAACATACTTCTTCATACTCCTCTTAAATATACTACTGCATATTCCTCTTAAATATACTACTGCATATTCCTCTTAAACATACTACTTCATTTTCTTCTTAAACATACTACTTCATAATCCTCTTAAACATAATGCTTCATATTCTTCTTAAATATACTACTTCATATTCCTCTTAAATATACTACTTCATATTCCTCTTAAACATACTACTTCATATTCCTCTTAAATATACTACTTCATACTCCTCTTAAATATCCTACTTCATATTTCTCTTAAACATACTACTTCATATTCCTGTTAAATATACTACTTCATATTCCTCTTAAATATACTACTTCATATTCCTCTTAAACATACTACTTCATATTCCTCTCAAACATAATTCTTCATACTCCTCTTAAATATAATACTGCATATTCCTCTTAAATATACTACTGCATATTCCTCTTAAACATACTACTTCATTTTCTTCTTAAACATACTACTTCATAATCCTCTTAAACATAATGCTTCATATTCTTCTTAAATATACTACTTCATGTTCCTCTTAAATATACTACTTCATATTCCCCTTAAAAATACAACTTTATATTCCTCTTAAACATACTACTTCATATTCCTCTTAAACATACTACTTCATATTCCTATTAAACATACTACTTCATATTGCTCTTAAATATAAAACTTCATATTCCTCTTAAACATACTACTTCATATTCTTCTTAAACATAATACTTCATATTCCTCTTAAACATATTACTTCATATTCCTCTTAAACATACTACTTCATATTCCTCTTAAATATACTACTTCATACTCCTCTTAAATATGCTACTTCATATTCCTCTTAAACATACTACTTGATATTCCTCTTAAATATACTACTTCATATTCCTCTTAAATATACTACTTCATATTCCTCTTAAACATACTACTTTATATTCCTCTTATACATACCACTTCATACTCCTCTTAAATATACTTTTGCATATTCCTCTTAAATATACTACTGCATATTCCTCTTAAACATACTACTTCATATTCCTCTTAAATATACTACTGCATATTCCTCTTAAACATACTACTTCATATTCCTCTTAAATATACTACTTCATATTCCTCTTAAACATACTACTTCATATTCCTCTTAAATATACTACTTCATATTCCTCTTAAACATACTACTTCATATTCCTCTTAAACATACTACTTCATCTTCCTCTTAAATATACTACTTCATATTCCTCTTAAAAATGCTACGTCATATTCCTCTAAAAAATATACTACTTCATATTCCCCTTAAACATACTACTTCATATTCCTCTTAAACATGCTGCTTCATATTCCTCTTAAATATAATACTTCATATTCTTTTTAAATAAACTACTTCATATTCCTCTTAAACATAATACTTCATATTCCTCTTAAACATACTACTTCATATTCGTCTTAAACATACTACTTCATATTCCTCTTAAACATACTACTTCATATTCCTCTTAAACATACTACTTCATATTCCTCTTAAACATACTACTTCATATTCCTCTTAAGCATACTACTTCATATTCCTCTTAAATATAAAACTTCGTATTCCTCTCAAACATACTACTTCATATTCCTCTTAAACAGACTACTTCATATTTCTCTTAGACATACTACTTCATATTCCTCTTAAACATACTACTTCATATTCCTCTTAAATATACTACTTCATACTCCTCTTAAATATCCTACTTCATATTTCTCTTAAACATACTACTTCATATTCCTCTTAAATATACTACTTCATATTCCTCTTAAATATACAACTTCATATTCCTCTTAAACATACTACTTCATATTCCTCTCAAACATACTTCTTCATACTCCTCTTAAATATACTACTGCATATTCCTCTTAAATATACTACTGCATATTCCTCTTAAACATACTACTTCATTTTCTTCTTAAACATACTACTTCATAATCCTCTTAAACATAATGCTTCATATTCTTCTTAAAGATACTACTTCATATTCCTCTGAAATATACTACTTCACATTCGTCGTAAATGTTCCTCTTCAAAATACTACTTCATATTCCTCTTAAACATACTACTTCATATTCCTCTTAAACATACTACTTCATATTCCTCTTAAACATACTATTTCATATTCTTCTTAAATATACTACTTCATATTCCCCTTAAAAATACTACTATATATTCCTCTTAAACATACTACTTCATATTCCTCTTAAACATACTTCTTCATATTCCTCTTAAACATACTACTTCATATTCCTCTTAAACATACTACTTCATATTTACTTAAACATACTACTTCATATTCCTCCTAAACATACTACTTCATATTCCTCTTACACATACTACTTCATATTCCTATTAAACATACTACTTCATATTGCTCTTAAATATAAAACTTCATATTCCTCTTAAACATACTACTTCACATTCTTCTTAAACATAATACTTCATATTCCTCTTAAACATACTACTTCATATTCCTCTTAAACATACTACTTCATATTCCTCTTAAATACACTACTTCATACTCCTCTTAAATATGCTACTTCATATTCCTCTTAAACATACTACTTGATATTCCTCTTAAATATACTACTTCATATTCCTCTTAAATATACTACTTCATATTC
The DNA here is from genome assembly GCA_958298945.1 of Atherix ibis. Taxonomy (NCBI): domain Eukaryota; kingdom Metazoa; phylum Arthropoda; class Insecta; order Diptera; family Athericidae; genus Atherix; species Atherix ibis. Next base: position 441,066 of record CATQJD010000097.1, on the reverse strand, counting down.
CTCTTAAACATACTACTTCAGATTCCTCTTATACATACCACTTCATACTCCTCTTAAATATACTTTTGCATATTCCTCTTAAACATAATACTTACTATTCCTCTTAAATATACTACTTCATATTCCTCTTAAATATACTACTTCATATTCCTCTTAAGCATACTACTTCATATTCCTCTTAAACATACTACTTCATATTCCTCTTAAGCATACTACTTCATATTCCTCTTAAACATACTACTTCATATTCCTCTTAAACATACTACTTCATATTCCTCTTAAACATACTACTTCATATTCCGCTTAAATATACTACTTTATATTCCTCTTAAATATACTACTTCATATTCCTCTTAAACATACGACTTCATATTCCTCTTAAACATACTACTTCATATTCCTCTTAAACATACTACTTCATATTCCTCTTTAACATACTACTTCATATTCCTCTTAAACATACTACTTCATATTCCTCTTAAACATACTACTTTATATTCCTCTTAAACAAACTACTTAATACTCCTCTTACACAACCTACTTCATATTCCTCCTAAACAAACAACTTCATATTCCTCTTAAACATACTACTTCATATTCCTCTTAAACATACTACTTCATATTCCTCTTAAACATACGACTTCATATTCCTCTTAAACATACTACTTTATATTCCTCTTAAATATACTACTTCATATTCCTCTTAAACATACGACTTCATATTCCTCTTAAACATACTACTTCATATTCCTCTTAAACATACTACTTCATATTCCTCTAAAACATACTACTTCATATTCCTCTTAAACATACTACTTCATATTCCTCTTAAACATACTACTTCATATTCCTCTTAAACATACTACTTCATATTCCTCTTAAACATACTACTTCATATTCCTCTTAAACATACTACTTCATATTCCTCTTAAACATACTACTTCATATTCCTCTTAAACATACTACTTCATATTCCTCTTAAACATACTACTTTATATTCCTCTTAAACATACTACTTCATATTCCTCTTAAACATACTACTTCATATTCCTCTTAAACATACTACTTCATATTCCTCTTAAACATACTACTTCATATTCCTCTTAAACATACTACTTCATTTTCCTCTTAAACATACTTCTTCATATTCCTCTTAAACATACTACTTCATTTTCCTCTTAAACATACTTCTTCATATTCCTCTTAAACATACTACTTCATATTCCTATTAAACATACTACTTCATATTCCTCTTAAATATAAAAATTCATATTCCTCTTAAACATACTACTTCATATTCTTCTTAAACATAATACTTCATATTCCTCTTAAATATACTACTTCATATTCCTCTCAAACATACTACTTCATACTCCTCTTAAATATACTACTGCATATTCCTCTTAAATATACTACTGCATATTCCTCTTAAACATACTACTTCGTATTCTTCTTAAACATACTACTTCATAATCCTCTTAAACATAATGCTTCATATTCCTCTTAAATATACTACTTCATATTCCTCTTAAATATACTACTTCACATTCGTCTTAAATGTTCCTCTTCAAAATACTACTTCATATTCCTCTTAAACATACTACTTCATATTCCTCTTAAACATACCACTTCATATTCCTCTTAAACATACTACTTCATATTCCTCTTAAACATACTATTTCATATTCCTCCTAAATATACTACTTCATATTCTCCTTAAAAATACTACTTTATATTCCTCTTAAACATACTACTTCATATTCCTCTTAAACATACTACTTCATATTCCTCTTAAACATACTACTTCATATTCCTCTTAAACATACTAGTTCATATTCCTCTTAAACATACTACTTCATATTCCTCTTAAACATACTACTTCATATTCCTCTTAAGCGTACTACTTCATATTCCTATTAAACATACTACTTCATATTGCTCTTAAATATAAAACTTCATATTTCTCTTAAACATACTATTTCATATTCTTCTTAAACATAATACTTCATATTCCTCTTAAACATACTACTTCATATTCCTCTTAAACACACTACTTCATATTCCTCTTAAATATACTACTTCATACTCCTCTTAAATATGCTACTTCATATTCCTCTTAAACATACTACTTCATATTCTTCTTAAATATACTACTTCATATTCCTCTTAAATATACTACTTCATATTCCTCTTAAACATACTACTTCATATTCCTCTTATACATACCACTTCATACTCCTCTTAAATATACTTTTGCATATTCCTCTTAAATATACTACTGCATATTCCTCTTAAAAATACTACTTCATATTCCTCTTAAACATACTACTTCATATTCCTCTTAAACATAATACTTACTATTCCTCTTAAATATACTACTTCATATTCCTCTTAAATATACTACTTCATATTCCTCTTAAACATACTACTTCATATTCCTCTTAAACATACTACTTCATATTCCTCTTAAGCATACTACTTCATATTCCTCTTAAACATACTACTTCATATTCCTCTTAAACATACTACTTCATATTCCTCTTAAACATACTACTTCATATTCCGCTTAAATATACTACTTTATATTCCTCTTAAATACACTACTTCATATTCCTCGTAAACATACGACTTCATATTCCTCTTAAACATACTACTTCATATTCCTCTTAAACATACTACTTCATATTCCTCTTTAACATACTACTTCATATTCCTCTTAAACACACTACTTCATATTCCTCTTAAACATACTACTTCATATTCCTCTTAAACAAACTACTTAATACTCCTCTTACACAACGTATTTCATATTCCTCTTAAACAAACTACTTCATATTCCTCTTAAATATACTACTTCATACTCCTCTTAAATATCCTACTTCATATTTCTCTTAAACATACTACTTCATATTCCTGTTAAACATACTACTTCATATTCCTCTTAAACATACTACTTCATATTCCTATTAAACATACTACTTCATATTGCTCTTAAATATAAAACTTCATATTCCTCTTAAACATACTACTTCACATTCTTCTTAAACATAATACTTCATATTCCTCTTAAACATACTACTTCATATTCCTCTTAAACATACTACTTCATATTCTTCTTAAATATACTACTTCATATTCCTCTTAAATATACTACTTCATATTCCTCTTAAACATACTACTTCATATTCCTCTTAAATATACTACTTCATACTCCTCTTAAATATCCTACTTCATATTTCTCTTAAACATACTACTTCATATTCCTGTTAAATATACTAGTTCATATTCCTCTTAAATATACTACTTCATATTCCTCTTAAACATACTACTTCATATTCCTCTCAAACATAATTCTTCATACTCCTCTTAAATATAATACTGCATATTCCTCTTAAATATACTACTGCATATTCCTCTTAAACATACTACTTCATTTTCTTCTTAAACATACTACTTCATAATCCTCTTAAACATAATGCTTCATATTCTTCTTAAATATACTACTTCATATTCCTCTTAAATATACTACTTCATTATCCCCTTAAAAATACAACTTTATATTCCTCTTAAACATACTACTTCATATTCCTCTTAAACATACTACTTCATATTCCTCTTAAACATACTACTTCATATTCCTCTTAAGCATACTACTTCATATTCCTCTTAAACATACTACTTCATATTCCTCCTAAACATACTACTTCATATTCCTCTTAAACATGCTACTTCATATTCCTATTAAACATACTACTTCATATTGCTCTTAAATATAAAACTTCATATTCCTCTTAAACATACTACTTCATATTCTTCTTAAACATAATACTTCATATTCCTCTTAAACATATTACTTCATATTCCTCTTAAACATACTACTTCATATTCCTCTTAAATATACTACTTCATACTCCTCTTAAATATGCTACTTCATATTCCTCTTAAACATACTACTTGATATTCCTCTTAAATATACTACTTCATATTCCTCTTAAATATACTACTTCATATTCCTCTTAAACATACTACTTTATATTCCTCTTATACATACCACTTCATACTCCTCTTAAATATACTTTTGCATATTCCTCTTAAATATACTACTGCATATTCCTCTTAAACATACTACTTCATATTCCTCTTAAATATACTACTTCATATTCCTCTTAAACATACTACTTCATATTCCTCTTAAATATACTACTTCATATTCCTCTTAAACATACTACTTCATATTCCTCTTAAACATACTACTTCATCTTCCTCTTAAATATACTACTTCATATTCCTCTTAAAAATGCTACGTCATATTCCTCTAAAAAATATACTACTTCATATTCCCCTTAAACATACTACTTCATATTCCTCTTAAACACGCTGCTTCATATTCCTCTTAAATATAATACTTCTTATTCTTCTTAAATAAACTACTTCATATTCCTCTTAAACATAATACTTCATATTCCTCTTAAACATACTACTTCATATTCGTCTTAAACATACTACTTCATATTCCTCTTAAACATACTACTTCATATTCCTCTTAAACATACTACTTCATATTCCTCTTAAACATACTACTTCATATTCCTCTTAAACATACTACTTCATATTCCTCTTAAATATAAAACTTCGTATTCCTCTCAAACATACTACTTCATATTCCTCTTAAACAGACTACTTCATATTTCTCTTAAACATACTACTTCATATTCCTCTTAAACATACTACTTCATATTCCTCTTAAATATACTACTTCATACTCCTCTTAAATATCCTACTTCATATTTCTCTTAAACATACTACTTCATATTCCTCTTAAATATACTACTTCATATTCCTCTTAAATATACTACTTCATATTCCTCTTAAACATACTACTTCATATTCCTCTCAAACATACTTCTTCATACTCCTCTTAAATATACTACTGCATATTCCTCTTAAATATACTACTGCATATTCAGTAGCATATTCCTCTTAAACATACTACTTCATATTCCTCTTAAACATACTACTTCGTATTCCTCTTAAGCATACTACTTCATATTCCTCTTAAACATACTACTTCATATTCCTCTTAAACATACTACTTCATATTCCTCTTAAACATACTACTTCATATTCCGCTTAAATATACTACTTTATATTCCTCTTAAATATACTACTTCATATTCCTCTTAAACATACGACTTCATATTCCTCTTAAACATACTACTTCATATTCCTCTTAAACATACTACTTCATATTCCTCTTTAACATACTACTTCATATTCCTCTTAAACACACTACTTCATATTCCTCTTAAACATACTACTTCATATTCCTCTTAAACAAACTACTTAATACTCCTCTTACACAACCTATTTCATATTCCTCTTAAACAAACTACTTCATATTCCTCTTAAACATACTACTTCATATTCCTCTTAAACATACTACTTCATATTCTTCTTAAACATACTACTTCATATTCCTCTTAAACATACTACTTCATATTCCTCTTAAACATACTACTTCATATTCCTCTTAAACATACTATTTCATATTCCTCTTAAATATACTACTTCATACTCCTCTTAAATATCCTACTTCATATTTCTCTTAAACATACTACTTCATATTCCTGTTAAATATACTACTTCATATTCCTCTTAAATATACTACTTCATATTCCTCTTAAACATACTACTTCATATTCCTCTCAAACATAATTCTTCATACTCCTCTTAAATATAATACTGCATATTCCTCTTAAATATACTACTGCATATTCCTCTTAAACATACTACTTCATTTTCTTTTTAAACATACTACTTCATAATCCTCTTAAACATAATGCTTCATATTCTTCTTAAATATACTACTTCATATTCCTCTTAAATATACTACTTCATTATCCCCTTAAAAATACAACTTTATATTCCTCTTAAACATACTACTTCATATTCCTCTTAAACATACTACTTCATATTCCTCTTAAACATACTACTTCATATTCCTCTTAAGCATACTACTTCATATTCCTCTTAAACATACTACTTCATATTCCTCCTAAACATACTACTTCATATTCCTCTTAAACATACTACTTCATATTCCTATTAAACATACTACTTCATATTGCTCTTAAATATAAAACTTCATATTCCTCTTAAACATACTACTTCATATTCTTCTTAAACATAATACTTCATATTCCTCTTAAACATATTACTTCATATTCCTCTTAAACATACTACTTCATATTCCTCTTAAATATACTACTTCATATTCCTCTTAAATATACTACTTCATTTTCCTCTTAAACATACTACTTTATATTCCTCTTATACATACCACTTCATACTCCTCTTAAATATACTTTTGCATATTCCTCTTAAATATACTACTGCATATTCCTCTTAAACATACTACTTCATATTCCTCTTAAATATACTACTTCATATTCCTCTTAAACATACTACTTCATATTCCTCTTAAATATACTACTTCATATTCCTCTTAAACATACTACTTCATATTCCTCTTAAACATACTACTTCATCTTCCTCTTAAATATACTACTTCATATTCCTCTTAAAAATGCAACGTCATATTCCTCTAAAAAATATACTACTTCATATTCCCCTTAAACATACTACTTCATATTCCTCTTAAACATGCTGCTTCATATTCCTCTTAAATATAATACTTCTTATTCTTCTTAAATAAACTACTTCATATTCCTCTTAAACATAATACTTCATATTCCTCTTAAACATACTACTTCATATTCGTCTTAAACATACTACTTCATATTCCTCTTAAACATACTACTTCATATTCCTCTTAAACATACTACTTCATATTCCTCTTAAACATACTACTTCATATTCCTCTTAAACATACTACTTCATATTCCTCTTAAATATAAAACTTCGTATTCCTCTCAAACATACTACTTCATATTCCTCTTAAACAGACTACTTCATATTTCTCTTAAACATACTACTTCATATTCCTCTTAAACATACTACTTCATATTCCTCTTAAATATACTACTTCATACTCCTCTTAAATATCCTACTTCATATTTCTCTTAAACATACTACTTCATATTCCTCTTAAATATACTACTCCATATTCCTCTTAAATATACTACTTCATATTCCTCTTAAACATACTACTTCATATTCCTCTCAAACATACTTCTTCATACTCCTCTTAAATATACTACTGCATATTCCTCTTAAATATACTACTGCATATTCCTCTTAAACATACTACTTCATTTTCTTCTTAAACATACTACTTCATAATCCTCTTAAACATAATGCTTCATATTCTTCTTAAAGATACTACTTCATATTCCTCTTAAATATACTACTTCACATTCGTCGTAAATGTTCCTCTTCAAAATACTACTTCATATTCCTCTTAAACATACTACTTCATATTCCTCTTAAACATACTACTTCATATTCCTCTTAAACATACTATTTCATATTCCTCTTAAATATACTACTTCATATTCCCCTTAAAAATACTACTATATATTCCTCTTAAACATACTATTTCATATTCCTCTTAAACATATTTCTTCATATTCCTCTTAAACATACTACTTCATATTCCTCTTAAACATACTACTTCATATTTACTTAAATATACTACTTCATATTCCTCCTAAACATACTACTTCATATTCCTCTTAAACATACTACTTCATATTCCTATTAAACATACTACTTCATATTGTTCTTAAATATAAAACTTCATATTCCTCTTAAACATACTACTTCACATTCTTCTTAAACATAATACTTCATATTCCTCTTAAACATACTACTTCATATTCCTCTTAAACATACTACTTCATATTCCTCTTAAATACACTACTTCATACTCCTCTTAAATATGCTACTTCATATTCCTCTTAAACATACTACTTGATATTCCTCTTAAATATACTACTTCATATTCCTCTTAAATATACTACTTCATATTCCTCTTAAACATACTACTTCATATTCCTCTTATACATACCACTTCATACTCCTCTTAAATATACTTTTGCATATTCCTCTTAAATATACTACTGCATATTCCTCTTAAACATACTACTTCATATTCCTCTTAAACATACTACTTTATATTCCTCTTAAACATAATACTTACTATTCCTCTTAAATATACTACTTCATATTCCTCTTAAATATACTACTTCATATTCCTCTTAAGCATACTACTTCATATTCCTCTTAAACATACTACTTCATATTCCTCTTAAGCATACTACTTCATATTCCTGTTAAACATACTACTTCATATTCCTCTTAAACATACTACTTCATATTCCTCTTAAACATACTACTTCATATTCCGCTTAAATATACTACTTTATATTCCTCTTAAATATACTACTTCATATTCCTCTTAAACATACGACTTCATATTCCTCTTAAACATACTACTTCATATTCCTCTTAAACATACTACTTCATATTCCTCTTTAACATACTATTTCATATTCCTCTTAAACATACTACTTCATATTCCTCTTAAACATACTACTTTATATTCCTCTTAAACAAACTACTTAATACTCCTCTTACACAACCTACTTCATATTCCTCCTAAACAAACAACTTCATATTCCTCTTAAACATACTACTTCATATTCCTCTTAAACATACTACTTCATATTCCTCTTAAACATACGACTTCATATTCCTCTTAAACATACTACTTTATATTCCTCTTAAATATACTACTTCATATTCCTCTTAAACATACGCCTTCATATTCCTCTTAAACATACTACTTCATATTCCTCTTAAACATACTACTTCATATTCCTCTAAAACATACTACTTCATATTCCTCTTAAACCTACTACTTAATATTCCTCTTAAACATACTACTTCATATTCCTCTTAAACATACTACTTCATATTCCTCTTAAACATACTACTTCATATTCCTCTTAAACATACTACTTCATATTCCTCTTAAACATACTACTTCATATTCCTCTTAAACATACTACTTCATATTCCTCTTAAACATACTACTTTATATTCCTCTTAAGCATACTACTTCATATTCCTCTTAAACATACTACTTCATATTCCTCTTAAACATACTACTTCATATTCCTCTTAAACATACTACTTCATATTCCTCTTAAACATACTACTTCATTTTCCTCTTAAACATACTTCTTCATATTCCTCTTAAACATACTACTTCATTTTCCTCTTAAACATACTTCTTCATATTCCTCTTAAACATACTACTTCATATTCCTATTAAACATACTACTTCATATTCCTCTTAAATATAAAACTTCATATTCCTCTTAAACATACTACTTCATATTCTTCCTAAACATAATACTTCATATTCCTCTTAAATATACTACTTCATATTCCTCTCAAACATACTACTTCATACTCCTCTTAAATATACTACTGCATATTCCTCTTAAATATACTACTGCATATTCCTCTTAAACATACTACTTCGTATTCTTCTTAAACATAATACTTCATATTCCTCTTAAACATACTACTTCATATTCCTCTTAAACATACTACTTCATATTCCTCTTAAATACACTACTTCATACTCCTCTTAAATATGCTACTTCATATTCCTCTTAAACATACTACTTGATATTCCTCTTAAATATACTACTTCATATTCCTCTTAAATATACTACTTCATATTCCTCTTAAACATACTACTTCATATTCCTCTTATACATACCACTTCATACTCCTCTTAAATATACTTTTGCATATTCCTCTTAAATATACTACTGCATATTCCTCTTAAACATACTACTTCATATTCCTCTTAAACATACTACTTCATATTCCTCTTAAACATAATACTTACTATTCCTCTTAAATATACTACTTCATATTCCTCTTAAATATACTACTTCATATTCCTCTTAAGCATACTACTTCATATTCCTCTTAAACATACTACTTCATATTCCTCTTAAGCATACTACTTCATATTCCTCTTAAACATACTACTTCATATTCCTCTTAAACATACTACTTCATATTCCTCTTAAACATACTACTTCATATTCCGCTTAAATATACTACTTTATATTCCTCTTAAATATACTACTTCATATTCCTCTTAAACATACGACTTCATATTCCTCTTAAACATACTACTTCATATTCCTCTTAAACATACTACTTCATATTCCTCTTTAACATACTACTTCATATTCCTCTTAAACATACTACTTCATATTCCTCTTAAACATACTACTTTATATTCCTCTTAAACAAACTACTTAATACTCCTCTTACACAACCTACTTCATATTCCTCCTAAACAAACAACTTCATATTCCTCTTAAACATACTACTTCATATTCCTCTTAAACATACTACTTCATATTCCTCTTAAACATACGACTTCATATTCCTCTTAAACATACTACTTTATATTCCTCTTAAATATACTACTTCATATTCCTCTTAAACATACGACTTCATATTCCTCTTAAACATACTACTTCATATTCCTCTTAAACATACTACTTCATATTCCTCTAAAACATACTACTTCATATTCCTCTTAAACCTACTACTTAATATTCCTCTTAAACATACTACTTCATATTCCTCTTAAACATACTACTTCATATTCCTCTTAAACATACTACTTCATATTCCTCTTAAACATACTACTTCATATTCCTCTTAAACATACTACTTCATATTCCTCTTAAACATACTACTTCATATTCCTCTTAAACATACAACTTTATATTTCTCTTAAACATACTACTTCATATTCCTCTTAAACATACTACTTCATATTCCTCTTAAACATACTACTTCATATTCCTCTTAAACATACTACTTCATATTCCTCTTAAACATACTACTTCATTTTCCTCTTAAACATACTTCTTCATATTCCTCTTAAACATACTACTTCATTTTCCTCTTAAACATACTTCTTCATATTCCTCTTAAACATACTACTTCATATTCCTATTAAACATACTACTTCATATTCCTCTTAAATATAAAACTTCATATTCCTCTTAAACATACTACTTCATATTCTTCTTAAACATAATACTTCATATTCCTCTTAAATATACTACTTCATATTCCTCTCAAACATACTACTTCATACTCCTCTTAAATATACTACTGCATATTCCTCTTAAATATACTACTGCATATTCCTCTTAAACATACTACTTCGTATTCTTCTTAAACATACTACTTCATAATCCTCTTAAACATAATGCTTCATATTCCTCTTAAATATACTACTTCATATTCCTCTTAAATATACTACTTCACATTCATCTTAAATGTTCCTCTTCAAAATACTACTTCATATTCCTCTTAAACATACTACTTCATATTCCTCTTAAACATACCACTTCATATTCCTCTTAAACATACTACTTCATATTCCTCTTAAACATACTATTTCATATTCCTCCTAAATATACTACTTCATATTCCCCTTAAAAATACTACTTTATATTCCTCTTAAACATACTACTTCATATTCCTATTAAACATACTACTTCATATTCCTCTTAAACATACTACTTCATATTCCTCTTAAACATACTAGTTCATATTCCTCTTAAACATACTACTTCATATTCCTCTTAAACATACTACTTCATATTCCTCTTAAACGTACTACTTCATATTCCTATTAAACATACTACTTCATATTGCTCTTAAATATAAAACTTCATATTCCTCTTAAACATACTATTTCATATTCTTCTTAAACATAATACTTCATATTCCTCTTAGACATACTACTTCATATTCCTCTTAAACACACTACTTCATATTCCTCTTAAATATACTACTTCATACTCCTCTTAAATATGCTACTTCATATTTCTCTTAAACATACTACTTCATATTCCTCTTAAATATACTACTTCATATTCCTCTTAAATATACTACTTCATATTCCTCTTAAACATACTACTTCATATTCCTCTTATACATACCACTTCATACTCCTCTTAAATATACTTTTGCATATTCCTCTTAAATATGCTACTGCATATTCCTCTTAAAAATACTACTTCATATTCCTCTTAAACATACTACTTCATATTCCTCTTAAACATAATACTTACTATTCCTCTTAAATATACTACTTCATATTCCTCTTAAATATACTACTTCATATTCCTCTTAAACATACTACTTCATATTCCTCTTAAACATACTACTTCATATTCCTCTTAAGCATACTACTTCATATTCCTCTTAAACATACTACTTCATATTCCTCTTAAACATACTACTTCATATTCCTCTTAAACATACTACTTCATATTCCGCTTAAATATACTACTTTATATTCCTCTTAAATATACTACTTCATATTCCTCTTAAACATACGACTTCATATTCCTCTTAAACATACTACTTCATATTCCTCTTAAACATACCACTTCATATTCCTCTTTAACATAATACTTCATATTCCTCTTAAACACACTACTTCATATTCCTCTTAAACATACTACTTCATATTCCTCTTAAACAAACTACTTAATACTCCTCTTACACAACCTATTTCATATTCCTCTTAAACAAACTACTTCATATTCCTCTTAAACATACTACTTCATATTCCTCTTAAACATACTACTTCATATTCTTCTTAAACATACTACTTCATATTCCTCTTAAACATACTACTTCATATTCCTCTTAAACATACTACTTCATATTCCTCTTAAACATACTACTTCATATTCCTCTTAAACATACTACTTCATATTCCTCTTAAACATACTACTTCATATTCCTCTTAAACATACTACTTCATATTCCTCTTAAACATACTATTTCATATTCCTCTTAAACAAACTACTTTATATTCCTCTTAAACATACTACTTCATATTCCTCTTAAACATACTACTTCATATTCCTCTTAAACATACTACTTCATATTCCTCTTAAACATACTACTTCATATTCCTCTTCAACATTCTACTTCATTTTCCTCTTAAACATACTTCTTCATATTCCTCTTAAACATACTACTTCATTTTCATCTTAAACATACTTCTTCATATTCCTCTTAAACATACTACTTCATATTTCTATTAAACATACTACTTCATATTCCTCTTAAATATAAAACTTCATATTCCTCTTAAACATACTACTTCATATTCTTCTTAAACATAATACTTCATATTCCTCTTAAATATACTACTTCATATTCCTTTTAAGCATACTACTTCATTTTCCTTTTAAACATACTTCTTCATATTCCTCTTAAATATACTACTGCATATTCATCTTAAATATACAACTGCATATTCCTCTTAAACATACTACTTCATATTCCTCTTAAACATACTACTTCACATTCCTCTTAAACATACTACTTCATATTCCTCTTAAACATACTACTTCATATTCCTCTTACACATACTACTTCATATTCCTCTTAAACATACTACTTCATATTCCTCTTAAATATACTACTTCATATTCCTCTTAAACATACTACTACATATTCCTCTTAAACATACTACTTTATTTTCCTCTTAAACGTACTACTTCATATTCCTCTTAAACAAACTACTTCAAATTCCTCTTTAATATACTACTTCACATTCCTCTTAAACATACTACTTCATATTCCTCTTAAACATACTACTTCATATTCCTCCTAAACATACTACTTCATATTCCTCTTAAACATACTACTTCATATTCCTCTTAAATATACTACTTCATATTCCTCTTAAACATACTACTTCATATTCCTCTTAAGCATACTACTTCATATTCCTCTTAAACATACTACTTCATATTCCTCTTAAACATACTACTTCATATTACTCTTAAACATACTACTTCATATTCCTCTTAAACATACTAATTCATATTCCTCTTAAACATACTACTTCATATTCCTCTTAAACATACTACTTCATATTCCTCTTAAACATACTACTTTATATTACTCTTAAACATACTACTTCATATTCCTCTTAAACATACTACTTCATATTCCTCTTAAACATACTACTTCATATTCCTCTTAAACATACTACTTCATATTCCTCTTAAACATACTACTTCATATTCCTCTTAAACATACTACTTCATTTTCCTCTTAAACATACTTCTTCATATTTCTCTTAAACATACTACTTCATTTTCCTCTTAAACATACTTCTTCATATTCCTCTTAAACATACTACTTCATATTCCTATTAAACATACTACTTCATATTCCTCTTAAACATACTACTTCATATTCCTCTTAAACATACTACTTCATATTCTTCTTAAACATAATACTTCATATTCCTCTTAAATATACTACTTCATATTCCTTTAAGGCATACTACTTCATATTCCTCTTAAATATACTACTTCATATTCCTCTTAAATATAAAACTTCATATTCCTCTTAAACATACTACTTCATATTCTTCTTAAACATACTACTTCATATTCCTCTTAAACATACTACTTCATATTCCTCTTAAACATACTACTTCATATTCCTCTTACACATACTACTTCATATTCCTCTTAAACATACTACTTCATATTCCTCTTAAATATACTACTTCATATTCCTCTTAAACATACTACTTCATATTCCTATTAAACATACTACTTCATATTCCTCTTAAATATAAAACTTCATATTCCTCTTAAACATACTACTTCATATTCTTCTTAAACATAATACTTCATATTCCTCTTAAATATACTACTTCATATTCCTCTCAAACATACTACTTCATACTCCTCTTAAATATACTACTGCATATTCCTCTTAAATATACTACTGCATATTCCTCTTAAACATACTACTTCGTATTCTTCTTAAACATACTACTTCATAATCCTCTTAAACATAATGCTTCATATTCCTCTTAAATATACTACTTCATATTCCTCTTAAATATACTACTTCACATTCGTCTTAAATGTTCCTCTTCAAAATACTACTTCATATTCCTCTTAAACATACTACTTCATATTCCTCTTAAACATACCACTTCATATTCCTCTTAAACATACTACTTCATATTCCTCTTAAACATACTATTTCATATTCCTCCTAAATATACTACTTCATATTCCCCTTAAAAATACTACTTTATATTCCTCTTAAACATACTACTTCATATTCCTATTAAACATACTACTTCATATTCCTCTTAAACATACTACTTCATATTCCTCTTAAACATACTACTTCATATTCCTCTTAAACATACTAGTTCATATTCCTCTTACACATACTACTTCATATTCCTCTTAAACATACTACTTCATATTCCTCTTAAATATACTACTTCATATTCCTCTTAAACATACTACTTCATATTCCTCTTAAATATACTACTTCATATTCCTCTTAAACATACTACTTCATATTCCTATTAAACATACTACTTCATATTCCTCTTAAATATAAAACTTCATATTCCTCTTAAACATACTACTTCATATTCTTCTTAAACATAATACTTCATATTCCTCTTAAATATAAAACTTCATATTCCTCTTAAACATACTACTTCATATTCTTCTTAAACATAATACTTCATATTCCTCTTAAATATACTACTTCATATTCCTCTCAAACATACTACTTCATACTCCTCTTAAATATACTACTGCATATTCCTCTTAAATATACTACTGCATATTCCTCTTAAACATACTACTTCGTATTCTTCTTAAACATACTACTTCATAATCCTCTTAAACATAATGCTTCATATTCCCCTTAAAAATACTACTTTATATTCCTCTTAAACATACTACTTCATATTCCTATTAAACATACTACTTCATATTCCTCTTAAACATACTACTTCATATTCCTCTTAAACATACTATTTCATATTCTTCTTAAACATAATACTTCATATTCCTCTTAGACATACTACTTCATATTCCTCTTAAACACACTACTTCATATTCCTCTTAAATATACTACTTCATACTCCTCTTAAATATGCTACTTCATATTTCTCTTAAACATACTACTTCATATTCCTCTTAAATATACTACTTCATATTCCTCTTAAATATACTACTTCATATTCCTCTTAAACATACTACTTCATATTCCTCTTATACATACCACTTCATACTCCTCTTAAATATACTTTTGCATATTCCTCTTAAATATGCTACTGCATATTCCTCTTAAAAATACTACTTCATATTCCTCTTAAACATACTACTTCATATTCCTCTTAAACATAATACTTACTATTCCTCTTAAATATACTACTTCATATTCCTCTTAAATATACTACTTCATATTCCTCTTAAACATACTACTTCATATTCCTCTTAAACATACTACTTCATATTCCTCTTAAGCATACTACTTCATATTCCTCTTAAACATACTACTTCATATTCCTCTTAAACATACTACTTCATATTCCTCTTAAACATACTACTTCATATTCCGCTTAAATATACTACTTTATATTCCTCTTAAATATACTACTTCATATTCCTCTTAAACATACGACTTCATATTCCTCTTAAACATACTACTTCATATTCCTCTTAAACATACTACTTCATATTCCTCTTTAACATAATACTTCATATTCCTCTTAAACACACTACTTCATATTCCTCTTAAACATACTACTTCATATTCCTCTTAAACAAACTACTTAATACTCCTCTTACACAACCTATTTCATATTCCTCTTAAACAAACTACTTCATATTCCTCTTAAACATACTACTTCATATTCCTCTTAAACATACTACTTCATATTCTTCTTAAACATACTACTTCATATTCCTCTTAAACATACTACTTCATATTCCTCTTAAACATACTACTCCATATTCCTCTTAAACATACTACTTCATATTCCTCTTAAACATACTACTTCATATTCCTCTTAAACATACTACTTCATATTCCTCTTAAACATACTACTTCATATTCCTCTTAAACATACTATTTCATATTCCTCTTAAACAAACTACTTTATATTCCTCTTAAACATACTACTTCATATTCCTCTTAAAAATACTACTTCATATTCCTCTTAAACATACTACTTCATATTCCTCTTAAACATACTACTTCATATTCCTCTTCAACATTCTACTTCATTTTCCTCTTAAACATACTTCTTCATATTCCTCTTAAACATACTACTTCATTTTCATCTTAAACATACTTCTTCATATTCCTCTTAAACATACTACTTCATATTTCTATTAAACATACTACTTCATATTCCTCTTAAATATAAAACTTCATATTCCTCTTAAACATACTACTTCATATTCTTCTTAAACATAATACTTCATATTCCTCTTAAATATACTACTTCATATTCCTTTTAAGCATACTACTTCATTTTCCTTTTAAACATACTTCTTCATATTCCTCTTAAATATACTACTGCATATTCATCTTAAATATACAACTGCATATTCCTCTTAAACATACTACTTCATATTCCTCTTAAACATACTACTTCACATTCCTCTTAAACATACTACTTCATATTCCTCTTAAACATACTACTTCATATTCCTCTTAAACATACTACTTCATATTCCTCTTAAACATACTACTTCATATTCCTCTTACACATACTACTTCATATTCCTCTTAAACATACTACTTCATATTCCTCTTAAATATACTACTTCATATTCCTCTTAAACATACTACTACATATTCCTCTTAAACATACTACTTTATTTTCCTCTTAAACGTACTACTTCATATTCCTCTTAAACAAACTACTTCAAATTCCTCTTTAATATACTACTTCACATTCCTCTTAAACATACTACTTCATATTCCTCTTAAACATACTACTTCATATTCCTCCTAAACATACTACTTCATATTCCTCTTAAACATACTACTTCATATTCCTCTTAAATATACTACTTCATATTCCTCTTAAACATACTACTTCATATTCCTCTTAAGCATACTACTTCATATTCCTCTTAAACATACTACTTCATATTCCTCTTAAACATACTACTTCATATTACTCTTAAACATACTACTTCATATTCCTCTTAAACATACTAATTCATATTCCTCTTAAACATACTACTTCATATTCCTCTTAAACATACTACTTCATATTCCTCTTAAACATACTACTTTATATTCCTCTTAAACATACTACTTCATATTCCTCTTAAACATACTACTTCATATTCCTCTTAAACATACTACTTCATATTCCTCTTAAACATACTACTTCATATTCCTCTTAAACATACTACTTCATATTCCTCTTAAACATACTACTTCATTTTCCTCTTAAACATACTTCTTCATATTTCTCTTAAACATACTACTTCATTTTCCTCTTAAACATACTTCTTCATATTCCTCTTAAACATACTACTTCATATTCCTATTAAACATACTACTTCATATTCCTCTTAAACATACTACTTCATATTCCTCTTAAACATACTACTTCATATTCTTCTTAAACATAATACTTCATATTCCTCTTAAATATACTACTTCATATTCCTTTAAGGCATACTACTTCATATTCCTCTTAAATATACTACTTCATATTCCTCTTAAATATAAAACTTCATATTCCTCTTAAACATACTACTTCATATTCTTCTTAAACATAATACTTCATATTCCTCTTAAATATACTACTTCATATTCCTTTTAAGCATACTACTTCATTTTCCTTTTAAACATACTTCTTCATATTCCTCTTAAATATACTACTGCATATTCATCTTAAATATACAACTGCATATTCCTCTTAAACATACTACTTCATATTCCTCTTAAACATACTACTTCACATTCCTCTTAAACATACTACTTCATATTCCTCTTAAACATACTACTTCATATTCCTCTTAAACATACTACTTCATATTCCTCTTAAACATACTACTTCATATTCCTCTTACACATACTACTTCATATTCCTCTTAAACATACTACTTCATATTCCTCTTAAATATACTACTTCATATTCCTCTTAAACATACTACTACATATTCCTCTTAAACATACTACTTTATTTTCCTCTTAAACGTACTACTTCATATTCCTCTTAAACAAACTACTTCAAATTTCTCTTTAATATACTACTTCACATTCCTCTTAAACATACTACTTCATATTCCTCTTAAACATACTACTTCATATTCCTCCTAAACATACTACTTCATATTCCTCTTAAACATACTACTTCATATTCCTCTTAAATATACTACTTCATATTCCTCTTAAACATACTACTTCATATTCCTCTTAAGCATACTACTTCATATTCCTCTTAAACATACTACTTCATATTCCTCTTAAACATACTACTTCATATTACTCTTAAACATACTACTTCATATTCCTCTTAAACATACTAATTCATATTCCTCTTAAACATACTACTTCATATTCCTCTTAAACATACTACTTCATATTCCTCTTAAACATACTACTTTATATTCCTCTTAAACATACTACTTCATATTCCTCTTAAACATACTACTTCATATTCCTCTTAAACATACTACTTCATATTCCTCTTAAACATACTACTTCATATTCCTCTTAAACATACTACTTCATATTCCTCTTAAACATACTACTTCATTTTCCTCTTAAACATACTTCTTCATATTTCTCTTAAACATACTACTTCATTTTCCTCTTAAACATACTTCTTCATATTCCTCTTAAACATACTACTTCATATTCCTATTAAACATACTACTTCATATTCCTCTTAAACATACTACTTCATATTCCTCTTAAACATACTACTTCATATTCTTCTTAAACATAATACTTCATATTCCTCTTAAATATACTACTTCATATTCCTTTAAGGCATACTACTTCATATTCCTCTTAAATATACTACTTCATATTCCTCTTAAATATACTACTTCATATTCCTCTTAAAAATACTACTTCATATTCCTCTTATACATACTACTTCATACTCCTCTTAAATATACTACTGCATATTCCTCTTAAATATACTACTGCATATTCCTCTTAAACATACTACTTCATATTCCTCTTAAACATACTACTTCACATTCCTCTTAAACAGACTACTTCATATTCCTCTTAAACATACTACTTCATATTCCTCTTAAACATACTACTTTATATTCCTCTTAAACATACTACTTCATATTCCTCTTACACATACTACTTCATATTCTTCTTAAACATACTACTTCATATTCCTCTTAAACATACTACTTCATATTCCTCTTAAACATACTACTTCATATTCCTCTTAAACATACTACTTCATATTCCTCTTAAACATACTACTTCATATTCCTCTTAAACATACTACTTCATATTCCTCTTTAATATACTACTTCATATTCCTCTTAAACATACTACTTCATATTCCTCTTAAACATACTACTTCATATTGCTCTTAAACATACTACTTCATAATCCTCTTACACATACTACTTCATATTCTTCTTAAACATACTACTTCATATTCCTCTTAAACATACTACTTCATTTTCCTCTTAAGCATACTTCTTCATATTCCTCTTAAACATACTACTTCATTTTCCTCTTAAACATACTTCTTCATATTCCTCTTAAACATACTACTTCATATTCCTATTAAACATACTACTTCATATTCCTCTTCGATATAAAACTTCATATTCCTCTTAAACATACTACTTCATATTCTTCTTAAACATAATACTTCATATTCCTCTTAAATATACTACTTCATATTCCTCTTAAACATACTACTTCATATTCCTTTTAAACATACTACTACATATTCCTCTTAAATATACTACTTCATATTCCTCTTAAACATACTACTTCATATTCCTCTTATACAGACTACTTCATACTCCTCTTAAATATACTACTGCATATTCCTCTTAAATATACTACTGCATATTCCTCTTAAACATACTACTTCATATTCCTCTTAAACATACTACTTCACATTCCTCTTAAACAGACTACTTCATATTCCTCTTAAACATACTACTTCATATTCCTCTTAAACATACTACTTCATATTCCTCTTAAACATACTACTTCATATTCCTCTTACACATACTACTTCATATTCCTCTTAAACATACTACTTCATATTCCTCTTAAACATACTACTTCATATTCCTCTTAAACATACTACTTCATATTCCTCTTAAACATACTACTTCATATTCCTCGTAAACAAACTACATCAAATTCCTCTTTAATATACTACTTCATATTCCTCTTAAACATACTACTTCATATTCCTCTTAAACATACTACTTCATATTCCTCGTAAACAAACTACATCAAATTCCTCTTTAATATACTACTTCATATTCCTCTTAAACATACTACTTCATATTCCTCTTAAACATACTACTTCATATTCCTCTTAAATATACTACTTCATATTCCTCTTAAGCATACTACTTCATATTCCTCTTAAACATACTACTTCATATTCCTCTTAAACATACTACTTCATATTATTCTTAAACAAACTACTTCATATTCCTCTTAAACATACTACTTCATATTTCTCTTCAACATACTACTTCATATTCCTCTTAAACATACTACTTCATATTCCTCTTAAACAAACTACTTCATAGTCCTCTTAAACATACTACTTCATATTCCTCTTAAACATACTACTTCATGTTCCTCTTAAACATACTACTTCATTTTCCTCTTAAACATACTTCTTCATATTCCTCTTAAACATACTAATTCATATTCCTATTAAACATACTACTTCATGTTCCTCTTAAGCAAACTACTTCAAATTCCTCTTACACATACTACTTCAAATTCCTCTTAAACATACTACTTCATATTCCTCTTAAACATACTACTTCATATTCCTCTTAAATATACTACTTCATATTCCTTTTAAGCATACTACTTCATATTCCTCTTAAATATACTACTTTATATTCCTCTTAAATATACTACTTCATATTCCTCTTAAACATACTACTTCATATTCCTTTTAAGCATACTACTTCATATTCCTCTTAAATATACTACTTCATATTACTCTTAAATATACTACTTCATATTCCTCTTAAACATACTACTTCATATTCCTCTTAAACATACTACTTCATATTCCTCTTACACATACTACTTCAAATTCCTCTTAAACATACTACTTCATATTCCTCTTAAACATACTACTTCATATTCCTCTTAAACATACTACTTCATATTCCTCTTAAACATACTACTTCATATTCCTCTTAAACATACTACTTCATATTCCTCTTAAACAAACTACTTCAAATTCCCCTTTAATGTACTACTTCATATTCCTCTTAAACATACTACTTCATATTCCTCTTAAACATACTACTTTATATTCCTCCTAAACATACTTCTTCATATTCCTCTTAAACAAAATACTTCATATTCCTCTTAAATATACTACTTCATATTCCTCTTAAACATACTACTTCATTTTCCTCTTAAGCATACTTCTTCATATTCCTCTTAAACATACTACTTAATATTCCTATTAAACATACTACTTCATATTCCTCTTAAATATAAAACTTCATATTCCTCTTAAACATACTACTTCATATTCTTCTTAAACATAATACTTCATATTCCTCTTAAATATACTACTTCATATTCCTTTTAAGCATACTACTTCATATTCCTCTTAAATATACTACTTCATATTCCTCTTAAATATACTACTTCATATTCCTCTTAAACATACTACTTCATATTCCTCTTATACATACTACTTCATACTCCTCTTAAATATACTACTGCATATTCCTCTTAAATATACTACTGCATATTCCTCTTAAACATACTACTTCATATTCCTCTTAAACATACTACTTCATATTCCTCTTACACATACTACTTCATATTCCTCTTTAACATACTACTTCATATTCCTCTTAAACATACTACTTCATATTCCTCTTAAACATACTACTTCATATTCCTCCTAAACATACTACTTCATATTCCTCTTAAACATACTACTTCATATTCCACTTAAATATACTACTTCATATTCCTCTTAAACATACTACTTCATATTCCTCTTAAACAAACTACTTCATAGTCCTCTTAAACATACTACTTCATATTCCTCTTATACATACTACTTCATATTCCTCTTAAACATACTACTTCATTATCCTCTTAAACATACTACTTCATATTCCTCTTAAACATACTAATTCATATTCCTATTAAACATACTACTTCATGTTCCTCTTAAGCAAACTACTTCAAATTCCTCTTACACATACTACTTCAAATTCCTCTTAAACATACTACTTCATATTCCTCTTAAACATACTACTTCATATTCCTCTTAAATATACTACTTCATATTCCTTTTAAGCATACTACTTCATATTCCTCTTAAACATACTACTTCATATTCCTCTTAAACAAACTACTTCAAATTCCCCTTTAATGTACTACTTCATATTCCTCTTAAACATACTACTTCATATTCCTCTTAAACATACTACTTCATATTCCTCTTAAACAAACTACTTCATAGTCCTCTTAAACATACTACTTCATATTCCTCTTAAACATACTACTTCATGTTCCTCTTAAACATACTACTTCATTTTCCTCTTAAACATACTTCTTCATATTCCTCTTAAACATACTAATTCATATTCCTATTAAACATACTACTTCATGTTCCTCTTAAGCAAACTACTTCAAATTCCTCTTACACATACTACTTCAAATTCCTCTTAAACATACTACTTCATATTCCTCTTAAACATACTACTTCATATTCCTCTTAAATATACTACTTCATATTCCTTTTAAGCATACTACTTCATATTCCTCTTAAATATACTACTTTATATTCCTCTTAAATATACTACTTCATATTCCTCTTAAACATACTACTTCATATTCCTTTTAAGCATACTACTTCATATTCCTCTTAAATATACTACTTCATATTACTCTTAAATATACTACTTCATATTCCTCTTAAACATACTACTTCATATTCCTCTTAAACATACTACTTCATATTCCTCTTACACATACTACTTCAAATTCCTCTTAAACATACTACTTCATATTCCTCTTAAACATACTACTTCATATTCCTCTTAAACATACTACTTCATATTCCTCTTAAACATACTACTTCATATTCCTCTTAAACATACTACTTCATATTCCTCTTAAACAAACTACTTCAAATTCCCCTTTAATGTACTACTTCATATTCCTCTTAAACATACTACTTCATATTCCTCTTAAACATACTACTTTATATTCCTCCTAAACATACTTCTTCATATTCCTCTTAAACAAAATACTTCATATTCCTCTTAAATATACTACTTCATATTCCTCTTAAACATACTACTTCATTTTCCTCTTAAGCATACTTCTTCATATTCCTCTTAAACATACTACTTAATATTCCTATTAAACATACTACTTCATATTCCTCTTAAATATAAAACTTCATATTCCTCTTAAACATACTACTTCATATTCTTCTTAAACATAATACTTCATATTCCTCTTAAATATACTACTTCATATTCCTTTTAAGCATACTACTTCATATTCCTCTTAAATATACTACTTCATATTCCTCTTAAATATACTACTTCATATTCCTCTTAAACATACTACTTCATATTCCTCTTATACATACTACTTCATACTCCTCTTAAATATACTACTGCATATTCCTCTTAAATATACTACTGCATATTCCTCTTAAACATACTACTTCATATTCCTCTTAAACATACTACTTCATATTCCTCTTACACATACTACTTCATATTCCTCTTTAACATACTACTTCATATTCCTCTTAAACATACTACTTCATATTCCTCTTAAACATACTACTTCATATTCCTCCTAAACATACTACTTCATATTCCTCTTAAACATACTACTTCATATTCCACTTAAATATACTACTTCATATTCCTCTTAAACATACTACTTCATATTCCTCTTAAACAAACTACTTCATAGTCCTCTTAAACATACTACTTCATATTCCTCTTATACATACTACTTCATATTCCTCTTAAACATACTACTTCATTATCCTCTTAAACATACTACTTCATATTCCTCTTAAACATACTACTTCATATTCCTCTTAAACATACTACTTCATTTTCCTCTTAAACATACTTCTTCATATTCCTCTTAAACATACTACTTCATATTCCTATTAAACATACTACTTCATGTTCCTCTTAAATATAAAACTTCATATTCCTCTTAAACATACTACTTCATATTCTTCTAAAACATAATACTTCATATTCCTCTTCAATATACTACTTCATATTCCTTTTAAGCATACTACTTCATATTCCTCTTCAATATACTACTTCATATTACTCTTAAACATACTACTTCATATTCCTCTTAAACATACTACTTCATATTCCTCTTAAACATACTACTTCATATTCCTCTTACACATACTACTTCATATTCCTCTTAAACATACTACTTCATATTCTTCTTACACATACTACTTCATATTCCTCTTAAACATACTACTTCATATTCCTCTTAAACATACTACTTCATATTCCTCTTAAACATACTACTTCATATTCCTCTTAAACATACTACTTCATATTCCTCTTAAACATACTACTTCATATTCCTCTTAAACAAACTACTTCAAATTCCCCTTTAATGTACTACTTCATATTCCTCTTAAACATACTACTTCATATTCCTCTTAAACATACTACTTCATATTCCTCTTAAACATACTACTTCATATTCCTCTTAAACATACTACTTCATATTCCTCTTAAACAAACTACTTCAAATTCCCCTTTAATGTACTACTTCATATTCCTCTTAAACATACTACTTCATATTCCTCTTAAACATATTACTTCATATTCCTCCTAAACATACTACTTCATATTCCTCTTAAACATAATACTTCATATTCCTCTTAAATATACTACTTCATATTCCTCTTAAACATACTATTTCATTTTCCTCTTAAACATACTTCTTCATATTCCTCTTAAACATACTACTTCATATTCCTATTAAACATACTACTTCATATTCCTCTTAAATATAAAACTTCATATTCCTCTTAAACATACTACTTCATATTCTTCTTAAACATAATACTTCATATTCCTCTTAAATATACTACTTCATATTCCTTTTAAGCATACTACTTCATATTCTTCTTAAA
Organism: Atherix ibis; assembly: GCA_958298945.1. Classification (NCBI taxonomy): domain Eukaryota; kingdom Metazoa; phylum Arthropoda; class Insecta; order Diptera; family Athericidae; genus Atherix; species Atherix ibis. The sequence goes on along the minus strand of CATQJD010000097.1, from coordinate 414,791 downwards.
TATACTACTTCATATTCGTCTTAAATATACTACTTCATATTCCTCTTAAACATACTACTTCATATTCCTTTTATACATACTACTTCATACTCCTCTTAAATATACTACTGCATATTCCTCTTAAATATACTACTGCATATTCCTCTTAAACATACTACTTCATATTCCTCTTAAACATACTACTTCATATTCCTCTTACACATACTACTTCATATTCCTCTTAAACATACTACTTCATATTCCTCTTAAACATACTACTTCATATTCCTCTTAAACATACTACTTCATATTCCTCTTAAACATACTACATCATATTCCTCTTAATCATACTACTTCATATTCCTCTTAAACAAACTACTTCAAATTCCTCTTTAATATACTACTTCATATTCCTCTTAATCATACTACTTCATATTCCTCTTAAACATACTACTTCATATTCCTCCTAAACATACTACTTCATATTCCTCTTAAACATACTACTTCATATTCGTCTTAAATATACTACTTCATATTCCTCTTAAATATTCTACTTCATATTCCTCTTTAACATACTACTTCATATTCCTCTTAAATATACTACTTCATATTCCTCTTAAATATACTACTTCATATTCCTCTTAAACATAATATTTCATATTCCTCTTAAACATACTACTTCATATTCCTCTTAAACATACTACTTCATATTCCTCTTAAACAAACTACTTCAAATTCCTCTTAAATATACTACTTCATATTCCTCTTAAACATACTACTTCATATTCCTCTTAAACATACTACTTCATATTCCTCTGAAACATACTACTTCATATTCCTCTTAAACATACTACTTCATATTCCTCTTAAACATACTACTTCATATTCCTCTTAAACATACTATTTCATATTCCTCTTAAACATACTACTTCATATTCCTCTTAAACATACTACTTCATATTCCTCTTAAACATACTACTTCATACTCCTCTTAAACAAACTAGTTCAAAATCCTCTTAAATATACTACTTCATATTCCTCTTAAACATACTACTTCATATTCCTCTTAAACATACTACTTCATATTCCTCCTTAACATACTCCTTCATATTCCTCTTAAACATACTACTTCATATTCCTCTTAAATATACTACTTCATATTCCTCTTAAATATTCTACTTCATATTCCTCTTAAACATACTACTTCATTTTCCTCTTAAATATACTACTTCATATTCCTCTTAAATATACTACTTCATATTCCTCTTAAACATACTACTTCATATTCCTCTTAAACATACTACTTCATATTCCTCTTAAATATACTACTTCATATTCCTCTTAAACATGCTACTTCATATTCCTCTTAAATATACTACTTCATATTTTCCTTAAACATACTACTTTATATTCCTCTTAAACATGCTGCTTCATATTCCTCTTATATACTACTTCATATTCCTCTTAAATATACTACTTCATATTCCTCTTAAACATACTACTTCATATTCCTCTTAAACATATTACTTCATTTTCCTCTTAAACATACTACTTCATATTCCTCTCAAACAAACTACTTCAAATTCCTCTTAAATATACTACTTCATATTCCTCTTAAACATACTACTTCATATTCCTCTTAAACATACTACTTCATATTCCTCTTAAACATACTACTTCATATTCCTCTTAAACATACTGCTTCAATTCCTCTTAAACATACTACTTCATATTCCTCTTAAACATACTACTTCATATTCATCTTAAACATACTACTTCATATTCCTCGTAAACATACTACTTCATATTCCTCTTAAAAATACTACTTTATATTCCTCTTAAGCAAACTACTTCATATTCCTCCTTAACATACTACTTCATATTCCTCTTAAACATACTACTTCATATTCCTCCTTAACATACTACTTCATATTCCTCTTAAACATACTACTTCATATTCCTCTTAAATATACTACTTCATATTCTTCTTAAATATTCTACTTCATATTCCTCTTAAACATGCTTCTTCATATTCCTCTTAAATATACTACTTCATATTTCCCTTAAACATACTACTTTATATTCCTCTTAAACATGCTGCGTCATATTTCTCTTATATACTACTTCATATTCCTCTTAAATATACTACTTCATATACCTCTTAAACATACTACTTCATATTCCTCTTAAACATACTACTTCATATTCCTCTTAAACATACTACTTCATATTCCTCTTAAACATAATACTTCATATTCCTCTTAAACATACTACTTCATATTCCTCTTAAACATACTACTTCATATTCCTCTTAAACATACTACTTCATATTCCTCTTAAATATAAAACTGCATATTCCTCTTAAACAAACTACTTCATATTCCTCTTAAACATACTACTTCATATTCCTCTTAAACATACTACTTCATATTCCTCTTACATAGAGTACTTCATATTCCTCTTAAATATACTACTTCATATTCCTCTTAAACATAGTACTTCATATTCCTCTTAAACATACTACTTCATATTCCTCTTAAACATACTACTTCATATTCCTCTTAAACGTACTACTTCATATTCCTCTTAAACATACTACTTCATATTCCTTTTAAACATACTACTTCATATTCCTCTTAGACATACTACTTCATATTCCTCTTAAACAAACTACTTCATATTCCTCTTAAATATACTACTTCATATTCCTCTTAAACATACTACTTCATATTCCTCTTAAACATACTACTTCATATTCCTCTTAAACATACTACTTCATTTTCGTCTTAAACATACTACTTCATATTCCTCCTAAATATACTTCTTCATATTCCTCTTAAATATACTACTTCATATTCCTCTTAAGCCGAGTGTGTGGTGCAATGGTCAAGGTGACCGACTCACACTCGGTAGGTGGCGGGTTCGATTCCCGCTGCCGCCATCTCGGCATTGGTGCCGGGGTGAAAGGCCTGACTACAAGCCTTATAATATGTAGTCCGTATGGTCCCCCAACGTCACTGGAGGTTGCTTCGCTGGTCTGATAAGCCGCAAGCTATAAAAACCACCTTATCAAGAAACAGCACAAGAAGAATCAACCGGACCGTACCTCAGGCAAGAACTCATTTGGCTTTCATCGTACTCAGGGCAAAAACCGTACCTCAGGCAAAAACCCAAGACCGTACCGCAGGCAAAAACCCAAAGGCAGAAGCAGATGAAAGAGAGTTCACGGAAGCATCCGGACCGTACCTCAAGACCGTACCTCAGGCAGGAACCCAGGGCAGAGGCAGACGGAGGAGAGTTAACGGAGTTTTCTGGTGCCGCTATGTGCTCCATAGGAGCGACTGTGTTCTCATGACTAAACATTTAAACGCATGTATGTGTTAAAAAAAAAAAAAAAAAAAAAAAAAAAAATTGTACAAAAAAAAATGTAGAAAAAATGAAAACCTGTCAAATAAATAATTAAAAATTTAAAAAAAATATTCCTCTTAAACATACTACTTCATATTCCTCTTAAATATACTACTTCATATTCCTCTTAAACATACTACTTCATATTCCTCTTAAACATACTACTTCATATTCCTCTTAAACATACAACTTCATATTCCTCTTAAATATACTACTTCATATTCTTCTTAAACATACTACGTCATATTCCTCTAAAAAATATACTACTTCATATTCCCCTTAAACATACTACTTCATATTCCTCTTAAACATGCTGCTTCATATTCCTCTTAAATATACTACTTCATATTCCTCTTCAATAAACTACTTTATATTCCTCTTAAACATATTACTTTATATTTCTCTTAAACATACTACTTCATATTCCTCTTAAACATACTACTTCATATTCCTCTTAAACATACTACTTCATATTCCTCTTAAACATACTACTTTATATTCCTCTTAAACATACTACTTCATATTCCTCTTAAACATACTACTTTATATTCCTCTTAAATATAAAACTTCATATTGCTCTTAAACATACTACTTCATATTCCTCTTAAACATACTACTTCATATTCCTCTTAAACATACTACTTCATATTCCTCTTAAACATACTACTTCATATTCCTCTTAAATATACTACTTCATACTCCTCTTAAATATACTACTTCATATTCCTCTTAAACATACTACTTCATATTCCTCTTAAATATACTACTTCATATTCCTCTTAAATATACTACTTCATATTCCTCTTAAACATACTACTTCATATTCCTCTTAAACATACTACTTCATACTCCTCTTAAATATACTACTGCATATTCCTCTTAAATTTACTACTGCATATTCCTCTTACACATACTATTTCATATTCCTCTTAAATATACTACTTCATATTCCTCTTAAATATACTACTTCATATTCCTCTTAAACATACTACTTCATATTCCTTTTAAACAAACTACTTCATATTCCTCTTAAATATACTACTTCATATTCCTCTTAAATATACTACTTCATATTCCTCTTAAATATACTACTTCATATTCCTCTTAAACATACTACTTCATATTCCTTTTAAACATACCACTTCATATTCCTCTTAAATATACTACTTCATATTCCTCTTAAATATACTACTTCATATTCCTCTTAAATATACTACTTCATATTCCTCTTAAACATACTACTTCATATTCCTTTTAAACATACTACTTCATATTCCTCTTAAATATACTACTTCATATTCCTCTTAAACATACTACTTCATATTCCTCTTAAACAAACTACTTCATATTCCGCTTAAATATACTACTTCATATTCCTCTTAAACATACTACTTCATATTCCTCTTAAACATACTACTTCATATTCCTCTTAAACAAACTACATCATATTCCGCTTAAATATACAACTTTATATTCCTCTTAAATATACTACTTCATATTCCTCTTAAGCATACTACTTCATATTCCTCTTAAACATACTACTTCATATTCCTCTTAAACATACTACTTCATATTCCTCTTAAACATACTGCTTCATATTCCTCTTAAACATACTACTTCATATTCCTCTTAAATATACTACTTTATATTCCTCTTAAATATACTACTTCATATTCCTCTTAAACATACTACTTCATATTCCTCTTAAACATACTACTTCATATTCCTCTTAAACATACTACTGCATATTGCTCTTAAACATACTATTTCATATTCCTCTTAAACATACTACTTCATATTCCTCTTAAATATACTACTTCATATTCCTCTTAAATATACTACTTCATATTCCTCTTAAACATACTACTTCATATTCCTTTTATACATACTACTTCATATTCCTCTTAAATATACTACTTCATATTCCTCTTAAATATACTACTTCATATTCCTCTTAAATATACTACTTCATATTCCTCTTAAACATACTACTTCATATTCCTTTTAAACATTATACTTCATATTCCTCTTAAATATACTACTTCATATTCCGCTTAAATATACTACTTCATATTCCTCTTAAATATACTACTTCGTATTCCTCTTAAACATACTACTTCATATTCCTTTTAAACATACTACTTCATATTCCTCTTAAATATACTACTTCATATTCCTCTTAAACATACTACTTCTTAAACATACTACTTTATATTCCTCTTAAACAAACTACTTCATATTCCGCTTAATTATACTACTTCATATTCCTCTTAAACATACTACTTCATATTCCTCTTAAACATACTACTTCATATTCCTCTTAAACAAACTACTTCATATTCCGCTTAAATATACTACTTTATATTCCTCTTAAATATACTACTTCATATTCCTCTTAAACATACTACTTCATATTCCTCTTAAACATACTACTTCATATTCCTCTTAAACATATTACTTCATATTCCTATTAAACATACTGCTTAATATTTCTCTTATTCATACTACTTCATATTCCTCTTAAACATACTACTTCATATTCCTCTTAAACAAACTACTTCATATTTCTCTTAAACATACTACTTCATATTTCTCTTTAGCATACTACTTCATATTCCTCTTAAACATACTACTTCATATTCCTCTTAAACATACTACTTCATATTCCTCTTAAATATACTACTTCATATTCCTCTTAAACATACTACTTCATATTCCTCTTAAACAAACTACTTCATATTCCTCTTAAACATACTACTTCATATTACTCTTAAACATACTACTTCATATTCCTCTTAAACATACTACTTCATATTCCTCTTAAACATACTACTTAATATTCCTCTTAAACATTCTACTTCATATTCCTCTTAAACATGCTACTTTATATTCCTCTTAAACATACTACTTCATATTCCTCTTAAACATAATACTTCATATTCCTCTTAAATATAAAACATCATATTCCTCTTAAACATACTACTTCCTATTCCTCTTAAACATACTACTTCATATTCCTCTTAAACATACTACTTCATATTCCTCTTAAATATACTACTTCATATATACTACTTTATATTCCTCTTAAACATGCTACTTCATATTCCCCTTAAATATACTTCTTCATATTCCTCTTCAATATACTACTTCATATTCCTCTTAAACATACTACTTCATATTCCTCTTAAACATACTACTTTTTATTCCTCTTTAACATACTACTTCATATTCCTCTTGAACATACTACTTCATATTCCTCTTAAACATGCTACTTTATATTCCTCTTAAACATACTACTTCATATTCCTCTTAAACATAATACTTCATATTCCTCTTAAATATAAAACATCATATTCCTCTTAAACATACTACTTCCTATTCCTCTTAAACATACTACTTCATATTCCTCTTAAACATACTACTTCATATTCCTCTTAAACATACTACTTCATATTCTTCTTAAATATACTACTTAATATCCCTTTTAAATATACTACTTCATATTCCTCTTAAATATACTACTTCATATTCCTCTTAAATATTATACTTCATATTCCTCTTAAACATACTACTTCATATTCCTCTTAAACATACTACCTTATACTCCTCTTAAATATACTTCTGCATATCCCTCTTAAACATACTACTTCATATTCCTCTTAAATATACTACTTTATATTCCTCTTAAATATACTACTTCATATTCCTCTTAAACATACTACTTCATATTCCTCTTAAACATACTACTTCATATTCCTCTTAAACATACTACTTCATATTCCTCTTAAACATACTACTTCATATTCCTCTTAAATATACTACTTCATATTTCCCTTAAACATACTACTTTATATTCCTTTTAAACATGCTGCTTCATATTCTTCTTAAATATACTACTTCATATTCCTCTTAAACATACTACTTCATATTCCTCTTAAACATACTACTTCATATTCCTCTTAAACATACTACTTCATTTTCTTCTTAAACATACTACTTCATATTCCTCTTAAACATACTACTTCATATTCCTCTTAAATATACTACTTCATATACCTCTTAAACATACTACTTCATATTCCTCTTAAGCAAACTACTTCATATTCTTCTTAAATATACTACTTCATATTCCTCTTAAACATACTACTTCATATATACTACTTTATATTCCTCTTAAACATGCTACTTCATATTCCCCTTAAATATACTTCTTCATATTCCTCTTCAATATACTACTTCATATTCCTCTTAAACATACTACTTCATATTCCTCTTAAACATACTACTTTTTATTCCTCTTTAACATACTACTTCATATTCCTCTTGAACATACTACTTCATATTCCTCTTAAACATGCTACTTTATATTCCTCTTAAACATACTACTTCATATTCCTCTTAAACATAATACTTCATATTCCTCTTAAATATAAAACATCATATTCCTCTTAAACATACTACTTCCTATTCCTCTTAAACATAATACTTCATATTCCTCTTAAACATACTACTTCATATTCCTCTTAAACATACTACTTCATATTCTTCTTAAATATACTACTTAATATCCCTTTTAAATATACTACTTCATATTCCTCTTAAATATACTACTTCATATTCCTCTTAAATATTATACTTCATATTCCTCTTAAACATACTACTTCATATTCCTCTTAAACATACTACCTTATACTCCTCTTAAATATACTTCTGCATATCCCTCTTAAACATACTACTTCATATTCCTCTTAAATATACTACTTTATATTCCTCTTAAATATACTACTTCATATTCCTCTTAAATATACTACTTCATATTCCTCTTAAATATTATACTTCATATTCCTCTTAAACATACTACTTCATATTCCTCTTAAACATACTACCTTATACTCCTCTTAAATATACTTCTGCATATCCCTCTTAAACATACTACTTCATATTCCTCTTAAATATACTACTTTATATTCCTCTTAAATATACTACTTCATATTCCTCTTAAACATACTACTTCATATTCCTCTTAAACATACTACTTCATATTCCTCTTAAACATACTACTTCATATTCCTCTTAAACATACTACTTCATATTCCTCTTAAATATACTACTTCATATTTCCCTTAAACATACTACTTTATATTCCTTTTAAACATGCTGCTTCATATTCTTCTTAAATATACTACTTCATATTCCTCTTAAACATACTACTTCATATTCCTCTTAAACATACTACTTCATATTCCTCTTAAACATACTACTTCATTTTCTTCTTAAACATACTACTTCATATTCCTCTTAAACATACTACTTCATATTCCTCTTAAATATACTACTTCATATACCTCTTAAACATACTACTTCATATTCCTCTTAAGCAAACTACTTCATATTCTTCTTAAATATACTACTTCATATTCCTCTTAAACATACTACTTCATATTCCTCTTAAACATCCTACTTCATATTCCTCTTAAACATACTACTTCATTTTCCTCTTGAACATACTACTTCATATTCCTGTTAAATATACTACTTCATATTCCTCTTAAACATACTACTTCATATTCCTCTTAAACAAACTACTTCATATTCCTCTTAAACATACTACTTCATATTCCTCTTAAACATACTACTTCATATTCCTCTTAAACATACTACTTCATATTCCTCTTAAACATACTACTTAATATTCCTCTTAAACATTCTACTTCATATTCCTCTTACATATACTACTTCATATATACTACTTTATATTCCTCTTAAACATGCTACTTCACATTCCCCTTAAATATACTACTTCATATTCCTCTTCAATATACTACTTTATATTCCTATTAAACATACTACTTCATATTCCTCTTAAACATACTACTTCTTATTCCTCTTTAACATACTACTTCATATTCCTCTTGAACATACTACTTCATATTCCTCTTAAACATGCTACTTTATATTCCTCTTAAACATACTACTTCATATTCCTCTTAAACATAATACTTCATATTCCTCTTAAATATAAAACATCATATTCCTCTTAAACATACTACTTCATATTCCTCTTAAACATACTACTTCATATTCCTCTTAAACATACTACTTCATATTCCTCTTAAACATACTACTTCATATTCTTCTTAAATATACTACTTAATATCACTTTTAAATATACTACTTTATATTCCTCTTAAATATACTACTTAATATTCCTCTTAAATATACTACTTCATATTCCTCTTAAACATACTACTTCATATTCCTCTTAAACATACTACCTTATACTCCTCTTAAATATATTTCTGCATATTCCTCTTAAACATACTACTTCATATTCCTCTTAAATATACTACTTCATATTCCTCTTAAATATACTACTTCATATTCCTCTTAAACATGCTACTTCATATTCCTCTTAAACATACTACTTCATATTCCTCTTAAACATACTACTTCATATTCCTCTTAAACATACTACTTCATATTCCTCTTAAATATACTACTTCATATTTCCCTTAAACATACTACTTTATATTCCTCTTAAACATGCTGCTTCATATTCCTCTTAAATATACTACTTCATATTCCTCGTAAACATACTACTTCATATTCCTCTTAAACATACTACTTCATATTCCTCTTAAACAAACTACTTCATATTCCTCTTAAATATACTACTTCATATTCCTCTTAAACATACTACTTCATATTCCTCTTAAACATACTACTTCATATTCCTCTTAAACATACTACTTCATTTTCCTCTTAAACATACTACTTCACATTCCTCTTAAATATACTACTTTATATTCCTCTTAAATATACTACTTCATATTCCTCTTAAACATACTACTTCATATTCCTCTTAAATATACTACTTCATATTTCTCTTAAACATACTACTTCATATTCCTCTTAAATATACAACTTCATATTCCTCTTAAACATACTACTTCATATTCCTCTTAAATATACTATCTCATATTCCTCTTAAACATACTACGTCATATGCCTCTAAAAAATATACTACTTCATATTCCCCTTAAACATTCTACTTCATATTCCTCTTAAACATGCTGCTTCATATTCCTCTTAAATATACCACTTCATATTTTTCTTAAATAAACTACTTCATATTCCTCTTAAACATACTACTTCATATTCCTCTTAAACATACTACTTCATATTCCTCTTAAACATACTACTTCATATTCCTCTTAAACATACTACTCCATATTCCTCTTAAACATACCACTTCATATTCCTCTTAAACATACTACTTCATATTCCTCTTAAATATAAAACTTCATATTCCTCTTAAATATACTACTTGATATTCCTCTTAAACCTACTACTTCATATTCCTCTTAAACATACTACTTCATATTCCTCTTAAATATAGTACTTCATACTCCTCTTAAATATACTACTTCATATTCCTCTTAAACATACTACTTCATATTCCTCTTAAATATACTACTTCATATTCCTCTTAAATATACTACTTTATATTCCTCTCAAACATACTACTTCATATTCCTCTTAAACATACTACTTCATACTCCTCTTAAATATACTACTGCATATTCCTCTTAAATATTCTACTGCATATTCCTCTTAAACATACTACTTCATATTCTTCTTAAACATACTACTATATATTCCTCTTAAACATAATACTTTATATTCCTCTTAAATATACTACTTCATATTAATCTTAAATATACTACTTCACGTTCGTTTTAAATATTTCTCTTCAAAATACTACTTCATATTCCTCTTAAATATACTACTTCATATTCTTCTTAAATATACTACTTCATATTCGTCTTAAACATACTACTTCATATTCCTCTTAAACATACTACTTCATTTTCCTCTTAAACATACTACTTCATATTCCTCTTACATATAGTACTTCACATTCCTCTTAAATATACTACTTCATATTCCTCTTAAATATACTACTGCATATTCTTCTTAAACATACTCCTTCATATTCCTCTTAAACATACTACTTCATAATCCACTTAAACATAATATTTCATATTCCTCTTAAATAAACTACTTCACATTCCTCTTAAGTATACTACTTCACATTCGTCTTAAACATACTACTTCATATTCCTCATCAAAAAACTACTTCATATTCCTCTTAATAAACTACTTCATATTCCTCTTAAATATACTACTTCATATTCGTCTTAAACATATTACTTCATATTCCTCTCAAACATACTACTTCATATTCCTCTTAAATATACTACTTCATATTCCTCTTAAACATACTACTGCATATTCCTCTTAAACATACTACTTCATATTCCTCTTAAATATACTACTTCATATTCTTATTAAACATACTACTTCATATTCCTCTTAAACAAACTACTTCATATTCCTCTTAAATATACTTCTTCATATTCCTCTTAAACATACTACTTCATATTCCTCTTAAACATACTACTTCATATTCTTCTTAAACATACTACTTCATATTCCTCTTAAACATACTACTTCATATTCCTCTTAAATATACTACTTCATATTCCTCTTAAATATACTACTTCATATTCCTCTTAAACATACTACTTTATATTCCCTTTAAACATACTACTTTATATTCTTCTTAAACATACTACTTCACATTCGTCTTAAACATACTACTTCATATTCCTCTTCAAAATACTACTTCATATTCCTCTTATATATATAACATCATATTCCTCATAAATATACTACTTCATATTCATCTTAAACATATTATTTCATATTCCTCCTATACATACTACTTCATTTTCCTCTTAAACATACTACTTCATATTCCTCTTACATATAGTACTTCATATTCCTCTGAAATATACTACTTCATATTCCTCTTAAACATACTACTTCATATTCCTCTTAAATATACTACTTCATATTCCTCTTAAATATAGTACTTCATATTTTTCTTAAACATACTTCTTCATATTCCTCTTAAACATACTACTTCATATTCCTCTTAAATATGCTACTTCATATTCCTCTTAAATATACTACTGCATATTTCTCTTAAATATACTACTTTATATTCCTCTTAAACATACTGCTTCATATTCCTCTTAAACATACTACTTCATATTCCTCTTAAATATACTACTTCATATTCCTCTTAAATATACTACCTAATATTCGTCTTAAATATACTACTTCATATTCCTCTTAAACATACTACTTCATATTCCTCTTAAACATACTACTTCATATTCCTCTTAAATATACTACTTCATATTCCTCTTAAATATACTACTTCATATTCTTCTTGAACATACTTCTTCATATTCCTCTTAAACATACCACTTCATATTACTCTTAAACATACTACTTCATATTCCTCTTAAATATACTACTTCATATTCCTCTTAAATATACTACCTAATATTCGTCTTAAACATACTACTTCATATTCCTCTTAAATATACTACTTCATATTCGTCTTAAACATACTACTGCATATTCCTCTTAAACAAACTACTTCATATTCCTCTTAAACATACAACTTCATATTCCTCTTAAACATACTATTTAATGTTCCTCTTAAACATACTACTTCATATTCCTCTTAAATATACTACTTCATATTCCTCTTAAACATACTACTTCATATTCCTCTTAAACATACTACTTCATATTCCTCTTAAACAAACTTCTTCATATTCCGCTTAAATATACTACTTTATATTCCTCTTAAATATACTACTTCATATTCCCCTTAAACATACTACTTCATATTCCTCTTAAACATACTATTTCATATTCCTCTTAAACATACTACTTCATATTCCTCTTACACATACTGCTTCATATTTTTCGTAAACATACTACTTCATATTCCTCTTAAATATACTACTTCATATTCCTCTTAAACATACTATTTCATTTTCTTCTTAAATATACTACTTCATATTCCTCTTAAACATACTACTTCATATTCCTCTTAAATATACTACTTCATATTCCTCTTAAACATACTACTTCATATTCCTCTCAAACAAACTACTTCATATTCCTCTTAAATATACTACTTCATATTCCTCTTAAACATACTACTTCATATTCCTCTTAAACATACTACTTCATATTCCTCTTAAACATACTACTTCATTGTCCTCTTAAACATACTACTTCATATTGCTGTTAAATATACTACTTCATATTCCTCTTAAACATACTACTTCATATTCCTCTTAAACATACTACTTCATATTCCTCTTAAATATACTACTTCATATTCCTCTTAAATATACTACTTCATATTCTTCTTAAACATACTTCTTCATATTCCTCTTAAACATACCACTTCATATTCCTCTTAAACATACTACTTCATATTCCTCTTAAATATACTACTTCATATTCCTCCTAAATATACTACCTAATATTCGTCTTAAACATACTACTTCATATTCCTCTTAAATATACTACTTCATATTCGTCTTAAACATACTACTGCATATTCCTCTTAAACATACTACTTAATATTCCTCTTAAACATACAACTTCATATTCCTCTTAAACATACTATTTCATGTTCCTCTTAAACATACTACTTCATATTCCTCTTAAATATACTACTTCATATTCCTCTTAAACATACTACTTCATATTCCTCTTAAACATACTACTTCATATTCCTCTTAAACAAACTACTTCATATTCCGATTAAATATACTACTTTATATTCCTCTTAAATATACTACTTCATATTTCTCTTAAACATACTACTTCATATTCCTCTTAAACATACTACTTCATATTCCTCTAAAACATACTACTTCATATTCCTCTTAAACATACTGCTTCATATTTTTCGTAAACATACTACTTCATATTCCTCTTAAATATACTACTTCATATTCCTCTTAAGCATACTATTTCATTTTCTTCTTAAACATACTACTTCATATTCCTCTTAAACATACTACTTCATATTCCTCTTAAATATACTACTTCATATTCCTCTTAAACATACTACTTCATATTCCTCTTAAACAAACTACTTCATATTCCTCTTAAATATACTACTTCATATTCCTCTTAAACATACTACTTCATATTCCTCTTAAACATACTACTTCATATTCCTCTTAAACATACTACTTCATTGTCCTCTTGAACATACTATTTCATATTCCTGTTAAATATACTACTTCATATTCCTCTTAAACATACTACTTCATATTCCTCTTAAACAAACTACTTCATATTCCTCTTAAACATACTACTTCATATTCCTCTTAAACATACTACTTCATATTCCTCTTAAACATACTACTTCATATTCCTCTTAAACATACTACTTAATATTCCTCTTAAACATTCTACTTCATATTCCCCTTAAAAATACCACCTCATATTCCTTTAAACACTACTTCATATTCCTCTTAAATATACTACTTCATATATACAACTTTATATTCCTCTTAAACATGCTACTTCACATTCCCCTTAAAATAACTACTTCATATTCCTCTTCAATATACTACTTCATATTCCTATTAAACATACTACTTCATATTCCTCTTTAACATACTACTTCTTATTCCTCTTTAACATACTACATCATATTCCTCTTGAACATACTACTTCATATTCCTCTTAAACATGCTACTTTATATTCCTCTTAAACATACTACTTCATATTCCTCTTAAACATAATACTTCATATTCCTCTTAAATATAAAACATCATATTCCTCTTAAACATACTACTTCATATTCCTCTTAAACATACTACTTAATATTCCTCTTAAACATACTACTTCATATTCCTCTTAAACATACTACTTCATATTCTTCTTAAATATACTACTTAATATCCCTTTTAAATATACTACTTTATATTCCTCTTAAATATACTACTTCATATTCCTCTTAAATATACTACTTCATATTCCTCTTAAACATACTACTTCATATTCCTCTTAAATATACTACCTTATACTCCTCTTAAATATACTTCTGCATATTCCTCTTAAACATACTACTTCATATTCCTCTTAAATATACTACTTCATATTCCTCTTAAATATACTACTTCATATTCCTCTTAAACATGCTACTTCATATTCCTCTTAAACATACTACTTCATATTCCTCTTAAACATACTACTTCATATTCCTCTTAAACATACTACTTCATATTCCTCTTAAATATACTACTTCATATTCCTCTTAAACATACTACTTCATATTCCTCTTAAACATTCTACTTCATATTCCTCTTAAACAAACTACTTCATATTCCGCTTAAATATACTACTTTATATTCCTCTTAAATATACTACTTCATATTCCTCTTAAACATACTACTTCATATTCCTTTTAAACATACTACTTCATATTCCTCTTAAACATACTACTTCATATTCCTCTTAAACATACTGCTTCATATTTTTCGTAAACATACTACTTCATATTCCTCTTAAATATACTACTTCATATTCCTCTTAAACATACTATTTCATTTTCTTCTTAAACATACTACTTCATATTCCTCTTAAACATACTACTTCATATTCCTCTTAAATATACTACTTCATATTCCTCTTAAACATACTACTTCATATTCCTCTTAAACAAACTACTTCATATTCCTCTTAAATATACTACTTCATATTCCTCTTAAACATACTACTTCATATTCCTCTTAAACATACTACTTCATATTCCTCTTAAACATACTACTTCATTGTCCTCTTTAACATACTACTTCATATTCCTGTTAAATATACTACTTCATATTCCTCTTAAACATACTACTTCATATTCCTCTTAAACAAACTACTTCATATTCCTCTTAAACATACTACTTCATATTCCTCTTAAACATACTACTTCATATTCCTCTTAAACATACTACTTCATATTCCTCTTAAACATACTACTTAATATTCCTCTTAAACATTCTACTTCATATTCCCCTTAAAAATGCCACTTCATATTCCTTTAAACACTACTTCATATTCCTCTTAAATATACTACTTCATATTTACTACTTTATATTCCTCTTAAACATGCTACTTCACATTCCCCTTAAAATAACTACTTCATATTCCTTTTCAATATACTACTTCATATTCCTATTAAACATACTACTTCATATTCCTCTTAAACATTCTACTTCTTATTCCTCTTTAACATACTACTTCATATTCCTCTGGAACATACTACTTCATATTCCTCTTAAACATGCTACTTTATATTCCTCTTAAACATACTACTTCATATTCCTCTTAAACATAATACTTCATATTCCTCTTAAATATAAAACATCATATTCCTCTTAAACATACTACTTCATATTCCTCTTAAACATACTACTTCATATTCCTCTTAAACATACTACTTCATATTCCTCTTAAACATACTACTTCATATTCTTCTTAAATATACTACTTAATATCCCTTTTAAATATACTACTTTATATTCCTCTTAAATATACTACTTCATATTCCTCTTAAATATACTACTTCATATTCCTCTTAAACATACTATTTCATATTCCTCTTAAACATACTACCTTATACTCCTCTTAAATATACTTCTGCATATTCCTCTTAAACATACTACTTCATATTCCTCTTAAATATACTACTTCATATTCCTCTTAAATATACTACTTCATATTCCTCTTAAACATGCTACTTCATATTCCACTTAAACATACTACTTCATATTCCTCTTAAACATGCTGCTTCATATTCCTCTTAAATATACTACTTCATATTCCTCTTAAACATACTACTTCATATTCCTCTTAAACATACTACTTCATATTCCTCTTAAACATACTACTTCATTTTCCTCTTAAACATACTACTTCATATTCCTCTTAAATATACTACTTTATATTCCTCTTAAATATACTACTTCATATTCCTCTTAAACATACTACTTCATATTCCTCATAAATATATTACTTCATATTCCTCTTAAACATACTACTTCATATTCCTCTTAAATATACAACTTCATATTCCTCTTCAACATACTACTTCATATTCCTCTTAAATATACTACTTCATATTCCTCTTAAACATACTACGTCATATCCCTCTAAAAAATATACTACTTCATATTCCCCTTAAACATACTACTTCATATTCCTCTTAAACATGCTGCTTCATGTTCCTCTTAAATATACCACTTCATATTCCTCTTAAATAAACTACTTCATATTCCTCTTAAACATACTACTTCATATTCCTCTTAAACATACTACTTCATATTCCTCTTAAACATACTACTTTATATTCCTCTTAAACATACTACTTCATATTCCTCTTAAACATACTACTTCATATTCCTCTTAAACATACTACTTCATATTCCTATTAAATATAAAACTTCATATTCCTCTTAAATATACTACTTGATATTCCTCTTAAACATACTGCTTCATATTCCTCTTAAACATACTACTTCATATTCCTCTTAAATATAGTACTTCATACTCCTCTTAAATATACTACTTCATATTCCTCTTAAACATACTACTTCATATTCCTCTTAAATATACTACTTCATATTCCTCTTAAATATACTACTTTATATTCCTCTCAAACATACTACTTCATATTCCTCTTAAACATACTACTTCATACTCCTCTTAAATATACTACTGCATATTCCTCTTAAATATTCTACTGCATATTCCTCTTAAACATACTACTTCATATTCTTCTTAAACATACTACTATATATTCCTCTTAAACATAATACTTCATATTCCTCTTAAATATACTACTTCATATTATTCTTAAATATACTACTTCACGTTCGTTTTAAATATTCATCTTCAAAATACTACTTCATATTCCTCTTAAATATACTACTTCATATTCCTCTTAAATATACTACTTCATATTCGTCTTAAACATACTACTTCATATTCCTCTTAAACATACTACTTCATTTTCCTCTTAAACATACTACTTCATATTCCTCTTACATATAGTACTTCATATTCCTCTTAAATATACTACTTCATATTCCTCTTAAATATACTACTTCATATTCCTCTTAAATATACTACTTCATATTCCTCTTAAATATACTACTTCATATTTTTCTTAAACATACTTCTTCATATTCCTCTCAAACATACTACTTCATATTCCTCTTAAATATACTACTTCATATTCCTCTTAAACATACTACTGCATATTCCTCTTAAACATACTACTTCATATTCCTCTTAAACATACTGCTTCATATTCCTCTTAAACATACTACCTCATATTCCTCTTAAATATACTACTTCATATTCCTCTTAAATATACTACCTAATATTCGTCTTAAACATACTACTTCATATTTCTCTTAAACATACTACTTCATGTTCCTCTTAAGCATACAACTTTGTATTCCGCTTAAATATAGTACTTCATATTCCTCTTAAATATACTACTTCATATTCCTCTTAAACATACTACTTCATATTCCTCTTAAACAAACTACTTCATATTCCTCTTAAACATACTACTTCATATTCCTCTTAAACATACTACTTCATTGTCCTCTTAAACATACTACTTCATATTCCTGTTAAATATACTACTTCATATTCCTCTTAAACATACTACTTCATATTCCTCTTAAACAAACTACTTCATATTCCTCTTAAACATACTACTTCATATTCCTCTTAAACATACTACTTCATATTCCTCTTAAACATACTACTTCATATTCCTCTTAAACATACTACTTAATATTCCTCTTAAACATTCTACTTCATATTCCCCTTAAAAATGCCACTTCATATTCCTTTAAACACTACTTCATATTCCTCTTAAATATACTACTTCATATTTACTACTTTATATTCCTCTTAAACATGCTACTTCACATTCCCCTTAAAATAACTACTTCATATTCCTTTTCAATATACTACTTCATATTCCTATTAAACATACTACTTCATATTCCTCTTAAACATTCTACTTCTTATTCCTCTTTAACATACTACTTCATATTCCTCTGGAACATACTACTTCATATTCCTCTTAAACATGCTACTTTATATTCCTCTTAAACATACTACTTCATATTCCTCTTAAACATAATACTTCATATTCCTCTTAAATATAAAACATCATATTCCTCTTAAACATACTACTTCATATTCCTCTTAAACATACTACTTCATATTCCTCTTAAACATACTACTTCATATTCCTCTTAAACATACTACTTCATATTCTTCTTAAATATACTACTTAATATCCCTTTTAAATATACTACTTTATATTCCTCTTAAATATACTACTTCATATTCCTCTTAAATATACTACTTCATATTCCTCTTAAACATACTATTTCATATTCCTCTTAAACATACTACCTTATACTCCTCTTAAATATACTTCTGCATATTCCTCTTAAACATACTACTTCATATTCCTCTTAAATATACTACTTCATATTCCTCTTAAATATACTACTTCATATTCCTCTTAAACATGCTACTTCATATTCCACTTAAACATACAACTTCATATTCCTCTTAAACATGCTGCTTCATATTCCTCTTAAATATACTACTTCATATTCCTCTTAAACATACTACTTCATATTCCTCTTAAACATACTACTTCATATTCCTCTTAAACATACTACTTCATTTTCCTCTTAAACATACTACTTCATATTCCTCTTAAATATACTACTTTATATTCCTCTTAAATATACTACTTCATATTCCTCTTAAACATACTACTTCATATTCCTCATAAATATATTACTTCATATTCCTCTTAAACATACTACTTCATATTCCTCTTAAATATACAACTTCATATTCCTCTTCAACATACTACTTCATATTCCTCTTAAATATACTACTTCATATTCCTCTTAAACATACTACGTCATATCCCTCTAAAAAATATACTACTTCATATTCCCCTTAAACATACTACTTCATATTCCTCTTAAACATGCTGCTTCATGTTCCTCTTAAATATACCACTTCATATTCCTCTTAAATAAACTACTTCATATTCCTCTTAAACATACTACTTCATATTCCTCTTAAACATACTACTTCATATTCCTCTTAAACATACTACTTTATATTCCTCTTAAACATACTACTTCATATTCCTCTTAAACATACTACTTCATATTCCTCTTAAACATACTACTTCATATTCCTATTAAATATAAAACTTCATATTCCTCTTAAATATACTACTTGATATTCCTCTTAAACATACTGCTTCATATTCCTCTTAAACATACTACTTCATATTCCTCTTAAATATAGTACTTCATACTCCTCTTAAATATACTACTTCATATTCCTCTTAAACATACTACTTCATATTCCTCTTAAATATACTACTTCATATTCCTCTTAAATATACTACTTTATATTCCTCTCAAACATACTACTTCATATTCCTCTTAAACATACTACTTCATACTCCTCTTAAATATACTACTGCATATTCCTCTTAAATATTCTACTGCATATTCCTCTTAAACATACTACTTCATATTCTTCTTAAACATACTACTATATATTCCTCTTAAACATAATACTTCATATTCCTCTTAAATATACTACTTCATATTATTCTTAAATATACTACTTCACGTTCGTTTTAAATATTCATCTTCAAAATACTACTTCATATTCCTCTTAAATATACTACTTCATATTCCTCTTAAATATACTACTTCATATTCGTCTTAAACATACTACTTCATATTCCTCTTAAACATACTACTTCATTTTCCTCTTAAACATACTACTTCATATTCCTCTTACATATAGTACTTCATATTCCTCTTAAATATACTACTTCATATTCCTCTTAAATATACTACTTCATATTCCTCTTAAATATACTACTTCATATTCCTCTTAAATATACTACTTCATATTTTTCTTAAACATACTTCTTCATATTCCTCTCAAACATACTACTTCATCTTCCTCTTAAATATACTACTTCATATTCCTCTTAAACATACTACTGCATATTCCTCTTAAACATACTACTTCATATTCCTCTTAAACATACTGCTTCATATTCCTCTTAAACATACTACCTCATATTCCTCTTAAATATACTACTTCATATTCCTCTTAAATATACTACTTCATATTCCTCTTAAATATACTACTTCATATTTTTCTTAAACATACTTCTTCATATTCCTCTCAAACATACTACTTCATATTCCTCTTAAATATACTACTTCATATTCCTCTTAAACATACTACTGCATATTCCTCTTAAACATACTACTTGATATTCCTCTTAAATATACTACTTCATATTCCTCTTAAATATACTACTTCATATTCTTCTTAAACATAATTCTTCATATTCCTCTTAAACAAACTACTTCATATTCCTCTTAATCATACTATTTCATATTTTTCTTAAACATACTACTTCATATTCCTCTTAAATATACTACTTCATATTCCTCTTAAATATACTACTTCACATTCTTATTAAACATACTACTTCATATTCCTCTTAAACATACTACTTCATATTCCTCTTAAACATACCACTTCATATTCCTCTTAAACATACTACTTCATATTCCTCTTAAACATACTTCTTCATATTCCTCTTAAACATACTACTTCATATTCCGCTTAAATATACTACTTCATATTCCTCTTACATATACTACTTCATATTCCTCTTAAACATACTACTTCATATTCCTCTTAAACATACTACTTCATATTCCTCTTAAACATACTACTTCATATTCCTCTTAAACATACTACTTCATATTCCTCTTAAACAAACTACTTCATATTCCTCTTAAATATACTTCTTCATATTCCTCTTAAACATACTACTTCATATTCCTCTTAAACATACTACTTCATATTCTTCTTAAACATAATACTTCATATTCCTCTTAAACATACTACTTCATATTCCTCTTAAATATACTACTTCATATTCCTCTTAAATATACTACTTCATATTCCTCTTAAACATACTACTTTATATTCCCCTTAAACATACTACTTCATATTCTTCTTAAACATACTACTTCACATTCGTCTTAAACATACTACTTCATATTCCTCTTCAAAATACTACTTCATATTCCTCTTAAATATATTACATCATATTCCTCTTAAATATACTACTTCATATTCGTCTTAAACATATTATTTCATATTCCTCTTATACATACTACTTCATTTTCCTCTTAAACATACTACTTCATATTACATATAGTACTCCTCTTACATATAGTACTTCATATTCCTCTGAAATATACTACTTCATATTCCTCTTAAACATACTACTTCATATTCCTCTTAAATAGACTACTTCATATTCCTCTTAAATATAGTACTTCATATTTTTCTTAAACATACTTCTTCATATTCCTCTTAAACATACTACTTCATATTCTTCTTAAATATACTACTTCATATTCCTCTTAAATATACTACTGCATATTTCTCTTAAATATACTACTTCATATTCCTCTTAAACATACTGCTTCATATTCCTCTTGAACATACTCCTTCATATTCCTCTTAAATATACTACTTCATATTCCTCTTAAATATACTACGTAATATTCGTCTTAAACATACTACTTCATATTCCTCTTAAACATACTACTTCATATTCCTCTTTAACATACTACTTCATATTCCTCTTAAATATACTACTTCATATTCCTCTTAAATATACTACTTCATATTATTCTTAAACATACTTCTTCATATTCCTCTTAAACATACCACTTCATATTCCTCTTAAACATACTTCTTCATATTCCTCTTAAATATACTACTTCATATTCCTCTTAAATATACTACCTAATATTCGTCTTAAACATACTACTTCATATTCCTCTTAAATATACTACTTCATATTCGTCTTAAACAAACTACTGCATATTCCTCTTAAACATACTACTTCATATTCCTCTTAAACATACTACTTCATATTCCTCTTAAACATACTACTTCATATTCCTCTTAAACATACTACTTCATATTCCTCTTAAACATACTACTTCATATTCCTCTTAAACATACTACTTCATATTCCTCTTGAACATACTGCTTCATATTTTTCTTAAACATACTACTTCATATTCCTCTTAAATATACTACTTCATATTCCTCTTAAACATACTATTTCATTTTCTTCTTAAACATATTACTTCATATTCCTCTTAAACACACTACTTCATATTCCTCTTAAATATACTACTTCATATTCCTCTTAAACATACTACTTCATATTCCTCTTAAACAAACTACTTCATATTCCTCTTAAATATACTACTTCATATTCCTCTTTAACATACTACTTCATATTCCTCTTAAACATACTACTTCATATTCCTCTTAAACATACTACTTCATTTTCCTCTTAAACATACTACTTCATATTCCTGTTAAATATACTACTTCATATTCCTCTTAAACATACTACTTCATATTCCTCTTAAACAAACTACTTCATATTCCTCTTAAACATACTACTTCATATTCCTCTTAAACATACTACTTCATATTCCTCTTAAACATACTACTTCATATTCCTCTTAAACATACTACTTAATATTCCTCTTAAACATTCTACTTCATATTCCCCTTAAAAATACCACTTCATATTCCTTTAAACACTACTTCATATTCCTCTTAAATATACTACTTCATATATACTACTTTATATTCCTCTTAAACATGCTACTTCACATTCCCCTTAAATATACTACTTCATATTCCTCTTCAATATACTACTTCATATTCCTATTAAACATACTACTTCATATTCCTCTTAAACATACTACTTCATATTCCTCTTAAACATACTACTTCATATTCCTCTTAAACATACTACTTCATATTACTCTTAAACATACTACTTCATATTCTTCTTAAATATACTACTTAATATCCCTTTTAAATATACTACTTTATATTCCTCTTAAATATACTACTTCATATTCCTCTTAAATATACTACTTCATATTCCTCTTAAACATACTACTTCATATTCCTCCTAAACATACTACCTTATACTCCTCTTAAATATACTTCTGCATATTCCTCTTAAACATACTACTTCATATTCCTCTTAAATATACTACTTCATATTTCTCTTAAATATACTACTTCATATTCCTCTTAAACATGCTACTTCATATTCCTTTTAAACATACTACTTCATATTCCTCTTAAACATACTACTTCATATTCCTCTTAAACATACTACTTCATATTCCTCTTAAATATACTACTTCATATTTCCCTTAAACATACTACTTTATATTCCTCTTAAACATGCTGCTTCATATTCCTCTTAAATATACTACTTCATATTCCTCTTAAATATACTACTTCATATTCCTCTTAAACATACTACTTCATATTCCTCTTAAACAAACTACTTCATATTCCTCTTAAATATACTACTTCATATTCCTCTTAAACATACTACTTCATATTCCTCTTAAACATACTACTTCATATTCCTCTTAAACATACTACTTCATTTTCCTCTTAAACATACTACTTTATATTCCTCTTAAATATACTACTTTATATTCCTCTTAAATATACTACTTCATATTCCTCTTAAACATACTACTTCATATTCCTCATAAATATACTACTTCATATTCCTCTTAAACATACTACTTCATATTACTCTTAAACATACTACTTCATATTCTTCTTAAATATACTACTTAATATCCCTTTTGAATATACTACTTTATATTCCTCTTAAATATACTACTTCATATTCCTCTTAAATATACTACTTCATATTCCTCTTAAACATACTACTTCATATTCCTCCTAAACATACTACCTTATACTCCTCTTAAATATACTTCTGCATATTCCTCTTAAACATACTACTTCATATTCCTCTTAAATATACTACTTCATATTCCTCTTAAATATACTACTTCATATTCCTCTTAAACATGCTACTTCATATTCCTCTTAAACATACTACTTCATATTCCTCTTAAACATACTACTTCATATTCCTCTTAAACAAACTACTTCATATTCCTCTTAAATATACTACTTCATATTTCCCTTAAACATACTACTTTATATTCCTCTTAAACATGCTGCTTCATATTGCTCTTAAATATACTACTTCATATTCCTCTTAAACATACTACTTCATATTCCTCTTAAACGTACTACGTCATATTCCTCTTAAACATACTACTTCATTTTCTTCTTAAACATACTACTTCATATTCTTCTTAAATATACTACTTAATATCCCTTTTAAATATACTACTTTATATTCCTCTTGAATATACTACTTCATATTCCTCTTAAATATACTACTTCATATTCCTCTTAAACATACTACTTCATATTCCTCCTAAACATACTACCTTATACTCCTCTTAAATATACTTCTGCATATTCCTCTTAAACATACTACTTCATATTCCTCTTAAATATACTACTTCATATTCCTCTTAAATATACTACTTCATATTCCTCTTAAACATGCTACTTCATATTCCTATTAAACATACTACTTCATATTCCTCTTAAACATACTACTTCATATTCCTCTTAAATATACTACTTCATATTCCTCTTAAATATACTACTTCATATTTCCCTTAAACAAACTACTTTATATTCCTCTTAAACATGCTGCTTCATATTCCTCTTAAATATACTACTTCATATTCCTCTTAAATATACTACTTCATATTCCTCTTAAACATACTACTTCATATTCCTCTTAAACAAACTACTTCATATTCCTCTTAAATATACTACTTCATATTCCTCTTAAACATACTACTTCATATTCCTCTTAAACATACTACTTCATATTCCTCTTAAACATACTACTTCATTTTCCTCTTAAACATACTACTTTATATTCCTCTTAAATATACTACTTTATATTCCTCTTAAATATACTACTTCATATTCCTCTTAGACATACTACTTCATATTCCTCATAAATATACTACTTCATATTCCTCTTAAACATACTACTTCATATTCCTCTTAAATATACAACTTCATATTCCTCTTAAACATACTACTTCATATTCCTCTTAAATATACTACTTCATATTCCTCTTAAACATACTACTTCATATTACTCTTAAACATACTACTTCATATTCTTCTTAAATATACTACTTAATATCCCTTTTGAATATACTACTTTATATTCCTCTTAAATATACTACTTCATATTCCTCTTAAATATACTACTTCATATTCCTCTTAAACATACTACTTCATATTCCTCCTAAACATACTACCTTATACTCCTCTTAAATATACTTCTGCATATTCCTCTTAAACATACTACTTCATATTCCTCTTATATATACTACTTCATATTCCTCTTAAATATACTACTTCATATTCCTCTTAAACATGCTACTTCATATTCCTCTTAAACATACTACTTCATATTCCTCTTAAACATACTACTTCATATTCCTCTTAAACAAACTACTTCATATTCCTCTTAAATATACTACTTCATATTTCCCTTAAACATACTACTTTATATTCCTCTTAAACATGCTGCTTCATATTCCTCTTAAATATACTACTTCATATTCCTCTTAAACATACTACTTCATATTCCTCTTAAACATACTACGTCATATTCCTCTTAAACATACTACTTCATTTTCTTCTTAAACATACTACTTCATATTCCTCTTAAATATACTACTTCATATTCCTCTTAAATATACTACTTCATATTCCTCTTAAACATACTACTTCATATTCCTCTTAAGCAAACTACTTCATATTCCTCTTAAATATACTACTTCATATTCCTCTTAAACATACTACTTCATATTCCTCTTAAACATACTACTTCATATTCCTCTTAAACATACTACTTCATTTTCCTCTTAAACATACTACTTTATATTCCTCTTAAATATACTACTTTATATTCCTCTTAAATATACTACTTCATATTCCTCTTAAACATACTACTTCATATTCCTCATAAATATACTACTTCATATTCCTCTTAAACATACTACTTCATATTCCTCTTAAATATACAACTTCATATTCCTCTTAAACATACTACTTCATATTCCTCTTAAATATACTACTTCATATTCCTCTTAAACATACTACGTCATATCCCTCTAAAAAATATACTACTTTATATTCCCCTTAAACATACTACTTCATATTCCTCTTAAACATGCTGCTTCATATTCCTCTTAAATATACCACTTCATATTCCTCTTAAATAAACTACTTCATATTCCTCTTAAACATACTACTTCATATTCCTCTTAAACATACTACTTCATATTCCTCTTAAAAATACTACTTCATTTTCCTCTTAAACACACTACTTCATATTCCTCTTAAACATACTACTTCATATTCCTCTTAAACATACTACTTCATATTCCTTTTAAATATAAAACTTCATATTCCTCTTAAATATACTACTTGATATTCCTCTTAAACATACTACTTCATATTCCTCTTAAACATACTACTTCATATTCCTCTTAAATATAGTACTTCATACTCCTCTTAAATATACTACTTCATATTCCTCTTAAACATACTACTTCATATTCCTCTTAAACATACTACTTCATATTCCTCTTAAATATACTACTTTATATTCCTCTCAAACATACTACTTCATATTCCTCTTAAACATACTACTTCATACTCCTCTTAAATATACTACTGCATATTCCTCTTAAATATTCTACTGCATATTGCTCTTAAACATACTACTTCATATTCTTCTTAAACATACTACTATATATTCCTCTTAAACATAATACTTCATATTCCTCTTAAATATACTACTTCATATTAATCTTAAATATACTACTTCACGTTCGTTTTAAATATTCCTCTTCAAAATACTACTTCATATTCCTCTTAAATATACTACTTCATATTCCTCTTAAATATACTACTTCATATTCGTCTTAAACATACTACTTCATATTCCTCTTAAACATACTTCTTCATTTTCCTCTTAAACATACTACTTCATATTCCTCTTACATATAGTACTTCATATTCCTCCTAAATATACTACTTCATATTCCTCTCAAATATACTACTTCATATTCCTCTTAAATATACTACTTCATATTCCTCTTAAATATACTACTTCATATTTTTCTTAAACATACTTCTTCATATTCCTCTCAAACATACTACTTCATATTCCTCTTAAATATACTACTTCATATTCCTCTTAAACTTACTACTGCATATTCCTCTTAAACATACTACTTCATATTCCTCTTAAACATACTGCTTCATATTCCTCTTAAACATACTACCTCATATTCCTCTTAAATATACTACTTCATATTCCTCTTAAATATACTACCTAATATTCGTCTTAAACATACTACTTCATATTCCTCTTAAACATACTACTTCATATTCTTCTTAAACATACTACTTCATATTCCTCTTAAACATACTACTTCATATTCCTCTTAAATATACTACTTCATATTCCTCTTAAATATACTACTTCATATTCCTCTTAAACATACTACTTTATATTCCCCTTAAACATACTACTTCATATTCCTCTTCAAAATACTACTTCATATTCCTCTTAAATATATTACATCATATTCCTCTTAAATATACTACTTCATATTCGTCTTAAACATATTATTTCATATTCCTCTTATACATACTACTTCATTTTCCTCTTAAACATACTACTTCATATTCCTCTTACATATAGTACTTCATATTCCTCTGAAATATACTACTTCATATTCCTCTTAAACATACTACTTCATATTCCTCTTAAATATACTACTTCATATTCCTCTTAAATATAGTACTTCATATTTTTCTTAAACATACTTCTTCATATTCCTCTTAAACATACTACTTCATATTCCTCTCAAATATACTACTTCATATTCCTCTTAAATATACTACTGCATATTTCTCTTAAATATACTACTTCATATTCCTCTTAAACATACTGCTTCATATTCCTCTTAAACATACTACTTCATATTCCTCTTAAATATACTACGTAATATTCGTCTTAAACATACTACTTCATATTCCTCTTAAACATACTACTTCATATTCCTCTTTAACATACTACTTCATATTCCTCTTAAATACACTACTTCATATTCCTCTTAAATATACTACTTCATATTCTTCTTAAACATACTTCTTCATATTCCTCTTAAACATACCACTTCATATTCCTCTTAAACAAACTACTTAATATTCCTCTTAAACATACTACTTCATATTCCTCTTAAACATACTATTTCATGTTCCTCTTAAACATACTACTTCATATTCCTCTTAAATATACTACTTCATATTCCTCTTAAACATACTACTTCATATTCCTCTTAAACATACTACTTCATATTCCTCTTAAACAAACTACTTCATATTCCGCTTAAATATACTACTTTATATTCCTCTTAAATATACTACTTCATATTCCTCTTAAACATACTACTTCATATTCCTCTTAAACATACTACTTTATATTCCTCTTAAACATACTACTTCATATTCCTCTTAAACATACTGCTTCATATTCCTCTTAAACATACTACTTCATATTCCTCTTAAACATACTACTTCATATTCCTCTTAAACATACTACTTCATATTCCTTTAAACATACTACTTCATATTCCTCTTAAACATACTACTTCATATTCCTCTTAAATATAGTACTTCATATTCCTCTTAAACATACTACTTCATATTCCTCTTAAACAAACTACTACATATTCCTCTTAAACATACTACTTCATATTCCTCTTAAACATACTACTTCATATTCCTCTTAAACATACTACTTCATATTCCTCTTAAACATACTACTTCATATTCCTCTTAAATATTCTACTTCATATTTCCCTTCAAAATACCACTTCATATTCCTTTAAACACTACTTCATATTCCTCTTAAATATACTACTTCATATTCGTCTTAAACATACTACTGCATATTCCTCTTAAAAATACTACTTCATTTTTCTCTTAAACATACTACTTCATATTCCTCTTACATATAGTACTTCACATTCCTCTTAAATATACTACTTCATATTCCTCTTAAACATACTACTTCATATTCCTCTTAAACATACTACTTCATATTCCTCTTAAACATACTATTTCATGTTCCTCTTAAACATACTACTTCATATTCCTCTTAAATATACTACTTCATATTCCTTTTAAACATACTACTTCATATTCCTCTTAAACATACTACTTCATATTCCTCTTAAACAAACTACTTCATATTCCGCTTAAATATACTACTTTATATTCCTCTTAAATATACTACTTCATATTCCTCTTAAACATACTACTTCATATTCCTCTTAAACATACTACTTCATATTCCTCTTAAACATACTACTTCATATTCCTCTTAAACATACTGCTTCATATTCCTCTTTAACGTACTACTTCATATTCCTCTTAAACATACTACTTCATATTCCTCTTAAACATACTACTTCATATTCCTCTTAAATATACTACTTCATATTCCTCTTAAACATACTACTTCATATTCCTCTTAAACATACTACTTCATATTCCTCTTAAATATACTACTTCATATTCCTCTTAAATATACTACTTCATATTCCTCTTAAACATACTACGTCATATTCCTTTTTAACATACTACTTCATATTCCGCTTAAATATACTACTTCATATTCCTCTTAAACACACTACTTCATATTCCTCTTAAACATACTACTTCATATTCCTCTTAAACAAACGTCTTCATATTCCGCTTAAATATACTACTTTATATTCCTCTTAAACATACTACTTCATATTCCTCTTAAACAAACTACTTCATATTCCTCTTAAACATACTACTTCATATTTCTCTTAAACATACTACTTCATATTCCTCTTAAATATACTACTTCATATTCCTCCTTAACAAACTACTTCATATTCCTCTTAAACAAACTACTTCATATTCCTCTTAAACGTACTACTTCATATTCCTCTTAAACATACTACTTCATATTCCTCTTAAACATACTACTTCATATTCCTCTTAAATATACTACCTAATATTCGTCTTAAACATACTACTTCATATTCCTCTTAAACATACTACTTCATGTTCCTCTTAAGCATACTACTTCGTATTCCGCTTAAATATAGTACTTCATATTCTCCTTAAATATACTACTTCATATTCGTCTTAAACATACTGCTTCATATTCATCTTAAATATACTACTTCATATTCCTCTTAAATATACTACTTCATATTCTTCTTAAACATACTTCTTCATATTCCTCTTAAACAAACTACTTCATATTCCTCTTAAACATACTATTTCATATTTTTCTTAAACATACTACTTCATATTCCTCTTAGATATACTACTTCATATTCCTCTTAAAAATACTACTTCTTATTCTTATTAAACATACTACTTCATATTCCTCTTAAACATACTACTTCATATTCCTCTTAAACATACCACTTCATATTCCTCTTAAACATACTACTTCATATTCCTCTTAAACATACTTCTTCATATTCCTCTTAAACATACTACTTCATATTCCGCTTAAATATACTACTTCATATTCCTCTTACATATACTACTTCATATTCCTCTTAAACATACTACTTCATATTCCTCTTAAACATACTACTTCATATTCCTCTTAAACATACTACTTCATATTCCTCTTAAATATACTACTTCATATTCCTCTTAAATATACTACTTCATATTCCTCTTAAACATACTACTTTATATTCCCCTTAAACATACTTCTTCATATTCTTCTTAAACATACTACTTCACATTCGTCTTAAACATACTACTTCATATTCCTCTTCAAAATACTACTTCATATTCCTCTTAAATATATTACTTCATATTCCTCTTAAACATACTACTTCATATTGCTCTTAAACATACTGCTTCATATTCCTCTTAAACATACTACTTCATATTCCTCTTAAACATACTACTTCATATTCCTCTTAAACATACTACTTCATATTCCTCTTAAACATACTACTTTATATTCCTCTTAAATATACTACTTCATATTCCTCTTAAATATACAACTTCATATTCATCTTAAACAAACTACTTCATATTCCTCTTAAACATACTACTTCATATTCCTCTTAAATATACTACTTCATATTCCTCTTAAATATACTACTTCATATTCCTCTTAAACATACTACGTCATATTCCTTTTAAACATACTACATCATATTCCTCTTAAATATACTACTTCATATTCCTCTTAAACACACTACTTCATATTCCTCTTAAACATACTACTTCATATTCCTCTTAAACATACTACTTCATGTTCCTCTTAAGCATACTACCTCGTATTCCGCTTAAATATAGTACTTCATATTCTCCTTAAATATACTACTTCATATTCCTCTTAAACATACTGCTTCATATTCATCTTAAATATACTACTTCATATTCCTCTTAAATATACTACTTCATATTCTTCTTAAACATAATTCTTCATATTCCTCTTAAACAAACTACTTCATATTCCTCTTAAACATACTATTTCATATTTTTCTTAAACATACTACTTCATATTCCTCTTAAATATACTACTTCATATTCCTCTTAAATATACTACTTCATATTCTTATTAAACATACTACTTCATATTCCTCTTAAACATACTACTTCATATTCCTCTTAAACATACCACTTCATATTCCTCTTAAACATACTACTTCATATTCCTCTTAAACATACTTCTTCATATTCTTCTTAAACATACTACTTCACATTCGTCTTAAACATACTACTTCATATTCCTCTTCAAAATACTACTTCATATTCCTCTTAAATATATTACTTCATATTCCTCTTAAACATACTACTTCATATTGCTCTTAAACATACTGCTTCATATTCCTCTTAAACATACTACTTCATATTCCTCTTAAACATACTACTTCATATTCCTCTTAAACATACTACTTCATATTCCTCTTAAACATACTACTTTATATTCCTCTTAAATATACTACTTCATATTCCTCTTAAATATACAACTTCATATTCATCTTAAACAAACTACTTCATATTCCTCTTAAACATACTACTTCATATTCCTCTTAAATATACTACTTCATATTCCTCTTAAATATACTACTTCATATTCCTCTTAAACATACTACGTCATATTCCTTTTAAACATACTACATCATATTCCTCTTAAATATACTACTTCATATTCCTCTTAAACACACTACTTCATATTCCTCTTAAACATACTACTTCATATTCCTCTTAAACATACTACTTCATGTTCCTCTTAAGCATACTACCTCGTATTCCGCTTAAATATAGTACTTCATATTCTCCTTAAATATACTACTTCATATTCCTCTTAAACATACTGCTTCATATTCATCTTAAATATACTACTTCATATTCCTCTTAAATATACTACTTCATATTCTTCTTAAACATAATTCTTCATATTCCTCTTAAACAAACTACTTCATATTCCTCTTAAACATACTATTTCATATTTTTCTTAAACATACTACTTCATATTCCTCTTAAATATACTACTTCATATTCCTCTTAAATATACTACTTCATATTCTTATTAAACATACTACTTCATATTCCTCTTAAACATACTACTTCATATTCCTCTTAAACATACCACTTCATATTCCTCTTAAACATACTACTTCATATTCCTCTTAAACATACTTCTTCATATTCCTCTTAAACATACTACTTCTTATTCCGCTTAAATATACTACTTCATATTCCTCTTACATATACTACTTCATATTCCTCTTAAACATACCACTTCATATTCCTCTTAATCATACTACTTCATATTCCTCTTAAACATACTACTTCATATTCCTCTTAAATATACTACTTCATATTCCTCTTAAATATACTACTTCATATTCCTCTTAAACATACTACTTTATATTCCCCTTAAACATACTACTTCATATTCCTCTTAAACATACTACTTCATACTTCTCTTAAATATACTACTGCATTTTCCTCTTAAATATACTACTGCATATTCCTCTTAAACATACTACTTCATATTCCTCTTAAACATACTACTTCATAATCCACTTAAACATAATACTTCATATTCCTCTTAAATATACTACTTCACATTCCTCTTAAGTATACTACTTCACATTCGTCTTAAACATACTACTTCATATTCCTCATCAAAAAACTACTTCATATTCCTCTTAATAAACTACTTCATATTCCTCTTAAATATACTACTTCATATTCGTCTTAAACATATTACTTCATATTCCTCTTAAACATACTACTTCATTTTCCTCCTAAACATACTACTTCATATTCCTCTTACATATAGTACTTCATATTCCTCTTAAATATACTACTTCATATTCCTCTTAAATATACTACTTCATATTCCTCTTAAATATACTACTTCATATTCCTCTTAAATATACTACTTCATATTTTTCTTAAACATACTCTTCATATTCCTCTCAAACATACTACTTCATATTCCTCTTAAATATACTACTTCATATTCCTCTTAAACATACTACTGCATATTCCTCTTCAACATACTACTTCATATTCCTCTTAAACATACTGCTTCATATTCCTCTTAAACATACTACCTCATATTCCTCTTAAATATACTACTTCATATTCCTCTTAAATATACTACCTAATATTCGTCTTAAACATACTACTTCATATTCCTCTTAAACATACTACTTCATGTTCCTCTTAAGCATACTACTTCGTATTCCGCTTAAATATAGTACTTCATATTCTCCTTAAATATACTACTTCATATTCCTCTTAAACATACTGCTTCATATTCATCTTAAATATACTACTTCATATTCCTCTTAAATATACTACTTCATATTCTTCTTAAACATACTTCTTCATATTCCTCTTGAACAAACTACTTCATATTCCTCTTAAACATACTATTTCATATTTTTCTTAAACATACTACTTCATATTCCTCTTAAATATACTACTTCATATTCCTCTTAAATATACTACTTCATATTCTTATTAAACATACTACTTCATATTCCTCTTAAACATACTACGTCATATTCCTCTTAAACGTACCACTTCATATTCCTCTTAAACATACTACTTCATATTCCTCTTAAACATACTTCTTCATATTTCTCTTAAACATACTACTTCATATTCCGCTTAAATATACTACTTCATATTCCTCTTACATATACTACTTCATATTCCTCTTAAACATACTACTTCATATTCCTCTTAAACATACTACTTCATATTCCTCTTAAACATACTACTTCATATTCCTCTTAAATATACTACTTCATATTCCTCTTAAATATACTACTTCATATTCCTCTTAAACATACTACTTTATATTCTTCTTAAACATACTACTTCATATTCTTCTTAAACATACTACTTCACATTCGTCTTAAACATACTACTTCATATTCCTCTTCAAAATACTACTTCATATTCCTCTTAAATATATTACTTCATATTCCTCTTAAATATACTGCTTCATATTCGTCTTAAACATATTATTTCATATTCCTCTTAAACATACTACTTCATTTTCCTCTTAAACATACTACTTCATATTCCTCTTACA
Source organism: Atherix ibis (assembly GCA_958298945.1). Lineage (NCBI taxonomy): Eukaryota > Metazoa > Arthropoda > Insecta > Diptera > Athericidae > Atherix > Atherix ibis. The sequence goes on along the minus strand of CATQJD010000097.1, from coordinate 378,678 downwards.
TATAGTACTTCATATTCCTCTGAAATATACTACTTCATATTCCTCTTAAACATACTACTTCATATTCCTCTTAAATATACTACTTCATATTCCTCTTAAATATAGTACTTCATATTTTTCTTAAACATACTTCTTCATATTCCTCTTAAACATACTACTTCATATTCCTCTTAAATATACTACTTCATATTCCTCTTAAATATACTACTGCATTCTTCTCTTAAATATACTACTTCATATTCCTCTTAAACATACTGCTTCATATTCCTCTTAAACATACTACTTCATATTCCTCTTAAATATACTACTTCATATTCCTCTTAAATATACTATCTAATATTCGTCTTAAACATACTACTTCATATTCCTCTTAAACATACTACTTCATATTCCTCTTAAACATACTACTTCATATTCCTTTTAAATATAAAACATCATATTCCTCTTAAACATACTACTTCATTTTTCTCTTAAACATACGACTTCATATTCCTCTTACATATAGTACTTCACATTCCTCTTAAATATACTACTTCATATTCCTCTTAAACATACTACTTCATATTCCTCTTAAACATACTACTTCATATTCCTCTTAAACATACTCTTTCATGTTCCTCTTAAACATACTACTTCATATTCTTCTTAAATACACTACTTCATATTCCTCTTAAACATACTACTTCATATTCCTCTTAAACATACTATTTCATATTCCTCTTAAACAAACTACTTCATATTCCGCTTAAATATACAACTTTATATTCCTCTTAAATATACTACTTCATATTCCTCTTAAACATACTACTTCATATTCCTCTTAAACATACTACTTCATATTCCTCTTAAACATACTACTTCATATTCCTCTTAAACATACTGCTTCATATTCCTCTTAAACATACTACTTCATATTCCTCTTAAACATACTACTTCATATTCCTCTTAAACATACTACTTCATATTCCTCTTTAACATACTACTTCATATTCCTCTTAAACATACTACTTCATATTCCTCTTAAATATACTACTTCATATTCCTCTTAAACATACTACTTCATATCCCTCTTAAACAAACTACTTCATATTCCTCTTAAACATGCTACTTCATATTCCTCTTAAACATACTACTTCATATTCCTCTTAAACATACTACTTCATATTCCTCTAAAACATACTACTTCATATTCCTCTTAAACATTCTACTTCATATTCCCCTTAAAAATACCACTTCATATTCCTTTAAACACTACTTCATATTCCTCTTAAATATACTACTTCATATATACTACTTTATATTCCTCTTAAACATGCTACTTCATATTCCCCTTAAATATTTTACTTCATATTCCTCTTAAACATACTACTTCATATTCCTCTTAAACATACTACTTCATATTCCTCTTAAACATACTACTTCTTATTCCTCTTTAACATACTACTTCATATTCCTCTTGAACATACTACTTCATATTCCTCTTAAACATGCTACTTTATATTCCTCTTTAACATACTACTTCATATTCCTCTTAAACATACTACTTCATATTCCTTTTAAATATAAAACATCATATTCCTCTTAAACATACTACTTCATATTCCTCTTAAACATACTACTTCATATTCCTCTTAAACATACTAGTTCATATTCCTCTTAAACATACTACTTCATATTCTTCTTAAATATACTACTTTATATCCCTTTTAAATATACTACTTCATATTCCTCTTAAATATACTACTTCATATTCCTCTTAAATATACTACTTCATATTCCTCTTAAACATACTACTTCATATTCCTCTTAAACATACTACCTTATACTCCTCTAAAATATACTTCTGCATATTCCTCTTCAACATACTACTTCATATTCCTCTTAAATATACTACTTCATATTCCTCTTAAATATACTACTTCATATTCATCTTAAACATACTGCTTCATATTCCTCCTAAACATACTACTTCAAATTCCTCTTAAACATACTACTTCATGTTCCTCTTAAACATACTACTTCATATTCCTCTTAAATATACTACTTTATATTTCCCTTAAACATACTACTTTATATTCCTCTTAAACATGCTGCTTCGTATTCCTCTTAAATATACTACTTCATATTCCTCTTAAACATACTACTTCATATTCCTCTTAAACATACTACTTCATATTCCTCTTAAACATACTACTTCATTTTCCTCTTAAACATACTACTTCATATTCCTCTTAAATATACTACTTCATATTCTTCTTAAATATACTACTTCATATTCCTCTTAAACATACTACTTCATATTCCTCTTAAACAAACTACTTCATATTCCTCTTAAATATATTACTTCATATTCCTCTTAAACATACTAATTCATATTCCTCTTAAACATACTACTTCATATTCCTCTTAAACATACTACTTCATTTTCCTTTTAAACATACTACTTCATATTCGTCTTAAATATACTACTTTATATTCCTCTTAAATATACTACTTCATATTCCTCTTAAACATACTACTTCATATTCCTCTTAAATATACTACTTCATATTCCTCTTAAACATACTACTTCATATTCCTCTTAAACATACAACTTCATATTCCTCTTAAACATATTACTTCATATTCCTCTTAAATATACTACTTCATTATTCCTCTTAAACATACTACGTCATATCCCTCTAAAAAATATACTACTTCATATTCCCCTTAAACATACTACTTCATATTCCTCTTAAACATGCTGCTTCATATTCCTCTTAAATATACCACTTCATATTCCTCTTAAATAAACTACTTCATATTCCTCTTAAACATACTACTTCATATTCCTCTTAAACATACTACTTCATATTCCTCTTAAACATACTACTTCATATTCCTCTTAAACATACTACTTCATATTCCTCTTAAACATACTACTTCATATTCCTCTTAAATATAAAACTTCATATTCCTCTTAAATATACTACTTCATATTCCTCTTAAACATACTACTTCATATTCCTCTTAAACATACTACTTCATATTCCTCTTAAACATACTACTTCATATTCCTCTTAAACATACTACTTCATATTCCTCTTAAACATACTAGTTCATATTCCTCTTAAACATACTACTTCATATTCTTCTTAAATATACTACTTTATATCCCTTTTAAATATACTACTTCATATTCCTCTTAAATATACTACTTCATATTCCTCTTAAATATACTACTTCATATTCCTCTTAAACATACTACTTCATATTCCTCTTAAACATACTACCTTATACTCCTCTAAAATATACTTCTGCATATTCCTCTTAAACATACTACTTCATATTCCTCTTAAATATACTACTTCATATTCCTCTTAAATATACTACTTCATATTCATCTTAAACATACTGCTTCATATTCCTCCTAAACATACTACTTCAAATTCCTCTTAAACATACTACTTCATGTTCCTCTTAAACATACTACTTCATATTCCTCTTAAATATACTACTTTATATTTCCCTTAAATATACTACTTTATATTCCTCTTAAACATGCTGCTTCGTATTCCTCTTAAATATACTACTTCATATTCCTCTTAAACATACTACTTCATATTCCTCTTAAACATACTACTTCATATTCCTCTTAAACATACTACTTCATTTTCCTCTTAAACATACTACTTCATATTCCTCTTAAATATACTACTTCATATTCTTCTTAAATATACTACTTCATATTCCTCTTAAACATACTACTTCATATTCCTCTTAAACAAACTACTTCATATTCCTCTTAAATATACTACTTCATACGTAGGCTACTATATATATTTCTGGCCTAGGCAACACTAAGTGTTGCCAGGTGCGATCTGACATTTCCATTGGAAAGTTTGACATTTTTTAGCATAAACGTACTCAGAACGTTTTGACGTACGACTATCATTTGTGTTGTTTACAGTGACTTGAAAAAATCAATTTGGCAAAAAAATGGAATTAACTCGTGAACATTTTCGTGCGATCATTTTTCACAACTTTCGACGTGGATTATCACGACAAGAGTGCATCGATGAACTTAAATCTTTGTATGGCTATGAAGCACCATCCTATAGCACTGTGAAAAACTGGTACAACGAATTCAATCGTGGCCGACGCTCGCTCAAAGACGAATTCCGTGAAGGTCGTCCAAAAACAGCCGTTGTTCCAGAAAACATCGATGCCGTACGTGAACTGATAATGCAAGACCGTCATGTGACATACCGTGAGATAGAGGCATGCCTAGGCATTTCTCCCACCAGCATACATTCGATATTGCATGAACACCTGGCCGTAAAAAAGGTTTGTTCTCGTTGGATCCCGCACAATTTGACAATCGCTCAAAAAAAGGCTCGTGTGGATTGGTGTAAAGAAATGCTGAAAAAATACGATCGCGGTGCTTCAAAAGACGTTTGTAAGATCGTCACAGGTGACGAATCATGGATCTATGCGTATGAGCCCGAAACAAAACAGCAATCGACCGTGTGGGTCTTCCAAGACGAGTCAAATCCAACGAAAGTTGTTCGTGGAAGAAGCACTTCGAAGCAAATGGTCGCTTGTTTCTTTGGCAAAACTGGTCATGTGGCGACTGTTCCGCTTGTGCAACGTAGGACGGTCAATTCTGAGTGGTACACCACCATTTGTTTGCCTGAAGTCTTCGGAGAAATTCGAAAAACGAACAAGAGAAGTCGAATCATTGTGCACCATGACAATGCGAGCTCTCACACATCGGCTCAAACCAGCGCCTTTTTGACCGGACAAAACGTCGAATTGATGGGTCATCCTCCGTACAGCCCTGACTTGGCACCCAATGACTTCTTTTTATTCCCAGACATCAAGAAAAAAATGCGTGGTCAACGATTTTCGTCGCCAGAAGATGCTGTTGAAGCATTCAAAAACCATGTTTTGGAGGTGTCTCAATCGGAGTGGAAAAAGTGCTTCGAAAATTGGTTTGAGCGCATGCAAAAGTGTATAAATCTTGATGGAGAATATTTTGAAAAACAATAAAACCTTTTTCGTTGATAAATATTCGCATTTTCATTATTAGGCCAGAAATATATATAGTAGCCCACGTATTCCTCTTAAACATACTAATTCATATTCCTCTTAAACATACTACTTCATATTCCTCTTAAACATACTACTTCATTTTCCTTTTAAACATACTACTTCATATTCCTCTTAAATATACTACTTTATATTCCTCTTAAATATACTACTTCATATTCCTCTTAAACATACTACTTCATATTCCTCTTAAATATACTACTTCATATTCCTCTTAAACATACTACTTCATATTCCTCTTAAACATACAACTTCATATTCCTCTTAAACATATTACTTCATATTCCTCTTAAATATACTACTTCATTATTCCTCTTAAACATAATACGTCATATCCCTCTAAAAAATATACTACTTCATATTCCCCTTAAACATACTACTTCATATTCCTCTTAAACATGCTGCTTCATATTCCTCTTAAATATACCACTTCATATTCCTCTTAAATAAACTACTTCATATTCCTCTTAAACATACTACTTCATATTCCTCTTAAACATACTACTTCATATTCCTCTTAAACATACTACTTCATATTCCTCTTAAATATAAAACTTCATATTCCTCTTATATATACTACTTCATATTCCTCTTAAACATACTACTTCATATTCCTCTTAAACATACTACTTCATACTCCTCTTAAATATACTACTTCATATTCCTCTTAAACATACTACTTCATATTCCTCTTAAATATACTACTTCATATTCCTCTTAAATATACTACTTCATATTCCTCTCAAACATACTACTTCATATTCCTCTTAAACATACTACTTCATACTCCTCTTAAATATACTACTGCGTATTCCTCTTAAATATTCTACTGCATATTCCTCTTAAACATACTACTTCATATTCTTCTTAAACATACTACTATATATTCCTCTTAAACATAATACTTCATATTCCTCTTAAATATACTGCTTCATATTCCTCTTAAATATACTACTTCACGTTCGTTTTAAATATTCCTCTTCAAAATACTACTTCATATTCCTCTTAAATATACTACTTCATATTCCTCTTAAATATACTACTTCATATTCGTCTTAAACATACTACTTCATATTCCTCTTATACATACTACTTCATTTTCCTCTTAAACATACTACTTCATATTCCTCTTACATATAGTACTTCACATTCCTCTTAAATATACTACTTCATATTCCTCTTAAACATAACAGACTACTTCATATTCCTCTTAAACATACTATTTCATATTCCTCTTAAACATACTACTTCATATTCCTCTTAAATATACTACTTCATATTCCTCTTAAATATACTACTTCATATTCCTCTTAAACATACTACATCATATTCCTTTTAAACATACTACTTCATATTTCTCTTAAACATACTACTTCATATCCCTCTTAAACAAACTACTTCATATTCCGCTTAAATATACTACTTTATATTCCTCTTAAACATACTACTTCATATTCCTCTTAAACATACTAATTCATATTCCTCTTAAACATACTACTTCATATTCCTCTTAAACATACTACTTCATATCCCTCTTAAACAAACTACTTCATATTCCGCTTAAATATACTACTTTATATTCCTCTTAAACATACTACTTCATATTCCTCTTAAACATACTAATTCATATTCCTCTTAAACATACTACTTCATATTCCTCTTAAACATACTACTTCATATTCCTTTAAACATACTACTTCATATTCCTCTTAAATATACTACTTCATATTCCCTTTAAATAAACTACTTCATATTCCTCTTAAACATACTACTTCATATTCCTCTTAAACATACTAGTTCATATTCCTCTTAAACATACTACTTCATATTCTTCTTAAATATACTACTTTATATCCCTTTTAAATATACTACTTCATATTCCTCTTAAATATACTACTTCATATTCCTCTTAAATATACTACTTCATATTCCTCTTAAACATACTACTTCATATTCCTCTTAAACATACTACCTTATACTCCTCTAAAATATACTTCTGCATATTCCTCTTAAACATACTACTTCATATTCCTCTTAAATATACTACTTCATATTCCTCTTAAATATACTACTTCATATTCATCTTAAACATACTGCTTCATATTCCTCCTAAACATACTACTTCAAATTCCTCTTAAACATACTACTTCATGTTCCTCTTAAACATACTACTTCATATTCCTCTTAAATATACTACTTTATATTTCCCTTAAACATACTACTTTATATTCCTCTTAAACATGCTGCTTCGTATTCCTCTTAAATATACTACTTCATATTCCTCTTAAACATACTACTTCATATTCCTCTTAAACATACTACTTCATATTCCTCTTAAACATAATACTTCATTTTCCTCTTAAACATACTACTTCATATTCCTCTTAAATATACTACTTCATATTCTTCTTAAATATACTACTTCATATTCCTCTTAAACATACTACTTCATATTCCTCTTAAACAAACTACTTCATATTCCTCTTAAATATACTACTTCATATTCCTCTTAAACATACTAATTCATATTCCTCTTAAACATACTACTTCATATTCCTCTTAAACATACTACTTCATTTTCCTTTTAAACATACTACTTCATATTCCTCTTAAATATACTACTTTATATTCCTCTTAAATATACTACTTCATATTCCTCTTAAACATACTACTTCATATTCCTCTTAAATATACTACTTCATATTCCTCTTAAACATACTACTTCATATTCCTCTTAAACATACAACTTCATATTCCTCTTAAACATATTACTTCATATTCCTCTTAAATATACTACTTCATTATTCCTCTTAAACATACTACGTCATATCCCTCTAAAAAATATACTACTTCATATTTCCCTTAAACATACTACTTCATATTCCTCTTAAACATGCTGCTTCATATTCCTCTTAAATATACCACTTCATATTCCTCTTAAATAAACTACTTCATATTCCTCTTAAACATACTACTTCATATTCCTCTTAAACATACTACTTCATATTCCTCTTAAACATACTACTTCATATTCCTCTTAAACATACTACTTCATATTCCTCTTAAACATACTACTTCATATTCCTCTTAAATATAAAACTTCATATTCCTCTTAAATATACTACTTCATATTCCTCTTAAACATACTACTTCATATTCCTCTTAAACATACTACTTCATATTCCTCTTAAAAATACTACTTCATATTCCTCTTAAACATACTACTTCATATTCCTCTTAAACATACTAGTTCATATTCCTCTTAAACATACTACTTCATATTCTTCTTAAATATACTACTTTATATCCCTTTTAAATATACTACTTCATATTCCTCTTAAATATACTACTTCATATTCCTCTTAAATATACTACTTCATATTCCTCTTAAACATACTACTTCATATTCCTCTTAAACATACTACCTTATACTCCTCTAAAATATACTTCTGCATATTCCTCTTAAACATACTACTTCATATTCCTCTTAAACATACTACCTTATACTCCTCTAAAATATACTTCTGCATATTCCTCTTAAACATACTACTTCATATTCCTCTTAAATATACTACTTCATATTCCTCTTAAATATACTACTTCATATTCATCTTAAACATACTGCTTCATATTCCTCCTAAACATACTACTTCAAATTCCTCTTAAACATACTACTTCATGTTCCTCTTAAACATACTACTTCATATTCCTCTTAAATATACTACTTTATATTTCCCTTAAACATACTACTTTATATTCCTCTTAAACATGCTGCTTCGTATTCCTCTTAAATATACTACTTCATATTCCTCTTAAACATACTACTTCATATTCCTCTTAAACATACTACTTCATATTCCTCTTAAACATACTACTTCATTTTCCTCTTAAACATACTACTTCATATTCCTCTTAAATATACTACTTCATATTCTTCTTAAATATACTACTTCATATTCCTCTTAAACATACTACTTCATATTCCTCTTAAACAAACTACTTCATATTCCTCTTAAATATACTACTTCATATTCCTCTTAAACATACTAATTCATATTCCTCTTAAACATACTACTTCATATTCCTCTTAAACATACTACTTCATTTTCCTTTTAAACATACTACTTCATATTCCTCTTAAATATACTACTTTATATTCCTCTTAAATATACTACTTCATATTCCTCTTAAACATACTACTTCATATTCCTCTTAAATATACTACTTCATATTCCTCTTAAACATACTACTTCATATTCCTCTTAAACATACAACTTCATATTCCTCTTAAACATATTACTTCATATTCCTCTTAAATATACTACTTCATTATTCCTCTTAAACATACTACGTCATATCCCTCTAAAAAATATACTACTTCATATTCCCCTTAAACATACTACTTCATATTCCTCTTAAACATGCTGCTTCATATTCCTCTTAAATATACCACTTCATATTCCTCTTAAATAAACTACTTCATATTCCTCTTAAACATACTACTTCATATTCCTCTTAAACATACTACTTCATATTCCTCTTAAACATACTACTTCATATTCCTCTTAAATATAAAACTTCATATTCCTCTTATATATACTACTTCATATTCCTCTTAAACATACTACTTCATATTCCTCTTAAACATACTACTTCATACTCCTCTTAAATATACTACTTCATATTCCTCTTAAACATACTACTTCATATTCCTCTTAAATATACTACTTCATATTCCTCTTAAATATACTACTTCATATTCCTCTCAAACATACTACTTCATATTCCTCTTAAACATACTACTTCATACTCCTCTTAAATATACTACTGCGTATTCCTCTTAAATATTCTACTGCATATTCCTCTTAAACATACTACTTCATATTCTTCTTAAACATACTACTATATATTCCTCTTAAACATAATACTTCATATTCCTCTTAAATATACTGCTTCATATTCCTCTTAAATATACTACTTCACGTTCGTTTTAAATATTCCTCTTCAAAATACTACTTCATATTCCTCTTAAATATACTACTTCATATTCCTCTTAAATATACTACTTCATATTCGTCTTAAACATACTACTTCATATTCCTCTTATACATACTACTTCATTTTCCTCTTAAACATACTACTTCATATTCCTCTTACATATAGTACTTCACATTCCTCTTAAATATACTACTTCATATTCCTCTTAAACATAACAGACTACTTCATATTCCTCTTAAACATACTATTTCATATTCTTCTTAAACATACTACTTCATATTCCTCTTAAATATACTACTTCATATTCCTCTTAAATATACTACTTCATATTCCTCTTAAACATACTACATCATATTCCTTTTAAACATACTACTTCATATTCCTCTTAAACATACTACTTCATATCCCTCTTAAACAAACTACTTCATATTCCGCTTAAATATACTACTTTATATTCCTCTTAAACATACTACTTCATATTCCTCTTAAACATACTAATTCATATTCCTCTTAAACATACTACTTCATATTCCTCTTAAACATACTACTTCATATCCCTCTTAAACAAACTACTTCATATTCCGCTTAAATATACTACTTTATATTCCTCTTAAACATACTACTTCATATTCCTCTTAAACATACTAATTCATATTCCTCTTAAACATACTACTTCATATTCCTCTTAAACATACTACTTCATACTCCTTTAAACATACTACTTCATATTCCTCTTAAATATACTACTTCATATTCCTTTTAAGTAAACTACTTCATATTCCTCTTAAACATACTACTTCATATTCCTCTTAAACATACTAGTTCATATTCCTCTTAAACATACTACTTCATATTCTTCTTAAATATACTACTTTATATCCCTTTTAAATATACTACTTCATATTCCTCTTAAATATACTACTTCATATTCCTGTTAAATATACTACTTCATATTCCTCTTAAACATACTACTTCATATTCCTCTTAAACATACTACCTTATACTCCTCTAAAATATACTTCTGCATATTCCTCTTAAACATACTACTTCATATTCCTCTTAAATATACTACTTCATATTCCTCTTAAATATACTACTTCATATTCATCTTAAACATACTGCTTCATATTCCTCCTAAACATACTACTTCAAATTCCTCTTAAACATACTACTTCATGTTCCTCTTAAACATACTACTTCATATTCCTCTTAAATATACTACTTTATATTTCCCTTAAACATACTACTTTATATTCCTCTTAAACATGCTGCTTCGTATTCCTCTTAAATATACTACTTCATATTCCTCTTAAACATACTACTTCATATTCCTCTTAAACATACTACTTCATATTCCTCTTAAACATACTACTTCATTTTCCTCTTAAACATACTACTTCATATTCCTCTTAAATATACTACTTCATATTCTTCTTAAATATACTACTTCATATTCCTCTTAAACATACTACTTCATATTCCTCTTAAACAAACTACTTCATATTCCTCTTAAATATACTACTTCATATTCCTCTTAAACATACTAATTCATATTCCTCTTAAACATACTACTTCATATTCCTCTTAAACATACTACTTCATTTTCCTTTTAAACATACTACTTCATATTCCTCTTAAATATACTACTTTATATTCCTCTTAAATATACTACTTCATATTCCTCTTAAACATACTACTTCATATTCCTCTTAAATATACTACTTCATATTCCTCTTAAACATACTACTTCATATTCCTCTTAAACATACAACTTCATATTCCTTTTAAACATATTACTTCATATTCCTCTTAAATATACTACTTCATTATTCCTCTTAAACATACTACGTCATATCCCTCTAAAAAATATACTACTTCATATTCCCCTTAAACATACTACTTCATATTCCTCTTAAACATACTAGTTCATATTCCTCTTAAACATACTACTTCATATTCTTCTTAAATATACTACTTTATATCCCTTTTAAATATACTACTTCATATTCCTCTTAAATATACTACTTCATATTCCTCTTAAATATACTACTTCATATTCCTCTTAAACATACTACTTCATATTCCTCTTAAACATACTACTTCATATTCCTCTTAAACATACTACTTCATATTCCTCTTAAACATACTACTTCATATTCCTCTTAAATATAAAACTTCATATTCCTCTTAAATATACTACTTCATATTCCTCTTAAACATACTACTTCATATTCCTCTTAAACATACTACTTCATATTCCTCTTAAACATACTACTTCATATTCCTCTTAAACATACTACTTCATATTCCTCTTAAACATACTAGTTCATATTCCTCTTAAACATACTACTTCATATTCTTCTTAAATATACTACTTTATATCCCTTTTAAATATACTACTTCATATTCCTCTTAAATATACTACTTCATATTCCTCTTAAATATACTACTTCATATTCCTCTTAAACATACTACTTCATATTCCTCTTAAACATACTACCTTATACTCCTCTAAAATATACTTCTGCATATTCCTCTTAAACATACTACTTCATATTCCTCTTAAATATACTACTTCATATTCCTCTTAAATATACTACTTCATATTCATCTTAAACATACTGCTTCGTATTCCTCCTAAACATACTACTTCAAATTCCTCTTAAACATACTACTTCATGTTCCTCTTAAACATACTACTTCATATTCCTCTTAAATATACTACTTTATATTTCCCTTAAACATACTACTTTATATTCCTCTTAAACATGCTGCTTCGTATTCCTCTTAAATATACTACTTCATATTCCTCTTAAACATACTACTTCATATTCCTCTTAAACATACTACTTCATATTCCTCTTAAACATACTACTTCATTTTCCTCTTAAACATACTACTTCATATTCCTCTTAAATATACTACTTCATATTCTTCTTAAATATACTACTTCATATTCCTCTTAAACATACTACTTCATATTCCTCTTAAACAAACTACTTCATATTCCTCTTAAATATACTACTTCATATTCCTCTTAAACATACTAATTCATATTCCTCTTAAACATACTACTTCATATTCCTCTTAAACATACTACTTCATTTTCCTTTTAAACATACTACTTCATATTCCTCTTAAATATACTACTTTATATTCCTCTTAAATATACTACTTCATATTCCTCTTAAACATACTACTTCATATTCCTCTTAAATATACTACTTCATATTCCTCTTAAACATACTACTTCATATTCCTCTTAAACATACAACTTCATATTCCTCTTAAACATATTACTTCATATTCCTCTTAAATATACTACTTCATTATTCCTCTTAAACATACTACGTCATATCCCTCTAAAAAATATACTACTTCATATTCCCCTTAAACATACTACTTCATATTCCTCTTAAACATGCTGCTTCATATTCCTCTTAAATATACCACTTCATATTCCTCTTAAATAAACTACTTCATATTCCTCTTAAACATACTACTTCATATTCCTCTTAAACATACTACTTCATATTCCTCTTAAACATACTACTTCATATTCCTCTTAAATATAAAACTTCATATTCCTCTTATATATACTACTTCATATTCCTCTTAAACATACTACTTCATATTCCTCTTAAACATACTACTTCATACTCCTCTTAAATATACTACTTCATATTCCTCTTAAACATACTACTTCATATTCCTCTTAAATATACTACTTCATATTCCTCTTAAATATACTACTTCATATTCCTCTCAAACATACTACTTCATATTCCTCTTAAACATACTACTTCATACTCCTCTTAAATATACTACTGCGTATTCCTCTTAAATATTCTACTGCATATTCCTCTTAAACATACTACTTCATATTCTTCTTAAACATACTACTATATATTCCTCTTAAACATAATACTTCATATTCCTATTAAATATACTGCTTCATATTCCTCTTAAATATACTACTTCACGTTCGTTTTAAATATTCCTCTTCAAAATACTACTTCATATTCCTCTTAAATATACTACTTCATATTCCTCTTAAATATACTACTTCATATTCGTCTTAAACATACTACTTCATATTCCTCTTATACATACTACTTCATTTTCCTCTTAAACATACTACTTCATATTCCTCTTACATATAGTACTTCACATTCCTCTTAAATATACTACTTCATATTTCTCTTAAACATAACAGACTACTTCATATTCCTCTTAAATATACTATTTCATATTCCTCTTAAACATACTACTTCATATTCCTCTTAAATATACTACTTCATATTCCTCTTAAATATACTACTTCATATTCCTCTTAAACATACTACATCATATTCCTTTTAAACATACTACTTCATATTCCTCTTAAATATACTACTTCATATTCCTCTTAAACATACTACTTCATATTCCTCTTAAACATACTACTTCATTTCCCTCTTAAACAAACTACTTCATATTCCGCTTAAATATACTACTTTATATTCCTCTTAAACATACTACTTCATATTCCTCTTAAACATACTAGTTCATATTCCTCTTAAACATACTACTTCATATTCCTCTTAAACATACTACTTCATATTCCTTTAAACATACTACCTCATATTCCTCTTAAATAAGCTACTTCATATTCCTTTTAAATAAACTACTTCATATTCCTCTTAAACATACTACTTCATATTCCTCTTAAACATACTACTTCATACTTCTCTTAAATATACTACTGCATATTCCTCTTAAATATACTACTGCATATTCCTCTTAAACATACTACTTCATATTCCTCTTAAACATACTACTTCATATTCCTCTTAAACATACTACTTCATATTCCTCTTAAACATACTACTTCATATTCCTCTTAAACATACTACTTCATATTCCCCTTATATATAAAACTTCATATTCCTCTTAAATATACTACTTCATATTCCTCTTAAACATACTACTTCATATTCCTCTTAAACATACTACTTCATATTCCTCTTAAATATACTACTTCATACTCCTCTTAAATATACTACTTCATATTCCTCTTAAACATACTACTTCATATTCCTCTTAAATATACTACTTCATATTCCTCTTAAATATAATACTTCATATTCCTCTCAAACATACTACTTCATATTCCTCTTAAACATACTACTTCATACTCCTCTTAAATATACTACTGCATATTCCTCTTAAATATTCTACTGCATATTCCTCTTAAACATACTACTTCATATTCCTCTTAAATATACTACTTCATATTCCTCTTATATATACTACTTCATATTCGTCTTAAACATACTACTTCATATTCCTCTTAAACATACTACTTCATTTTCCTCTTAAACATACTACTTCATATTCCTCTAACATATAGTACTTCACATTCCTCTTAAATATACTACTTCATATTCCTCTTAAACATAACAGACTACTTCATATTCCTCTTAAACATACTATTTCATATTCCTCTTAAACATACTACTTCATATTCCTCTTAAACATACTACATCATATTCCTCTTAAATATACTACTTCATATTCCTCTTAAACATACTACTTCATATTCCTCTTAAACATACTACTTCATATTCCTCTTAAACAAACTACTTCATATTCCGCTTAAACATACTACTTTATATTCCTCTTAAACATACTACTTCATATTCCTCTTAAACAAACTACTTCATATTCCTCTTAAACATACTACATCATATTTCTCTTAAACATACTACTTCATATTCCTCTTAAATATACTACTTCATATTGCTCTTTAACATACTACTTCATATTTCTCTTAAACAAACTACTTCATTTTCCTCTTAAACATACTACTTCATATTCCTCTTAAACATACTACTTCATATTCCTCTTAAACATACTACTTCATATTCCTCTTAAACATACTAGTTCATATTCCTCTTAAACATACTACTTCATATTCCTCTTAAACATACTACTTCATATTCCTTTAAACATACTACTTCATATTCCTCTTAAATATACTACTTCATATTCCTTTTAAATATACTACTTCATATTCCTCTTAAACATACTACTTCATATTCCTCTTAAACATACTACTTCATACTTCTCTTAAATATACTACTGCATATTCCTCTTAAATATACTACTGCATATTCCTCTTAAATATACTACCTAATAATCGAATTAAACATACTACTTCATATTCCTCTAAAACATTCTACTTCATATTCCTCTTAAACATACTACTTCGTATTCCTCTTAAATATAGTACTTCATATTCGTCTTAAACATACTAGTTCATATTCCTCTTCAAAATACTACTTCATATTCCTCTTAATAAACTACTTCATATTCCTCTTAAATATACTATTTCATATTCGTCTTAAACATATTACTTCATATTCCTCTTAAACATACTACTTCATTTTCCTCCTAAACATACTACTTCATATTCCTCTTACATATAGTACTTCATATTCCTCTTAAATATACTACTTCATATTCCTCTTAAACATACTACTTCATATTCCTCTTAAATATACTACTTCATATTCCTCTTAAATATACTACTTCATATTTTTCTTAAACATACTTCTTCATATTCCTCTCAAACATACTACTTCATATTCCTCTTAAATATACTACTTCATATTCTTCTTAAACATACTTCTTCATATTCCTCTTAAACATACTACTTCATATTCCTCTTAAATACACTACTTCATATTCCTCTTAAATATACTACTTAATATTCCTCTTAAACATACTACTTCATATTCCTCTTAAACATACTACTTCATATTCCTCTCAAACATACTACTTCACATTCCTCTGAAACATACTACTTCATATTCCTCTTAAACATACCACTTCATATTCCTCTTAAACATACTACTTCATATCCTCTTAAATAGTCTACTTCATATTCCTCTTAAATATACAACTTCATATTCCTCTTAGACATACTACTTCATATTCCTCTTAAATATACTACTTCATATTCCTCTTAAATATACTACTTCATATTCCTCTTAAACATACTACTTCATATTCCTCTTAAACATACTACTTCATATTCCTCTTAAACATACTACTTCATATTCCTCTTAAACATACTACTTCATATTCCTCTTAAACATACTACTTCATATTCCTCTTAAATATACTACTTCATATTCCTCTTAAATATACTACTTCATATTCTTCTTAAACATAATTATACATATTCCTCTTAAACATACTACTTCATATTCCTCTTAAACATACTATTTCATATTCCCCTTAAACATACTACTTCATATTCCTCTTAAATACACTACTTCATATTCCTCTTAAATATACTACTTCATATTCCTCTTAAACATACTACTTCATATTCCTCTTAAACATACTACTTCATATTCCTCTTAAACATACTACTTCATATTCCTCTGAAACATACTACTTCATATTCCTCTTAAACATACTACTTCATATTCCTCTTAAACAAACTACTTCATATTCCTCTTAAATATACTACTTCATGTTCCTCTTAAACATACTACTTCACATTCCTCTTAAACACACTACTTCATATTCCTCTTAAACATACTACTTCATATTCCTCTTAAACATACTACTTCATATCTTCTTGAATATTCTACTTCATATTCCTCTTAAATATACAACTTCATATTCCTCTTAGTCGTACTACTTCATATTCCTCTTAAATATACTATTTCATATTCCTCTTAAATATACTACTTCATATTCCTCTTAAACATACTACTTCATATTCCTCTTAAATACACTACTTCATATTCCTCTTAAATATACTACTTCATATTCCTCTTAAACATACTACTTCATATTCCTCTTAAACATACTACTTCATATTCCTCTTAAACATACTACTTCATATTCCTCTGAAACATACTACTTCATATTCCTCTTAAACATACTACTTCATATTCCTCTTAAACAAACTACTTCATATTCCTCTTAAATATACTACTTCATGTTCCTCCTTAACATACTACTTCACATTCCTCTTAAACACACTACTTCATATTCCTCTTAAACATACTACTTCATATTCCTCTTAAACATACTACTTCATATCTTCTTGAATATTCTACTTCATATTCCTCTTAAATATACAACTTCATATTCCTCTTAGTCGTACTACTTCATATTCCTCTTAAATATACTATTTCATATTCCTCTTAAATATACTACTTCATATTCCTCTTAAACATACTACTTCATATTCCTCTTAAATACACTACTTCATATTCCTCTTAAATATACTACTTCATATTCCTCTTAAACATACTACTTCATATTCCTCTTAAACATACTACTTCATATTCCTCTTAAACATACTACTTCATATTCCTCTGAAACATACTACTTCATATTCCTCTTAAACATACTACTTCATATTCCTCTTAAACAAACTACTTCATATTCCTCTGAAACACACTACTTCATATTCCTCTTAAACATACTACTTCACATTCCTCTTAAACATACTAATTCATATCTTCTTGAATATTCTACTTCATATTCCTCTTAAATATACAACTTCATATTCCTCTTAGTCGTACTACTTCATATTCCTCTTAAATATACTATTTCATATTCCTCTTAAATATACTACTTCATACTTCTCTTAAATATACTACTGCATATTCCTCTTAAATATACTACTGCATATTCCTCTTAAATATACTACCTAATATTCGAATTAAACATACTACTTCATATTCCTCTAAAACATACTACTTCATATTCCTCTTAAACATACTACTTCGTATTCCTCTTAAATATAGTACTTCATATTCGTCTTAAACATACTACTTCATATTCCTCTTCAAAATACTACTTCATATTCCTCTTAATAAATTACTTCATATTCCTCTTAAATATACTACTTCATATTCGTCTTAAACATATTACTTCATATTCCTCTTAAACATACTACTTCATTTTCCTCCTAAACATACTACTTCATATTCCTCTTACATATAGTACTTCATATTCCTCTTAAATATACTACTTCATATTCCTCTTAAACATACTACTTCATATTCCTCTTAAATATACTACTTCATATTCCTCTTAAATATACTACTTCATATTTTTCTTAAACATACTTCTTCATATTCCTCTCAAACATACTACTTCATATTCCTCTTAAATATACTACTTCATATTCTTCTTAAACATACTTCTTTATATTCCTCTTAAACATACTACTTCATATTCCTCTTAAATACACTACTTCATATTCCTCTTAAATATACTACTTAATATTCCTCTTAAACATACTACTTCATATTCCTCTTAAACATACTACTTCATATTCCTCTCAAACATACTACTTCATATTCCTCTGAAACATACTAATTCATATTCCTCTTAAACATACTACTTCATATTCCTCTTAAACATACTACTTCATATCCTCTTAAATATTCTACTTCATATTCCTCTTAAATATACAACTTCATATTCCTCTTTGACATACTACTTCATATTCCTCTTAAATATACTACTTCATATTCCTCTTAAATATACTACTTCATATTCCTCTTAAACATACTACTTCATATTCCTCTTAAACATACTACTTCATATTCCTCTTAAACATACTACTTCATATTCCTCTTAAACATACTACTTCATATTCCTCTTAAACATACTACTTCATATTCCTCTTAAATATACTACTTCATATTCCTCTTAAATACACTACTTCATATTCTTCTTAAACATAATTTTACATATTCCTCTTAAACATACTACTTCATATTCCTCTTAAACATACTATTTCATATTCCCCTTAAACATACTACTTCATATTCCTCTTAAATACACTACTTCATATTCCTCTTAAATATACTACTTCATATTCCTCTTAAACATACTACTTCATATTCCTCTTAAACATACTACTTCATATTCCTCTTAAACATACTACTTCATATTCCTCTGAAACATACTACTTCATATTCCTCTTAAACATACTACTTCATATTCCTCTTTAACAAACTACTTCATATTCCTCTTAAATATACTACTTCATGTTCCTCCTAAACATACTACTTCACATTCCTCTTAAACACACTACTTCATATTCCTCTTAAACATACTACTTCATATTCCTCTTAAACATACTACTTCATATCTTCTTGAATATTCTACTTCATATTCCTCTTAAATATACAACTTCATATTCCTCTTAGTCGTACTACTTCATATTCCTCTTAAATATACTATTTCATATTCCTGTTAAATATACTACTTCATATTCCTCTTAAACATACTACTTCATATTCCTCTTAAACATACTACTTCATATTCCTCTTAAACGTTCTACTTCATATTCCTCTTAAATATACTACTTCATATTCCTCTTCAACATAATACTTCATATTCTACTTAAATATACTACTTCATATTCGTCTTAAACATGCTACTTCATATTCCTGTTAAACATACTACTTCATATTCCTTTTAAACATACTACTTCACATTCCTCTTAAATATAGTACTTCATATTCCTCTAAAACATACTACTTCATATTCCTCTTAAACATACTACTTCATATTCCTCTTAAACATACTACTTCATATTCCTCTTAAACATACTACTTCATACTCCTCTTAAACAAACTACTTCATATTCCTCTTAAATATACTTCTTCATATTCCTCTTAAACATACTACTTCATATTCCTCTTAAACATACTACTTCATATTCCTTTTAAACATACTACTTCATATTCCCCTTAAACATACCACTTCATATTCCTCTTAAATATACTACTTCATATTCCTCTTAAACATACTACTTCATATTCCTCTTAAATATACTACTGAATATTTCTCTTAAATATAGTACTGCATATTCCTCTAAAACATACTACTTCATATTCCTCTTAAACATACTACTTCATATTCCTCTTAAACATAATACTTCATATTCCTCTTAAATATACTACTTCATATTCCTCTTAAATATACTACTTCACATTCGTCTTAAACATACTACTTCATTCTCCTCTTCAAAATACTACTTCATATTTCTCCTAAACATACTACTTCATATTCCTCTTAAACATACTACTTCATATTCCTCTTAAACATACTACTTCATATTCCTCTTTAACAAACTACTTCATATTCCTCTTAAATATACTTCTTCATATTCCTCTTAAACATACTACTTCATATTCCTCTTAAACATACTACTTCATATTCCTCTTAAACATACTACTTCATATTCCTCTTAAACATACCACTTCATATTCCTCTTAAACATACTACTTCATATTCCTCTTAAAAATACTACTTCATATTCCTCTTAAACATACTACTTCATATTCCTCTTGAATGTACTACTTCATATTCCTCTTAAATATACTACTTCATATTCCTCTTAAACATACTACTTCATATTCCTCTTAAACATACTACTTCATATTCCTCTTAAACATACTACTTCATATTCCTCTTAAATATACTACTTTATATTCCTCTTAAACATACTACTTCATATTCCTCTTAATCATACTACTTCATATTCCTCTTAAACATACTACTTCATATTCCTCTTAAACATACTACTTCATATTCCTCTTAAATATACTACTTCATATTCCTCTTAAATATACTACTTCATATTCCTCTTTAACATACCACTTCATATTCCTCTTAAACATACTACTTCATATTCCTCTTAAACATACTACTTCATATTCCTCTTAAACATATTACTTCATATTCCTCTTGAATATACTACTTCATATTCCCCTTCAACATGCTACTTTATATTCCTCTTAAACATACTACTTCATATTCCTCTTAAACATACTACTTCATATTCCTCTTAAACATGCTACTTCATATTCCTCTTAAACATACTACTTCATATTCCTCTTAAACATTCTACTTCATATTCGTCTTAAACATACTACTTCATATTCCTCTTAAACATACTACTTCATATTTCTCTTAAAAATACTACTTCTTATTCCACTTAAATATAAGACTACATATTCCTCTTAAACATACTACTTCATATTCCTCTTAAACATACTACTTCATATTCTTCTTAAATATACTACTTCATATTCCTCTTAAATAAATTACTTCATATTCCTCTTAAATATACTACTTCATATTCCTCTTAAATATACTACTTCATATTCCTCTTAAATATACTACTTCATATTCCTCTTAAATATACTACTTCACATTCGTCTTAAACATACTACTTCATATTTCTCTTCAAAATACTACTGCATGTTCCTCTTAAATATACTACTTCATATTCCTCTTAAACATACTGCTTCATATTCATCTTAAACATACTACTTCATATTCCTCTTAAATATACTACTTCATATTCCTCTTAAATATACTACTACATATTCTTCTTAAATATAATTCTACATATTCCTCTTAAACATACTACTTCATATTCCTCTTAAACATACTATTTCATATTCCTCTTAAACATACTACTTCATATTCCTCTTAAATACACTACTTCATATTCTTCTTAAATATACTACTTCATATTCCTCTTAAACATACTACTTCATATTCCTCTTAATTATACTACTTCATATTCCTCTCAAACATACTACTTCATATTCCTCTGAAACATACTACTTCATATTCCTCTTAAACATACTACTTCATATTCCTCTTAAATATTCAACTTCATATTCCTCTTAGACATACTACTTCATATTCCTCTTAAATATACTACCTCATGTTCCTCTTAAACATACTACTTCACATTCCTCTTAAACACACTACTTCATATTCCTCTTAAACATACTACTTCATATTCCTCTTAAACATACTACTTCATATCTTCTTGAATATTCTACTTCATATTCCTCTTAAATATACAACTTCATATTCCTCTTAGTCGTACTACTTCATATTCCTCTTAAATATACTATTTCATATTCCTCTTAAATATACTACTTCATACTCCTCTTAAATATACTACTGCATATTCCTCTTAAATATACTACTGCATATTCCTCTTAAATATACTACCTCATATTCGAATTAAACATACTACTTCATATTCCTCTAAAACATACTACTTCATATTCCTCTTAAACATACTACTTCGTATTCCTCTTAAATATAGACTTCATATTCGTCTTAAACATACTACTTCATATTCCTCTCCAAAATACTACTTCATATTCCTCTTAATAAACTACTTCATATTCCTCTTAAATATACTACTTCATATTCGTCTTAAACATATTACTTCATATTCCTCTTAAACATACTACTTCATTTTCCTCCTAAACATACTACTTCATATTCCTCTTACATATAGTACTTCATATTCCTCTTAAATATACTACTTCATATTCCTCTTAAACATACTACTTCATATTCCTCTTAAATATACTACTTCATATTCCTCTTAAATATACTACTTCATATTTTTCTTAAACATACTTCTTCATATTCCTCTCAAACATACTACTTCATATTCCTCTTAAATATACTACTTCATATTCTTCTTAAACATACTTCTTCATATTCCTCTTAAACATACTACTTCATATTCCTCTTAAATACACTACTTCATATTCCTCTTAAATATACTACTTAATATTCCTCTTAAACATATTACTTCATATTCCTCTTAAACATACTACTTCATATTCCTCTCAAACATACTACTTCATATTCCTCTGAAACATACTACTTCATATTCCTCTTAAACATACTACTTCATATTTCTCTTAAACATACTACTTCATATCCTCTTAAATATTCTACTTCATATTCCTCTTAAATATACAACTTCATATTCCTCTTAGACATACTACTTCATATTCCTCTTAAATATACTACTTCATATTCCTCTTAAATATACTACTTCATATTCCTCTTAAACATACTACTTCATATTCCTCTTAAACATACTACTTCATATTCCTCTTAAACATACTACTTCATATTCCTCTTAAACATACTACTTCATATTCCTCTTAAACATACTACTTCATATTCCTCTTAAATATACTACTTCATATTCCTCTTAAATATACTACTTCATATTCTTCTTAAACATAATTATACATATTCCTCTTAAACATACTACTTCATATTCCTCTTAAACATACTATTTCATATTCCCCTTAAACATACTACTTCATATTCCTCTTAAATACACTACTTCATATTCCTCTTAAATATACTACTTCATATTCCTCTTAAACATACTACTTCATATTCCTCTTAAACATACTACTTCATATTCCTCTTAAACATACTACTTCATATTCCTCTGAAACATACTACTTCATATTCCTCTTAAACATACTACTTCATATTCCTCTTAAACAAACTACTTCATACTCCTCTTAAATATACTACTTCATGTTCCTCTTAAACATACTACTTCACATTCCTCTTAAACACACTACTTCATATTCCTCTTAAACATACTACTTCATATTCCTCTTAAACATACTACTTCATATTTTCTTGAATATTCTACTTCATATTCCTCTTAAATATACAACTTCATATTCCTCTTAGTCGTACTACTTCATATTCCTCTTAAATATACTATTTCATATTCCTCTTAAATATACTACTTCATATTCCTCTTAAACATACTACTTCATATTCCTCTTAAACATACTACTTCATATTCCTCTTAAACGTTCTACTTCATATTCCTCTTAAACATACTACTTCATATTCCTCTTAAAGATACTACTTCATATTCCTCTTAAATATACTACTTCATATTCCTCTTAAATATACTACTTCATATTCCTCTTCAACATAATATTTCATATTCTACTTAAATATACTACTTCATATTCGTCTTAAACATGCTACTTCATATTCCTGTTAAACATACTACTTCATATTCCTTTTAAACATACTACTTCACATTCCTCTTAAATATAGTACTTCATATTCCTCTAAAACATACTACTTCATATTCCTCTTAAACATACTACTTCATATTCCTCTTAAACAAACTACTTCATATTCCTCTTAAATATACTTCTTCATATTCCTCTTAAACATACTACTCCATATTCCTCTTAAACATACTACTTCATATTCCTCTTAAACATACTACTTCATATTCCTCTTAAACATACCACTTCATATTCCTCTTAAATATACTACTTCATATTCCTCTTAAACATACTACTTCATATTCCTCTTAAATATACTACTGCATATTTCTCTTAAATATACTACTTCATATTCCTCTTTAACATACCACTTCATATTCCTCTTAAACATACTACTTCATATTCCTCTTAAACATACTACTTCATATTCCTCTTAAACATATTACTTCATATTCCTCTTGAATATACTACTTCATATTCCCCTTCAACATGCTACTTTATATTCCTCTTAAACATACTACTTCATATTCCTCTTAAACATACTACTTCATATTCCTCTTAAACATACTACTTCATATTCCTCTTAAACATACTCCTTCATATTCCTCTTAAACATTCTACTTCATATTCCTCTTAAATATACTACTTCATATTCCTCTTAAACATACTACTTCATATTTCTCTTAAAAATACTACTTCTTATTCCACTTAAATATAAGACTACATATTCCTCTTAAACATACTACTTCATATTCCTCTTAAACATACTACTTCATATTCTTCTTAAATATACTACTTCATATTCCTCTTAAATAAATTACTTCATATTCCTCTTAAATATACTACTTCATATTCCTCTTAAATATACTACTTCATATTCCTCTTAAATATACTACTTCATATTCCTCTTAAATATACTACTTCACATTCGTCTTAAACATACTACTTCATATTTCTCTTCAAAATACTACTTCATATTCCTCTTAAACATACCACTTCATATTCCTCTTAAACATACTACTTCATATTCCTCTTAAAAATACTACTTCATATTCCTCTTAAACATACTACTTCATATTCCTCTTAAATGTACTACTTCATATTCCTCTTAAATATACTACTTCATATTCCTCTTAAACATACTACTTCATATTCCTCTTAAACATACTACTTCATATTCCTCTTAAACATACTACTTCATATTCCTCTTAAACATACTACTTCATATTCCTCTTAAACATACTACTTCATATTCCTCTTAAACATACCACTTCATATTCCTCTTAAATATACTACTTCATATTCCTCTTAAATATACTACTACATATTCTTCTTAAACATAATTCTACATATTCCTCTTAAACATACTACTTCATATTCCTCTTAAACATACTATTTCATATTCCTCTTAAACATACTACTTCATATTCCTCTTAAATAC
Organism: Atherix ibis; assembly: GCA_958298945.1. Classification (NCBI taxonomy): domain Eukaryota; kingdom Metazoa; phylum Arthropoda; class Insecta; order Diptera; family Athericidae; genus Atherix; species Atherix ibis. Next base: position 352,233 of record CATQJD010000097.1, on the reverse strand, counting down.
ACTACTTCATATTCCTCTTAAATATACTACTTCATATTCCTCTTAAACATACTACTTCATATTCCTCTTAATTATACTACTTCATATTCCTCTCAAACATACTACTTCATATTCCTCTGAAACATACTACTTCATATTCCTCTTAAACATACTACTTCATATGCCTCTTAAACATACTACTTCATATCCTCTTAAATATTCTACTTCATATTCCTCTTAAATATACAACTTCATATTCCTCTTAGACATACTACTTCATATTCCTCTTAAATATACTACTTCATATTCCTCTTAAATATACTACTTCATATTCCTCTTAAACATACTACTTCATATTCCTCTTAAACATACTACTTCATATTCCTCTTAAACATACTACTTCATATTCCTCTTAAACATACTACTTCATATTCCTCTTAAACATACTACTTCATATTCCTCTTAAATATACTACTTCATATTCCTCTTAAATATACTACTTCATATTCTTCTTAAACATAATTCTACATATTCCTCTTAAACATACTACTTCATATTCCTCTTAAACATACTATTTCATATTCCCCTTAAACATACTACTTCATATTCCTCTTAAATACACTACTTCATATTCCTCTTAAATATACTACTTCATATTCCTCGTAAACATACTACTTCATATTCCTCTTAAACATACTACTTCATATTCCTCTTAAACATACTACTTCATATTCCTCTGAAACATACTACTTCATATTCCTCTTAAACATACTACTTCATATTCCTCTTAAACAAACTACTTCATATTCCTCTTAAATATACTACTTCATATTCCTCTTAAATATACTACTTCATATTCCTCTTAAACATACTACTTCATATTCCTCTTAAACATACTACTTCATATTCCTCTTAAACGTTCTACTTCATATTCCTCTTAAACATACTACTTCATATTCCTCTTAAACATACTACTTCATATTCCTTTTAAATATACTACTTCATATTCCTCTTAAATATACTACTTCATATTCCTCTTCAACATAATACTTCATATTCCACTTAAATATACTACTTCATATTCGTCTTAAACATGCTACTTCATATTCCTGTTAAGCATACTACTTCATATTCCTCTTAAACATACTACTTCATATTCCTCTTAAACATACTACTTCATATTCCTTTTAAATATACTACTTCATATTCCTCTTAAATATACTACTTCATATTCCTCTTCAACATAATTCTTCATATTCCACTTAAATATACTACTTCATATTCGTCTTAAACATGCTACTTCATATTCCTGTTAAGCATACTACTTCATATTCGACTTAAACATACTACTTCATTTTCCTCCTAAACATACTACTTCATATTCCTCTTACATATAGTACTTCATATTCCTCTTAAATATACTACTTCATATTCCTCTTAAACATACTACTTCATATTCCTCTTAAATATACTACTTCATATTCCTCTTAAATACACTACTTCATATTCCTCTTAAATATAATACTTCATATTCCTCTTAAACATACTACTTCATATTCCTCTTAAACATGCTACTTCATATTCCTCTCAAACATACTACTTCATATTCCTCTGAAACATACTACTTCATATTCCTCTTAAACATACTACTTCATAATCCTCTTAAACATACTACTTCATATCCTCTTAAATATTCTACTTCATATTCCTCTTAAATATACAACTTCATATTCCTCTTAGACATACTACTTCATATTCCTCTTAAATATACTACTTCACATTCCTCTTAAATATAGTACTTCATATTCCTCTTAAATATACTACTTCATATTCCTCTTAAACATACTACTTCATATTCCTGTTAAACATACTACTTCATATTCCTCTTAAATATACTACTTCATATTCCTCTTAAATATACTACTTCATATTCCTCTTCAACATAATACTTCATATTCCTCTTAAATATACTACTTCATATTCGTCTTAAACATGCTACTTCATATTCCTCTTAAACATACTACTTCATATTCCTCTTAATCATACTACTTCACATTCCTCTTAAATATAGTACTTCATATTCCTCTTAAATATACTACTTCATATTCCTCTTAAACATACTACTTCATATTCCTCTTAAATATACTACTTCATATTCCTCTTAAATATACTACTTCATATTCTTCTTAAACATAATTCTACATATTCCTCTTAAACATACTACTTCATATTCCTCTAAAACATACTATTTCATATTCCTCTTCAACATACTACTTCATATTCCTCTTAAATATACTACTTCATATTCCTCTTAAATATACTACTTCATATTCTTCTTAAACATACTACTTCATATTCCTCTTAAACATACTACTTCATATTCCTCTTAAATATATTACTTCATATTCCTCTGAAACATAATACTTCATATTCCTCTTAAACATAATACTTCATATTCCTCTTAAACAAACTACTTCATATTCCTCTTAAATATACTACTTCATATTCCTCTTAAACATACTACTTCATATTCCTCTTAAACATACTACTTCATATTCCTCTTAAACATACTACTTCATATTCCTCTTAAACATACTACTTCATATTCCTCTTAAACATACTACTTCATATTCCGCTTAAGTATACTACTTCATATTCCGCTTAAATATACTACTTCATATTCCTCTTAAACATACTATATCATATTCCTCTTAAACATACTACTTCATATTCCTCTTAAACATACTACTTCATATTCCTGTTAAACATACTACTTCATATTCCTCTTAAATATACTACTTCATATTCCTCTTAAATATACTACTTCATATTCCTCTTCAACATAATACTTCATATTCCTCTTAAATATACTACTTCATATTCGTCTTAAACATGCTACTTCATATTCCTCTTAAACATACTACTTCATATTCCTCTTAAACATACTACTTCACATTCCTCTTAAATATAGTACTTCATATTCCTCTTAAATATACTACTTCATATTCCTCTTAAACATACTACTTCATATTCCTCTTAAATATACTACTTCATATTCCTCTTAAATATACTACTTCATATTCTTCTTAAACATAATTCTACATATTCCTCTTAAACATACTACTTCATATTCCTCTAAAACATACTATTTCATATTCCTCTTCAACATACTACTTCATATTCCTCTTAAATATACTACTTCATATTCCTCTTAAATATACTACTTCATATTCTTCTTAAACATACTACTTCATATTCCTCTTAAACATACTACTTCATATTCCTCTTAAATATACTACTTCATATTCCTCTGAAACATACTACTTCATATTCCTCTTAAACTTAATACTTCATATTCCTCTTAAACAAACTACTTCATATTCCTCTTAAATATACTACTTCATATTCCTCTTAAACATACTACTTCATATTCCTCTTGAACATACTACTTCATATTCCATTTAAACATACTACTTCATATTTCTCTTAAACAAACTTCTTCATATTCCTCTTAAATATACTTTTTCATATTCCTCTTAAACATACTACTTCATATTCCTCTTAAACATACTACTTCATATTCCTCTTAAACATACTACTTCATATTCCTCTTAAACATACTACTTCATATTCCTCTTAAGTATACTACCTCATATTCCTCTTAAATATACTACTTCATATTCCTCTTAAACATACTACTTCATATTCCTCTTAAACATACTACTTCATATTCCTCTTAAACATACTATTTCATATTCCTCTTAAACATATTACTTCATATACCTCTTAAATATACTACTTCATATTCCCCTTAAACATACTACTTTATATTCTTCTTAAACATGCTACTTCATATTCCTCTTGAATATACTACTTCATATTCCTCTTAAATATACTACTTCATATTCCTCTTAAACATACTACTTCATATTCCTCTTAAACATACTATTTCATATTCCTCTTAAACATACTACTTCATATTCCTCTTAAACATACTACTTCATACTCCTCCTAAATATACTACTGCATATTCCTCTTAAATATACTACTGCATATTCCTCTAAAACAAACTACTTCTTATTCCTTTTAAACATACTACTTCATATTCCTCTTACACATAATACTTCATATTCCTCTTAAATATACTACTTCATATTCCTCTTAAATATACTACTTCACATTCGTCTTAAACATACTACTTCATATTCCTCTTCAAAATACTACTTCATATTCCTCTGAAATATACTACTTCATATTTCTCTTAAAAATACTACTTCATATTCGTCTTAAACATACTACTTCATATTCCTCTTAAATATACTACTTCACTTTCCTCTTAAACATACTACTTCATATTCCTCTTATATATAGTACTTCATGTTCCTCTTAAATATACTACTTCATATTCCTCTTAAACATACTACTTCATATTCCTCTTAAATATACTACTTCATATTCCTCTTAAATATACTACTTCATATTCTTCTTAAACATAATTCTACATATTCCTCTTAAACATACTACTTCATATTCCTCTAAAACATAATATTTCATATTCCTCTTCAACATACTACTTCGTATTCCTCTTAAATATACTACTTCATATTCCTCTTAAATATACTACTTCATATTCCTCTTAAACATACTACTTCATATTCCTCTTAAACATACTACTTCATATTCCTCTTAAATATACTACTTCATATTCCTCTGAAACATACTACTTCATATTCCTCTTAAACATAATACTTCATATTCCTCTTAAACAAACTACTTCATATTCCTCTTAAATATACTTCTTCATATTCCTCTTAAACATAATACTTCATATTCCTCTTAAACATACAACTTCATATTCCTGTTAAACATACTACTTCATATTCCTCTTAAACATACTACTTCATATACCTCTTAAATATACTACTTCATATTCCTCTTAAATATACAACTTCATATTCCTCTTAAACATACTACTTCATATTTCTCTTAAATATACTACTTCATATTCCTCTTAAATATACTACTTCATATTCCTCTTAAACATACTACTTCATATTCCTCTTAAACATACTACTTCATATTCCTCTTAAACATACTACTTCATATTCCTCTTAAACATACTACTTCATATTCCTCTTAGACATACTACTTCATATTCCTCTTAAATGTACTACTTCATATTCCTCTTAAATATACTACTTCATATTCCTCTTCAACATAATACTTCATATTCCTCTTAAACATACTACTTCATATTCCTCTTAAACATACTACTTCATATTCCTCTTAAACATACTACTTCATATTCCTCTTAAACATACTACTTCATATTCCTCTTAAATATATTACTTCATATTCCTCTTAAATATACTACTTTATGTTCCCCTTAAACATACTACTTTATATTCCTCGTAAACATGCTACTTCATATTCCTCTTAAATATACTACTTCATATTCCTCTTAAATATACTACTTCATATTCCTATTAAACATACTACTTCATATTCCTCTTGAACATACGACTTCATATTCCTCTTAAACATACTACTTCATATTCCTCTTAAACATACTACTTCATATTCCTCTTAAACATACTACTTCATATTCCTCTTAAATATACTACTTCATATTCCTCTTAAATATACTAATTCATATTCTTCTTCAACATAATATTTCATATTCCTCTTAAATATACTACTTCATATTCCTCTTAAATATACTACTTCATATTCCTCTTAAACATACTACTTCATATTCTTCTTAAGCATACTACTTCATATTCCTCTTAAACATACTACTTCATATTCCTCTTAAAAATATTACTTCATATTGCTCTTAAATATACTACTTTATATTCCCCTTAAACATCCTTCTTTATATTCCTCTTAAACATGCTACTTCATATTCCTCTTAAATAAACTACTTCATATTCCTCTTAAATATACTACTTCATATTCCTCTTAAACATACTACTTCATATTCCTCTTAAACATACTACTTCATATTCCTCTTGAACATACTACTTCATATTCCTTTTAAACATACTACTTCATATTTCTCTTAAACAAACTTCTTCATATTCCTCTTAAATATACTTTTTCATATTCCTCTTAAACATACTACTTCATATTCCTCTTAAACATACTACTTCATATTCCTCTTAAACATACTACTTCATATTCCTCTTAAACATACTACTTCATATTCCTCTTAAGTATACTACTTCATATTCCTCTTAAATATACTACTTCATATTCCTCTTAAACATACTACTTCATATTCCTCTTAAACATACTACTTCATATTCCTCTTAAACATACTATTTCATATTCCTCTTAAACACATTACTTCATATTCCTCTTAAATATACTACTTCATATTCCCCTTAAACATACTACTTTATATTCTTCTTAAACATGCTACTTCATATTCCTCTTAAATATACTACTTCATATTCCTCTTAAATAAACTACTTCATATTCCTCTTAAACATACTATTTCATATTCCTCTTAAGCATACTACTTTATATTCGTCTTAAATATACTACTTCATATTCCTCTTAAATATACATTTCTATATTCCTCTTAAACATACTACTTCATATTCCTCTTAAATATACTACTTCATATTCCTCTTAAATATACTACTTCATATTACTCTTAAACATACTACTTCATATTCCTCTTAAACATACTACTTTATATTCCTCTTAAATATACTACTTCATATTCCTCTTAAATATACAATTTCATATTCCTCTTAAACATACTACTTCATATTCCTCTTAAACATACTACTTCATATTCCTCTTAAACATACTACTTCATATTCCTCTTAAACATACTACTTTATATTCCTCTAAAATATACTACTTCATATTCCTCTTAAATATAATACTTCATATTCCTCTTCAACATAATACTTCATATTCCTCTTAAATATACGACTTCATATTCCTCTTAAATATACAACTTCATATTCCTCTTAAACATCCTACTTCATATTCCTCTTAAACATACTACTTCATATTCCTCTTAAACATACTACTTCATATTCCTCTTAAACATATTACTTCATATTCCTCTTAAATATACTACTTCACATTCGTCTTAAACATACTACTTCATATTCCTCTTCAAAATACTACTTCATATTCCTCTGAAATATACTACTTCATATTCCTCTTAAAAATACTACTTCATATTCCTCTTATATATAGTACTTCATGTTCCTCTTAAATATACTACTTCATATTCCTCTTAAACATACTACTTCAAATTCCTCTTAAATATACTACTTCATATTCCTCTTAAATATACTACTTCATATTCTCCTTAAACATAATTCTACATATTCCTCTTAAACATACTACTTCATATTCCTCTAAAACATAATATTTCATATTCCTCTTCAACATACTACTTCGTATTCCTCTTAAATATACTACTTCATATTCCTCTTAAATATACTACTTCATATTCCTCTTAAACATACTACTTCATATTCCTCTTAAACATACTACTTCATATTCCTCTTAAATATACTACTTCATATTCCTCTGAAACATACTACTTCATATTCCTCTTAAACATAATACTTCATATTCCTCTTAAACAAACTACTTCATATTCCTCTTAAATATACTACTTCATATTCCTCTTAAACATACTACTTCATATTCCTCTTAAACATACTACTTCATATTCCTGTTAAACATACTACTTCATATTCCTCTTAAACATACTACTTCATATACCTCTTAAATATACTACTTCATATTCCTCTTAAATATACAACTTCATATTCCTCCTAAACATACTACTTCATATTTCTCTTAAATATACTACTTCATATTCCTCTTAAATATACTACTTCATATTCCTCTTAAACATACTACTTCATATTCCTCTTAAACATACTACTTCATATTCCTCTTAAGCATACTACTTCATATTCCTCTTAAACATACTACTTCATATTCCTCTTAAACATACTACTTCATATTCCTCTTCAACATAATACTTCATATTCCTCTTAAACATACTACTTCATATTCCTCTTAAACATACTACTTCATATTCCTCTTAAACATACTACTTCATATTCCTCTTAAACATACTACTTCATATTCCTCTTAAATATATTACTTCATATTCCTCTTAAATATACTACTTTATGTTCCCCTTAAACATACTACTTTATATTGCTCGTAAACATGCTACTTCATATTCCTCTTAAATATACTACTTCATATTCCTCTTAAATATACTACTTCATATTCCTCTTAAACATACTACTTCATATTCCTCTTGAACATACGACTTCATATTCCTCTAAAACATACTACTTCATATTCCTCTTAAACATACTACTTCATATTCCTCTTAAACATACTACTTCATATTCCTCTTAAATATACTACTTCATATTCCTCTTAAATATACTAATTCATATTCTTCTTCAACATAATATTTCATATTCCTCTTAAATATACTACTTCATATTCCTCTTAAATATACTACTTCATATTCCTCTTAAACATACTACTTCATATTCTTCTTAAGCATACTACTTCATATTCCTCTTAAACATACTACTTCATATTCCTCTTAAACATATTACTTCATATTGCTCTTAAATATACTACTTTATATTCCCCTTAAACATCCTACTTTATATTCCTCTTAAACATGCTACTTCATATTCCTCTTAAATAAACTACTACATATTCCTCTTAAATATACTACTTCATATTCCTCTTAAACATACTACTTCATATTCCTCTTAAACATACTACTTCATATTCCTCTTGAACATACTACTTCATATTCCTTTTAAACATACTACTTCATATTTCTCTTAAACAAACTTCTTCATATTCCTCTTAAATATACTTTTTCATATTCCTCTTAAACATACTACTTCATATTCCTCTTAAACATACTACTTCATATTCCTCTTAAACATACTACTTCATATTCCTCTTAAACATACTACTTCATATTCCTCTTAAGTATACTACTTCATATTCCTCTTAAATATACTACTTCATATTCCTCTTAAACATACTACTTCATATTCCTCTTAAACATACTACTTCATATTCCTCTTAAACATACTATTTCATATTCCTCTTAAACACATTACTTCATATTCCTCTTAAATATACTACTTCATATTCCCCTTAAACATACTACTTTATATTCTTCTTAAACATGCTTCTTCATATTCCTCTTAAATATACTACTTCATATTCCTCTTAAATAAACTACTTCATATTCCTCTTAAACATACTATTTCATATTCCTCTTAAGCATACTACTTTATATTCGTCTTAAATATACTACTTCATATTCCTCTTAAATATACATTTCTATATTCCTCTTAAACATACTACTTCATATTCCTCTTAAATATACTACTTCATATTCCTCTTAAATATACTACTTCATATTACTCTTAAACATACTACTTCATATTCCTCTTAAACATACTACTTTATATTCCTCTTAAATATACTACTTCATATTCCTCTTAAATATACAATTTCATATTCCTCTTAAACATACTACTTCATATTCCTCTTAAACATACTACTTCATATTCCTCTTAAACATACTACTTCATATTCCTCTTAAACATACTACTTTATATTCCTCTAAAATATACTACTTCATATTCCTCTTAAATATAATACTTCATATTCCTCTTCAACATAATACTTCATATTCCTCTTAAATATACGACTTCATATTCCTCTTAAATATACAACTTCATATTCCTCTTAAACATCCTACTTCATATTCCTCTTAAACATACTACTTCATATTCCTCTTAAACATACTACTTCATATTCCTCTTAAACATATTACTTCATATTCCTCTTAAATATACTACTTCACATTCGTCTTAAACATACTACTTCATATTCCTCTTCAAAATACTACTTCATATTCCTCTGAAATATACTACTTCATATTCCTCTTAAAAATACTACTTCATATTCGTCTTAAACATACTACTTCATATTCCTCTTAAATATACTACTTCATTTTCCTCTTAAACATACTACTTCATATACCTCCTATATATAGTACTTCATATTCCTCTTAAATAAACTACTTCATATTCCTCTTAAACATACTACTTCATATTCCTCTTAAATATTCTACTTCATATTCCTCTTAAATATACTACTGCATATTCCTCTTAAATATACTACTTCATATTCCTCTTAAACATACTGCTTCATATTCCTCTTAAACATACTACTTCATATTCCTCTTAAATATACTACTTCATATTCCTCTTAAATATACTACTTCATATTCCTCTTAAACATACTACTTCATATTCCTCTTAAACATACTACTTCATATTCCTCTTAAACATACTACTTCATATTCCTCTTAAACATACTACTTCATATTCCTCTTAAATATACTACTTCATATTCCTCTTAAATATACTACTTCATATTACTCTTAAACATACTACTTCATATTCCTCTTAAACATACTTCTTCATATTCCTCTTAAACATACTACTTCATATTCCTCTTAAACATACTACTCCATATTCCTTTTAAACATACTTCTTCATATTCCTCTTAAATATACTACTTCATATTCCTCTTAAATATAATACTTCATATTCCTCTTCAACATAATACTTCATATTCCTCTTAAATATACTACTTCATATTCCTCTTAAATATACTACTTCATATTCCTCTTAAACATCCTATTTCATATTCCTCTTAAACATACTACTTCATATTCCTCTTAAACATACTACTTCATATTCCTCTTAAACATATTACTTCATATTCCTCTTAAATATACTACTTTATATTCCCCTTAAACATACTACTTTATATTCCTCTTAAACATGCTACCTCATATTCCTCTTAAATATACTACTTCATATTCCTCTTAAATATACTACTTTATATTCCTCTTAAACATACTACTTCATATTCCTCTTAAACATACTACTTCATATTCCTCTAAAACATACTACTTCATATTCCTCTTAAACATACTACTCCATATTCCTCTTAAACATACTACTTCATATTCCTCTTAAATATAAAACTTCATATTCCGCTTGAACATACTACTTCATATTCCTCTTAAACATACTACTTCATATTCCTCTTAAACATACTACTTCATATTCCTCTTAAACATACTACTTCATATTTCTCTTAAGCATACTGCTTCATATTCCTCTTAAATATACTACTTCATTTTCCTCGTAAACATACTACTTCATATTCCTCTTACATATAGTACTTCATATTCCTCTTAAACATACTACTTCATATTCCTCTTAAACACACTACTTCATATTCCTCTTAAATATAAAACTTCATATTCCTCTTGAACATAATACTTCATATTCCTCTTAAACATACTACTTCATATTCCTCTTAAACATACTACTTCATATTCCTCTAAAACATACTAGTTCATATTCCTCTTAAACATACTACTTCATATTCCTCTTAAACATACTACTTCATATTCCTCTTAAATATAAAACTTCATATTCCTCTTGAACATACTACTTCATATTCCTCTTAAACATACTACTTCATATTCCTCTTAAACATACTACTTCATATTCCTCTTAAACATACTACTTCATATTTCTCTTAAACATACTACTTCATATTCCTCTTAAATATACTACTTCATATTCCTCTTAAATATACTACTTCATATTCTTCTTAAACATAATTCTACATATTCCTCTTGAACACACTATTTCATATTCCTCTTAAACATACTACTTCATATTCCTCTTAAACATACTACTTCATATTCCTCTTAAACATACTACTTCATATTCCTCTGAAACATGCTACTTCATATTCCTCTTAAACATACTACTTCATATTCCTCTTAAACATACTACTTCATATACCTCTTAAATATACTACTTCATATTCCTCTTAAATATACAAATTCATATTCCTCTTTAACATACTACTTCATATTTCTCTTAAATATACTACTTCATATTCCTCTTAAACATACTACTTCATATTTCTCTTAAATATATTACTTCATATTCCTCTTAAATATACTACTTCATATTCCTTTTAAATATACTACTTCATATTCCTCTTAAGCATACTACTTCATATTCCTCTTAAAAATACTACTTCATATTCCTCTTAAACATACTACTTCATATTTCTCTTAAACATACTACTTCATATTCCTCTTAAAAATACTACTTCATATTCCTCTTAAATATACTACTTCATATTCCTCTTAAACATACTACTTCATATTCCTCTTAAACATACTACTTCATATTCCTCTTAAACATACTACTTCATATTCCTCCTAAGCATACTACTTCATATACCTCTTAAATATACTACTTCATTTTCCTCGTAAACATACTACTTCATATTCCTCTTACATATAGTACTTCATATTCCTCTTAAACATACTACTTCATATTCCTCTTAAACACACTACTTCATATTCCTCTTAAATATAAAACTTCATATTCCTCTTGAACATACTACTTCATATTCCTTTTAAACATACTACTTCATATTCCTCTTAAACATACTACTTCATATTCCTCTTAAACATACTACTTCATATTTCTCTTAAACATACTACTTCATATTCCTCTTAAATATACTACTTCATATTCCTCTTAAATATACTACTTCATATTCTTCTTAAACATATTTCTACATATTCCTCTTGAACACACTATTTCATATTCCTCTTAAACATACTACTTCATATTCCTCTTAAACATACTACTTCATATTCCTCTTAAACATACTACTTCATATTCCTCTGAAACATGCTACTTCATATTCCTCTTAAACATACTACTTCATATTCCTCTTAAACATACTACTTCATATACCTCTTAAATATACTACTTCATATTCCTCTTAAATATACTACTTCATATTACTCTTAAACATACTACTTCATATTCCTCTTAAACATACTTCTTCATATTCCTCTTAAACATACTACTTCATATTCCTCTTAAACATACCACTTCATATTCCTTTTAAACATACTACTTCATATTCCTCTTAAATATACTACTTCATATTCCTCTTAAATATACTACTTCATATTCCTCTTAAATATACAATTCTATATTCCTCTTAAACATACTACTTTACATTCCTCTTAAATATACTACTTCATATTCCTCTTAAATATACTACTTCATATTACTCTTAAACATACTACTTCATATTCCTCTTAAACATACTACTTTATATTCCTCTTAAATATACTACTTCATATTCCTCTTAAATATACAATTTCATATTCCTCTTAAACATACTACTTCATATTCCTCTTAAGCATACTACTTCATATTCCTCTTAAACATACTACTTCATATTCCTCTTAAACATACTACTTCATATTCCTCTTAAATATACTACTTTATATTCCCCTTAAACATACTACTTTATATTCCTCTTAAACATGCTACTTCATATTCCTCTTAAATAAACTACTTCATATTCCTCTTATATATACTACTTCATATTCCTCTTAAACATACTACTTCATATTCCTCTTAAACAAACTACTTCATATTCCTCTAAAACATACTACTTCATATTCCTCTTAAACATACTACTTCATATTCCTCTTAAACATACTACTTCATTTTCCTCTTAAACATACTTCATATTCCTCTTAAATATACTATTTCATATTCCTCTTAAATATACTACTTCATATTCCTCTTAAACATACTACTTCATATTCCTCTTAAACATACTACTTCATATTCCTCTTAAACATACTATTTCATATTTCTCTTAAACATATTACTTCATATTCCTCTTAAATATACTACTTCATATTCCCCTTAAACATACTACTTTATATTCCTCTTAAACATGCTACTTCATATTCCTCTTAAATATACTACTTCATATTCCTCTTAAATATACTACTTCATATTCCTCTTAAACGTACTACTTCATATTCCTCTTAAACATACTACTTCATATTCCTCTTAAACATACTACTTCATATTCCTCTTAAACATACTACTTCATACTCCTCTTAAATATACTACTGCATATTCCTCTTAAATATACTACTACATATTCCTGTAAAACAAACTACTTCTTATTCCTCTTAAACATACTACTTCATATTCCTCTTAAACATAATACTTCATATTCCTCTTAAATATACTACTTCATATTCCTCTTAAATACACTACTTCACATTCGTCTTAAACATACTACTTCATATTCCTCTTCAAAATACTACTTCATATTCCTCTGAAATATACTACTTCATATTCCTCTTAAAAATACTACTTCATATTCGTCTTAAACATACTACTTCATATTCCTCTTAAATATACTACTTCATTTTCCTCTTAAACATACTACTTCATATTCCTCTTATATATAGTACTTCATATTCCTCTTAAATATACCACTTCATATTCCTCTTAAACATACTACTTCATATTCCTCTTAAATATACTACTTCATATTCCTCTTAAATATACTACTGCACATTACCCTTAAATATACTACTTCATATTCCTCTTAAACATACTGCTTCATATTCCTCTTAAATATACTACTTCATATTCCTCTTAAATACACTACTTCATATTCCTCTTAAATATACTACTTCATATTCCTCTTAAACATACTACTTCATATTCCTCTTAAACATACTACTTCATATTCCTCTTAAACATACTACTTCATATTCCTCTTAAACATACTACTTTATATTCCTCTTAAATATACTACTTCATATTCCTCTTAAATATACAATTTCATATTCCTCTTAAACATACTACTTCATATTCCTCTTAAATATACTACTTCATATTCCTCTTAAATATAATACTTCATATTACTCTTAAACATACTACTTCATATTCCTCTTAAACATACTTCTTCATATTCCTCTTAAACATACTACTTCATATTCCTCTTAAACATACTACTTCATATTCTTTTTAAACATACTACTTCATATTCCTCTTAAATATACTACTTCATATTTCTCTTAAATATATTACTTCATATTCCTCTTAAATATACTACTTCATATTCCTCTTAAAAATACTACTTCATATTCGTCTTAAACATACTACTTCATATTCCTCTTAAATATACTACTTCATTTTCCTCTTAAACATACTACTTCATATTCCTCTTATATATAGTACTTCATATTCCTCTTAAATATACCACTTCATATTCCTCTTAAACATACTACTTCATATTCCTCTTAAATATACTACTTCATATTCCTCTTAAATATACTACTGCACATTACCCTTAAATATACTACTTCATATTCCTCTTAAACATACTGCTTCATATTCCTCTTAAATATACTACTTCATATTCCTCTTAAATACACTACTTCATATTCCTCTTAAATATACTACTTCATATTCCTCTTAAACATACTACTTCATATTCCTCTTAAACATACTACTTCATATTCCTCTTAAACATACTACTTCATATTCCTCTTAAACATACTACTTTATATTCCTCTTAAATATACTACTTCATATTCCTCTTAAATATACAATTTCATATTCCTCTTAAACATACTACTTCATATTCCTCTTAAATATACTACTTCATATTCCTCTTAAATATAATACTTCATATTACTCTTAAACATACTACTTCATATTCCTCTTAAACATACTTCTTCATATTCCTCTTAAACATACTACTTCATATTCCTCTTAAACATACTACTTCATATTCTTTTTAAACATACTACTTCATATTCCTCTTAAATATACTACTTCATATTCCTCTTCAATATAATACTTCATATTCCTCTTCAACATAATACTTCATATTCCTCTTAAATATACTACTTCATATTCCTCTTAAATATACTACTTCATATTCCTCTTAAAAATCCTACTTCATATTCCTCTTAAACATACTAATTCATATTCCTCTTAAACATACTACTTCATATTCCTCTTAAACATATTACTTCATATTCCTCTTAAATATACTACTTCACATTCGTCTTAAACATACTACTTCATATTCCTCTTCAAAATACTACTTCATATTCCTCTGAAATATACTACTTCATATTCCTCTTAAAAATACTACTTCATATTCGTCTTAAACATACTACTTCATATTCCTCTTAAATATACTACTTCATTTTCCTCTTAAACATACTACTTCATATTCCTCTTATATATAGTACTTCATATTTCTCTTAAATATACTACTTCATATTCCTCTTAAACATACTACTTCATATTCCTCTTAAATATACTACTTCATATTCCTCTTAAATATACTACTGCATATTCCTCTCAAATATACTACTTCATATTCCTCTTAAACATACTGCTTCATATTCCTCTTAAACATACTACTACATATTCCTCTTAAATATACTACTTCATATTCCTCTTAAATATACTACTTCATATTCCTCTTAAACATACTACTTCATATTCCTCTTAAACATACTACTTCATATTCCTCTTAAACATACAATTTCATATTCCTCTTAAACATACTACTTCATATTCCTCTTAAACATACTACTTCATATTCATCTTAAACATACTACTTCATATTCCTCTCAAACATACTACTTCACATTCCTATTAAACATACTACTTTATATTCGTCTTAAATATACTACTTCATATTCCTCTTAAATATACAATTCTATATTCCTCTTAAACATACTACTTCATATTCCTCTTAAATATACTACTTCATATTCCTCTTAAATATACTACTTCATATTACTCTTAAACATACTACTTCATATTCCTCTTAAACATACTACTTTATATTCCTCTTAAATATACTACTTCATATTCCTCTTAAATATACAATTTCATATTCCTCTTAAACATACTACTTCATATTCCTCTTAAACATACTACTTCATATTCCTCTTAAACATACTACTTCATATTCCTCTTAAACATACAACTTTATATTCGTCTAAAATATACTACTTCATATTCCTCTTAAATATAATACTTCATATTCCTCTTCAACATAATACTTCATATTCCTCTTAAATATACAACTTCATATTCCTCTTAAAAATACTACTTCATATTCCTCTTAAACATCCTACTTCATATTCCTCTTAAACATACTACTTCATATTCCTCTTAAACATACTACTTCATATTCCTCTTAAACATATTACTTCATATTCTTCTTAAATATACTACTTTATATTCCTCTTAAATATACTATTTCACATTCGTCTTAAGCAAACTACTTCATATTCCTCTTCAAAATACTACTTCATATTCCTCTGAAATATACTACTTCATATTCCTCTTAAAATACTACTTCATATTCGTCTTAAACATACTACTTCATATTCCTCTTAAATATACTACTTCATTTTCCTCTTAAACATACTACTTCATATACCTCTTATATATAGTACTTCATATTCCTCTTAAATATACTACTTCATATTCCTCTTAAACATACTACTTCATATTCCTCTTAAATATACTACTTCATATTCCTCTTAAATATACTACTGCATATTCCTCTTAAATATACTACTTCATATTCCTCTTAAACATACTGCTTCATATTCCTCTTAAACATACTACTTCATATTCCTCTTAAATATACTACTTCATATTCCTCTTAAATATACTACTTCATATTCCTCTTAAACATACTACTTCATATTCCTCTTAAACATACTACTTCATATTCCTCTTAAACATACTACTTCATATTCCTCTTAAACATACTACTTTATATTCCTCTTAAATATACTACTTCATATTCCTCTTAAATATACAATTTCATATTCCTCTTAAACATACTACTTCATATTCCTCTTAAATATACTACTTCATATTCCTCTTAAATATACTACTTCATATTACTCTTAAACATACTACTTCATATTCCTCTTAAACATACTTCTTCATATTCCTCTTAAACATACTACTTCATATTTCTCTTAAACATACTACTTCATATTCCTTTTAAACATACTACTTCATATTCCTCTTAAATATACTACTTCATATTCCTCTTAAATATAATACTTCATATTCCTCTTCAACATAATTCTTCATATTCCTCTTAAATATACTACTTCATATTCCTCTTAAATATACTACTTCATATTCCTCTTAAACATCCTATTTCATATTCCTCTTAAACATACTACTTCATATTCCTCTTAAACATACTACTTCATATTCCTCTTAAACATATTACTTCATATTCCTCTTAAATATACTACTTTATATTCCCCTTAAACATACTACTTTATATTCCTCTTAAACATGCTACCTCATATTCCTCTTAAATATACTACTTCATATTCCTCTTAAATATACTACTTTATATTCCTCTTACACACTACTTCATATTCCTCTTAAACATACTACTTTATATTCCTCTAAAACATACTACTTCATATTCCTCTTAAACATACTACTTCATATTCCTCTTAAACATACTACTTCATATTCCTCTTAAATATAAAACTTCATATTCCGCTTGAACATACTACTTCATATTCCTCTTAAACATACTACTTCATATTCCTCTTACACATACTACTTCATATTCATCTTAAACATACTACTTCATATTTCTCTTAAACATACTGCTTCATATTCCTCTTAAATATACTACTTCATTTTCCTCGTAAACATACTACTTCATATTCCTCTTACATATAGTACTTCATATTCCTCTTAAACATACTACTTCATATTCCTCTTAAACACACTACTTCATATTCCTCTTAAATATAAAACTTCATATTCCTCTTGAACATACTACTTTATATTCCTCTTAAACATACTACTTCATATTCCTCTTAAACATACTACTTCATATTCCTCTAAAACATACTAGTTCATATTCCTCTTAAACATACTACTTCATATTCCTCTTAAACATACTACTTCATATTCCTCTTAAATATAAAACTTCATATTCCTCTTGAACATACTACTTCATATTCCTCTTAAACATACTACTTCATATTACTCTTAAACATACTACTTTATATTCCTCTTAAACATACTACTTCATAATTCTCTTAAACATACTACTTCATATTCCTCGTAAATATACTACTTCGTATTCCTCTTAAATATACTACTTCATATTCTTCTTAAACATAATTCTACATATTCCTCTTAAACATACTATTTCATATTCCTCTTAAACTTACTATTTCATATTCCTCTTAAACATACTACTTCATATTCCTCTTAAATATACTACTTCATATTCCTCTTAAATATACTACTTCATATTCCTCTTAAATATACTACTTCATATTCCTCTTAAACATACTACTTCATATTCCTCTTAAACATACTACTTCATATTCCTCTTAAACATACTACTTCATATTCCTCTGAAACATACTACTTCATATTCCTCTTAAACATACTACTTCATATTCCTCTTAAACATACTACTTCATATAACTCTTAAATATACTACTTCATATTCCTCTTAAATATACAACTTCATATTCCTCTTAAACATACTACTTCATATTTCTCTTAAATATACTACTTCATATTCCTCTTAAACATACTACTTTATATTTTTCTTAAATATACTACTTCATATTCCTCGTAAATATACTACTTCATATTCCTTTTAAATATACTACTTCATATTCCTCTTAAATATACTACTTCATATTCCTTTTAAACATACTACTTCATATTCCTCTTAAACATACTACTTCATATTCCTCTTAAACTTACTACTTCATATTCCTCTTAAACATACTACTTCATATACCTCTTAAATATACTACTTCATATTCCTCTTAAATATACTACTTCATATTCCTCTTAAACATACTACTTCATATTCCTCTTAAACATACTACTTCATATTCCTCTTAAACATACTACTTCACATTCCTCTTAAACATACTACTTTATATTCCTCTTAAATATACTACTTCATATTCCTCTTAAATATACAATTTCATATTCCTCTTAAACATACTACTTCATGTTTAAGAGGAATATGAAAATCCTCTTAAATATACTACTTCATATTCCTCTTAAACATACTACTTCATATTCCTCTTAAACATACTACTTCATATTCCTCTTAAACATACTACTTCATATTCCTCTTAAACATACTACTTTATATTCCTCTTAAATATACTACTTCATATTCCTCTTAAATATACAATTTCATATTCCTCTTAAACATAATACTTCATATTCCTCTTAAATATACTACTTCATATTCCTCTTAAATATACTACTTCATATTACTCTTAAACATACTACTTCATATTCCTCTTAAACATACTACTTCACATTCCTCTTAAACATACTACTTTATATTCCTCTTAAATATACTACTTCATATTCCTCTTAAATATACAATTTCATATTCCTCTTAAACATACTACTTCATGTTTAAGAGGAATATGAAAATCCTCTTAAATATACTACTTCATATTCCTCTTAAACATACTACTTCATATTCCTCTTAAACATACTACTTCATATTCCTCTTAAACATACTACTTCATATTCCTCTTAAACATACTACTTTATATTCCTCTTAAATATACTACTTCATATTCCTCTTAAATATACAATTTCATATTCCTCTTAAACATACTACTTCATATTCCTCTTAAATATACTACTTCATATTCCTCTTAAATATACTACTTCATATTACTCTTAAACATACTACTTCATATTCCTTTTAAACATACTTCTTCATATTCCTCTTAAACATACTACTTCATATTCCTCTTAAACATACTACTTCATATTCCTTTTAAACATACTACTTCATATTCCTCTTAAATATACTACTTCATATTCCTCTTAAATATAATACTTCATATTACTCTTCAACATAATACTTCATATTCCTCTTAAATATACTACTTCATATTCCTCTTAAACATCCTATTTCATACATCTCTTAAACATACTACTTCATATTCCTCTTAAACATACTACTTCATATTCCTCTTAAACATATTACTTTATATTCCTCTTAAATATACTACTTTATATTCCCCTTAAACATACTACTTTATATTCCTCTTAAACATGCTACTTCATATTCCTCTTAAATATACTACTTCATATTCCTCTTAAATATACTACTTTATATTCCTCTTAAACATACTAATTCATATTCCTCTTAAACATACTACTTCATATTCCTCTAAAAAATACTACTTCATATTCCTCTTAAACGTACTACTTCATATTCCTCTTAAACATACTACTTCATATTCCTCTTAAATATAAAACTTCATATTCCGCTTGAACATACTATTTCATATTCCTCTTAAACATACTACTTCATATTCCTCTTAAACATACTACTTCATATTCCTCTTAAACATACTACTTCATATTTCTCTTAAACATACTGCTTAATATTCCTCTTAAATATACTACTTCATTTTCCTCGTAAACATACTACTTCATATTCCTCTTAAATATAGTACTTCATATTCCTCTTAAACATACTACTTCATATTCCTCTTAAACACACTACTTCATATTCCTCTTAAATATAAAACTTCATATTCCTCTTGAACATACTACTTCATATTCCTCTTAAACATACTACTTCATATTCCTCTTAAACATACTACTTCATATTCATCTAAAACATACCAGTTCATATTCCTCTTAAACATACTACTTCATATTCCTCTTAAACATACTACTTCATATTCCTCTTAAATATAAAACTTCATATTCCTCTTGAACATACTACTTCATATTCCTCTTAAACATAATACTTCATATTCCTCTTAAACATACTACTTCATATTCCTCTTAAACATACTACTTCATATTTCTCTGAAACATACTACTTCATATTCCTCTTCAATATACTACTTCATATTCCTCTTAAATATACTACTTCATATTCTTCTTAAACATAATTCTACATATTCCTCTTAAACATACTATTTGATATTCCTCTTAAACATACTATTTCATATTCCTCTTAAACATACTACTTCATATTCCTCTTAAATATACTACTTCATATTCCTCTTAAATATACTACTTCATATTCCTCTTAAATATACTACTTCATATTCCTCTTAAACATACTACTTCATATTCCTCTTAAACATACTACTTCATATTCCTCTGAAACATACTACTTCATATTCCTCTTAAACATACTACTTCATATTCCTCTTAAACATACTACTTCATATACCTCTTAAAAATACTACTTCATATTCCTCTTAAATATACAACTTCATATTCCTCTTAAACATACTACTTCATATTTCTTTTAAATATACTACTTCATATTCCTCTGAAACATACTACTTCATATTCCTCTTAAATATACTACTTCATATTCCTCTTAAATATACTACTTCATATTCTTCTTAAACATAATACTACATATTCCGCTTGAACATACTATTTCATATTCCTCTTAAACATACTACTTCATATTCCTCTTAAACATACTACTTCATATTCCTCTTAAACATACTACTTCATATTTCTCTTAAACATACTGCTTAATATTCCTCTTAAATATACTACTTCATTTTCCTCGTAAACATACTACTTCATATTCCTCTTAAATATAGTACTTCATATTCCTCTTAAACATACTACTTCATATTCCTCTTAAACACACTACTTCATATTCCTCTTAAATATAAAACTTCATATTCCTCTTGAACATACTACTTCATATTCCTCTTAAACATACTACTTCATATTCCTCTTAAACATACTACTTCATATTCATCTAAAACATACCAGTTCATATTCCTCTTAAACATACTACTTCATATTCCTCTTAAACATACTACTTCATATTCCTCTTAAATATAAAACTTCATATTCCTCTTGAACATACTACTTCATATTCCTCTTAAACATACTACTTCATATTCCTCTTAAACATACTACTTCATATTCCTCTTAAACATACTACTTCATATTTCTCTGAAACATACTACTTCATATTCCTCTTAAATATACTACTTCATATTCCTCTTAAATATACTACTTCATATTCTTCTTAAACATAATTCTACATATTCCTCTTAAACATACTATTTGATATTCCTCTTAAACATACTATTTCATATTCCTCTTAAACATACTACTTCATATTCCTCTTAAATATACTACTTCATATTCCTCTTAAATATACTACTTCATATTCCTCTTAAATATACTACTTCATATTACTCTTAAACATACTACTTCATATTCCTCTTAAACATACTACTTCACATTCCTCTTAAACATACTACTTTATATTCCTCTTAAATATACTACTTCATATTCCTCTTAAATATACAATTTCATATTCCTCTTAAACATACTACTTCATGTTTAAGAGGAATATGAAAATCCTCTTAAATATACTACTTCATATTCCTCTTAAACATACTACTTCATATTCCTCTTAAACATACTACTTCATATTCCTCTTAAACATACTACTTCATATTCCTCTTAAACATACTACTTTATATTCCTCTTAAATATACTACTTCATATTCCTCTTAAATATACAATTTCATATTCCTCTTAAACATACTACTTCATATTCCTCTTAAATATACTACTTCATATTCCTCTTAAATATACTACTTCATATTACTCTTAAACATACTACTTCATATTCCTTTTAAACATACTTCTTCATATTCCTCTTAAACATACTACTTCATATTCCTCTTAAACATACTACTTCATATTCCTTTTAAACATACTACTTCATATTCCTCTTAAATATACTACTTCATATTCCTCTTAAATATAATACTTCATATTACTCTTCAACATAATACTTCATATTCCTCTTAAATATACTACTTCATATTCCTCTTAAACATCCTATTTCATACATCTCTTAAACATACTACTTCATATTCCTCTTAAACATACTACTTCATATTCCTCTTAAACATATTACTTTATATTCCTCTTAAATATACTACTTTATATTCCCCTTAAACATACTACTTTATATTCCTCTTAAACATGCTACTTCATATTCCTCTTAAATATACTACTTCATATTCCTCTTAAATATACTACTTTATATTCCTCTTAAACATACTACTTCATATTCCTCTTAAACATACTACTTCATATTCCTCTAAAAAATACTACTTCATATTCCTCTTAAACGTACTACTTCATAATTCTCTTAAACATACTACTTCATATTCCTCTTAAATATAAAACTTCATATTCCGCTTGAACATACTATTTCATATTCCTCTTAAACATACTACTTCATATTCCTCTTAAACATACTACTTCATATTCCTCTTAAACATACTACTTCATATTTCTCTTAAACATACTGCTTAATATTCCTCTTAAATATACTACTTCATTTTCCTCGTAAACATACTACTTCATATTCCTCTTAAATATAGTACTTCATATTCCTCTTAAACATACTACTTCATATTCCTCTTAAACACACTACTTCATATTCCTCTTAAATATAAAACTTCATATTCCTCTTGAACATACTACTTCATATTCCTCTTAAACATACTACTTCATATTCCTCTTAAACATACTACTTCATATTCATCTAAAACATACCAGTTCATATTCCTCTTAAACATACTACTTCATATTCCTCTTAAACATACTACTTCATATTCCTCTTAAATATAAAACTTCATATTCCTCTTGAACATACTACTTCATATTCCTCTTAAACATAATACTTCATATTCCTCTTAAACATACTACTTCATATTCCTCTTAAACATACTACTTCATATTTCTCTGAAACATACTACTTCATATTCCTCTTCAATATACTACTTCATATTCCTCTTAAATATACTACTTCATATTCTTCTTAAACATAATTCTACATATTCCTCTTAAACATACTATTTGATATTCCTCTTAAACATACTATTTCATATTCCTCTTAAACATACTACTTCATATTCCTCTTAAATATACTACTTCATATTCCTCTTAAATATACTACTTCATATTCCTCTTAAATATACTACTTCATATTCCTCTTAAACATACTACTTCATATTCCTCTTAAACATACTACTTCATATTCCTCTGAAACATACTACTTCATATTCCTCTTAAACATACTACTTCATATTCCTCTTAAACATACTACTTCATATACCTCTTAAAAATACTACTTCATATTCCTCTTAAATATACAACTTCATATTCCTCTTAAACATACTACTTCATATTTCTTTTAAATATACTACTTCATATTCCTCTGAAACATACTACTTCATATTCCTCTTAAATATACTACTTCATATTCCTCTTAAATATACTACTTCATATTCTTCTTAAACATAATACTACATATTCCGCTTGAACATACTATTTCATATTCCTCTTAAACATACTACTTCATATTCCTCTTAAACATACTACTTCATATTCCTCTTAAACATACTACTTCATATTTCTCTTAAACATACTGCTTAATATTCCTCTTAAATATACTACTTCATTTTCCTCGTAAACATACTACTTCATATTCCTCTTAAATATAGTACTTCATATTCCTCTTAAACATACTACTTCATATTCCTCTTAAACACACTACTTCATATTCCTCTTAAATATAAAACTTCATATTCCTCTTGAACATACTACTTCATATTCCTCTTAAACATACTACTTCATATTCCTCTTAAACATACTACTTCATATTCATCTAAAACATACCAGTTCATATTCCTCTTAAACATACTACTTCATATTCCTCTTAAACATACTACTTCATATTCCTCTTAAATATAAAACTTCATATTCCTCTTGAACATACTACTTCATATTCCTCTTAAACATACTACTTCATATTCCTCTTAAACATACTACTTCATATTCCTCTTAAACATACTACTTCATATTTCTCTGAAACATACTACTTCATATTCCTCTTAAATATACTACTTCATATTCCTCTTAAATATACTACTTCATATTCTTCTTAAACATAATTCTACATATTCCTCTTAAACATACTATTTGATATTCCTCTTAAACATACTATTTCATATTCCTCTTAAACATACTACTTCATATTCCTCTTAAATATACTACTTCATATTCCTCTTAAATATACTACTTCATATTCCTCTTAAATATACTACTTCATATTCCTCTTAAACATACTACTTCATATTCCTCGTAAACATACTACTTCATATTCCTCTGAAACATACTACTTCATATTCCTCTTAAACATACTACTTCATATTCCTCTTAAACATACTACTTCATATACCTCTTAAAAATACTACTTCATATTCCTCTTAAATATACAACTTCATATTCCTCTTAAACATACTACTTCATATTTCTTTTAAATATACTACTTCATATTCCTCTTAAACATACTACTTCATATTTCTCTTAAATATACTACTTCATATTCCTTTTAAATATACTACTTCATATTCCTCTTAAGCATACTACTTCATATTCCTCTTAAACATACTACTTCATATTCCTCTTAAACATACTACTTCATATTTCTCTTAAACATACTATTTCATATTCCTCTTAAATATACTACTTCATATTCCTCTTAAATATACAATTTCATATTCCTCTTAAACATACTACTTCATGTTTAAGAGGAATATGAAAATCCTCTTAAATATACTACTTCATATTCCTCTTAAACATACTACTTCATATTCCTCTTAAACATACTACTTCATATTCCTCTTAAACATACTACTTCATATTCCTCTTAAATATAAAACTTCATATTCCTCTTGAACATACTACTTCATATTCCTCTTAAACATACTACTTCATATTCCTCTTAAACATACTACTTCATATTCCTCTTAAACATACTACTTCATATTTCTCTGAAACATACTACTTCATATTCCTCTTAAATATACTACTTCATATTCCTCTTAAATATACTACTTCATATTCTTCTTAAACATAATTCTACATATTCCTCTTAAACATACTATTTGATATTCCTCTTAAACATACTATTTCATATTCCTCTTAAACATACTACTTCATATTCCTCTTAAATATACTACTTC
Source organism: Atherix ibis (assembly GCA_958298945.1). Classification (NCBI taxonomy): domain Eukaryota; kingdom Metazoa; phylum Arthropoda; class Insecta; order Diptera; family Athericidae; genus Atherix; species Atherix ibis. The sequence continues at coordinate 325,136 of CATQJD010000097.1, read as the reverse complement.
ATATTCCTCTTAAATATACTACTTCATATTCCTCTTAAATATACTACTTCATATTCCTCTTAAACATACTACTTCATATTCCTCTTAAACATACTACTTCATATTCCTCTGAAACATACTACTTCATATTCCTCTTAAACATACTACTTCATATTCCTCTTAAACATACTACTTCATATACCTCTTAAAAATACTACTTCATATTCCTCTTATATACAACTTCATATTCCTCTTAAACATACTACTTCATATTTCTTTTAAATATACTACTTCATATTCCTCTTAAACATACTACTTCATATTTCTCTTAAATATACTACTTCATATTCCTCTTAAATATACTACTTCATATTCCTCTTAAACATACTACTTCATATTCCTCTTAAACATACTACTTCATATTACTCTTAAACATACTACTTCACATTCCTCTTAAACATACTACTTTATATTCCTCTTAAATATACTTCTTCATATTCCTCTTAAATATACAATTTCATATTCCTCTTAAACATACTACTTCATGTTTAAGAGGAATATGAAAATCCTCTTAAATATACTACTTCATATTCCTCTTAAACATACTACTTCATATTCCTCTTAAACATACTACTTCATATTCCTCTTAAACATACTACTTCATATTCCTCTTAAACATACTACTTTATATTCCTCTTAAATATACTACTTCATATTCCTCTTAAATATACAATTTCATATTCCTCTTAAACATACTACTTCATATTCCTCTTAAATATACTACTTCATATTCCTCTTAAATATACTACTTCATATAACTCTTAAACATACTACTTCATATTCCTTTTAAACATACTTCTTCATATTCCTCTTAAACATACTACTTCATATTCCTCTTAAACATACTACTTCATATTCCTTTTAAACATACTACTTCATATTCCTCTTAAATATACTACTTCATATTCCTCTTAAATATAATACTTCATATTACTCTTCAACATAATACTTCATATTCCTCTTAAATATACTACTTCATATTCCTCTTAAACATCCTATTTCATATTCCTCTTAAACATACTACTTCATATTCCTCTTAAACATACTACTTCATATTCCTCTTAAACATATTACTTTATATTCCTCTTAAATATACTACTTTATATTCCCCTTAAACATACTACTTTATATTCCTCTTAAACATGCTACTTCATATTCCTCTTAAATATACTACTTCATATTCCTCTTAAATATACTACTTTATATTCCTCTTAAACATACTACTTCATATTCCTCTTAAACATACTACTTCATATTCCTCTAAAACATACTACTTCATATTCCTCTTAAACGTACTACTTCATATTCCTCTTAAACATACTACTTCATATTCCTCTTAAATATAAAACTTCATATTCCGCTTGAACATACTATTTCATATTCCTCTTAAACATACTACTTTATATTCCTCTTAAACATACTACTTCATATTCGTCTTAAACATACTACTTCATATTTCTCTTAAACATACTGCTTCATATTCCTCTTAAATATACTACTTCATTTTCCTCGTAAACATACTACTTCATATTCCTCTTAAATATAAAACTTCATATTCCTCTTGAACATACTACTTCATATTCCTCTTAAACATACTACTTCATATTCCTCTTAAACATACTACTTCATATTCCTCTTAAACATACTACTTCATATTTCTCTTAAACATACTACTTCATATTCCTCTTAAATATACTACTTCATATTCCTCTTAAATATACTACTTCATATTCTTCTTAAACATAATTCTACATATTCTTCTTAAACATACTATTTGATATTCCTCTTAAACATACTATTTCATATTCCTCTTAAACATACTACTTCATATTCCTCTTAAATATACTACTTCATATTCCTCTTAAATATACTACTTCATATTCCTCTTAAATATACTACTTCATATTCCTCTTAAACATACTACTTCATATTCCTCTTATACATACTACTTCATATTCCTCTGAAACATACTACTTCATATTCCTCTTAAACATACTACTTCATATTCCTCTTAAACATATTACTTCATATACCTCTTAAAAATACTACTTCATATTCCTCTTAAATATACAACTTCATATTCCTCTTAAACATACTACTTCATATTTCTCTTAAATATACTACTGCATATTCCTCTTAAACATACTACTTCATATTTCTCTTAAATGTACTACTTCATATTCCTCTTAAATATACTACTTCATATTCCTTTTAAATATACTACTTCATATTCCTCTTAAGCATACTACTTCATATTCCTCTTAAACATACTACTTCATATTCCTCTTAAAAATAATACTTCATATTTCTCTTAAACATACTACTTCATATTCCTCTTAAATATACTACTTCATATTCCTCTTAAATATACTACTTCATATTCCTCTTAAACATACTACTTCATATTCCTCTTAATCATACTACTTCATATTCCTCTTAAACATACTACTTCATATTCCTCTTAAACATACTACTTCATATACCTCTTAAATATACTACTTCATATTCCTCTTAAATATACAACTTTATATTCCTCTTAAACATACTACTTCATATTTCTCTTAAATATACTACTTCATATTCCTCTTAAATATACTACTTCATATTCCTCTTAAACATACTACTTCATATTCCTCTTAAACATACTACTTCATATTCCTCTTAAACATACTACTTCATATTCCTCTTCAACATACTACATCATATTCCTCTTAAACATACTACTTCATATTCCTCTTAAATATACTACTTCATATTCCTCTTAAATATACTACTTCATATTCCTCTTCAACATAATACTTCATATTCCTCTTAAATATACTACTTCATATTCCTCTTAAATATACTACTTCATATTCCTCTTAAATATACTACTTCATATTCTTCTTAAACATAATTCTACATATTCCTCTTAAACATACTATTTGATATTCCTCTTAAACATACTATTTCATATTCCTCTTAAACATACTACTTCATATTCCTCTTAAATATACTACTTCATATTCCTCTTAAATATACTACTTCATATTCCTCTTAAATATACTACTTCATATTCCTCTTAAACATACTACTTCATATTCCTCTTAAACATACTACTTCATATTCCTCTGAAACATACTACTTCATATTCCTCTTAAACATACTACTTCATATTCCTCTTAAACATACTACTTCATATACCTCTTAAAAATACTACTTCATATTCCTCTTAAATATACAACTTCATATTCCTCTTAAACATACTACTTCATATTTCTCTTAAATATACTACTTCATATTCCTCTTAAACATACTACTTCATATTTCTCTTAAATATACTACTTCATATTCCTCTTAAATATACTACTTCATATTCCTTTTAAATATACTACTTCATATTCCTCTTAAGCATACTACTTCATATTCCTCTTAAACATACTACTTCATATTCCTCTTAAACATACTACTTCATATTTCTCTTAAACATACTACTTCATATTCCTCTTAAATATACTACTTCATATTCCTCTTAAATATACTACTTCATATTCCTCTTAAACATACTACTTCATATTCCTCTTAAACATACTACTTCATATTCCTCTTAAACATACTACTTCATATTCCTCTTAAACATACTACTTCAAATACCTCTTAAATATACTACTTCATATTCCTCTTAAATATACAACTTTATATTCCTCTTAAACATACTACTTCATATTTCTCTTAAATATACTACTTCATATTCCTCTTAAATATACTACTTCATATTCCTCTTAAACATACTACTTCATATTCCTCTTAAACATACTACTTCATATTCCTCTTAAACATACTACTTCATATTCCTCTTAAACATACTACATCATATTCCTCTTAAACATACTACTTCATATTCCTCTTAAATATACTACTTCATATTCCTCTTAAATATACTACTTCATATTCCTCTTCAACATAATACTTCATATTCCTCTTAAATATACTACTTCATATTCCTCTTAAATATACTACTTCATATTCCTCTTAAACATACTACTTCATATTCCTCTTAAACACACTACTTCATATTCCTCTTAAACATACTATTTCATATTCCTCTTAAACATACTACTTCATACTCCTCTTAAATATACTACTGCATATTCCTCTTAAATATACTACTGCATATTCCTCTAAAACATACTACTTCATATTCCTCTTAAACACACTACTTCATATTCCTCTGAAACATAATACATCATATTCCTCTTAAATATAGTACCTCATATTCCTCTTAAATATACTACTTCACATTCGTCTTAAACATACTACTTCATATTCCTCTTCAAACTAATACTTCATATTCCTCTGAAATATACTACGTCATATTCCTCTTAAAAATACTACTTCATATTCGTCTTAAACATACTACTTCATATTCCTCTTAAATATACTACTTCATATTCCTCTTAAACATACTACTTCATATTCCTCTTAAACATACTACTTCATATTCCTCTTAAACATACTATTTCATATTCCTCTGAAACATACCACTTCATATTCCTCTTAAACATACTACTTCATATTCCTCTTAAACATACTACTTCATATACCTCTTAAATATACTACTTCATATTCCTCTTAAATATACAACTTCATATTCCTCTTAAACATACAACTTCATATTCCTCTTAAATATACACCTTCATATTCTTCTTAAACATAATTCTACATATTCCTCTTAAACATACTACTTCATATTCCTCTTAAACATACTATTTCATATTCCTCTTAAACATACTACTTCATATTCCTCTTAAATATACTACTTCATATTCCTCTTAAACACACTACTTCATATTCCTCTTAAACATACTACTTCATATTCCTCTTAAACATACTACTTCATACTCCTCTTAAATATACTACTGCATATTCCTCTTGAATATACTACTGCATATTCCTCTAAAACATACTACTTCATATTCCTCTTAAACATACTACTTCATATTCCTCTGAAACATAATACTTCATATTCCTCTTAAATATACTACTTCATAATCCTCTTAAATATACTACTTCATATTCCTCTTAAACATACTACTTCATATTCCTCTTAAACATACTACTTCATATTCCTCTTAAACATACTACTTCATATTCCTCTTAAACATACTACATCATATTCCTCTTAAACATACTACTTCATATTCCTCTTAAATATACTACTTCATATTCCTCTTAAATATACTACTTCATATTCCTCTTCAACATAATACTTCATATTCCTCTTAAATATACTACTTCATATTCCTCTTAAATATACTACTTCATATTCCTCTTAAACATACTACTTCATATTCCTCTTAAACATACTACTTCATATTCCTCTGAAACATACCACTTCATATTCCTCTTAAACATACTACTTCATATTCCTCTTAAACATACTACTTCATATACCTCTTAAATATACTACTTCATATTCCTCTTAAATATACAACTTCATATTCCTCTTAAACATACTACTTCATATTCCTCTTAAATATACTACTTCATATTCTTCTTAAACATAATTCTACATATTCCTCTTAAACATACTACTTCATATTCCTCTTAAACATACTATTTCATATTCCTCTTAAACATACTACTTCATATTCCTCTTAAATATACTACTTCATATTCCTCTTAAACATACTACTTCATATTCCTCTTAAACATACTACTTCATATTCCTCTTAAACATACTACTTCATATTCCTCTTAAACATACTACTTCATATACCTCTTAAATATACTACTTCATATTCCTCTTAAATATACAACTTTATATTCCTCTTAAACATACTACTTCATATTTCTCTTAAATATACTACTTCATATTCCTCTTAAATATACTACTTCATATTCCTCTTAAACATACTACTTCATATTCCTCTTAAACATACTACTTCATATTCCTCTGAAACATACCACTTCATATTCCTCTTAAACATACTACTTCATATTCCTCTTAAACATACTACTTCATATACCTCTTAAATATACTACTTCATATTCATCTTAAATATACAACTTCATATTCCTCTTAAACATACTACTTCATATTCCTCTTAAATATACTACTTCATATTCTTCTTAAACATAATTCTACATATTCCTCTTAAACATACTACTTCATATTCCTCTTAAACATACTATTTCATATTCCTCTTAAACATACTACTTCATATTCCTCTTAAATATACTACTTCATATTCCTCTTAAATATACTACTTCATATTCCTCTTAAACATACTACTTCATATTCCTCTTAAACATACTACTTCATATTCCTCTTAAACATACTACTTCATATTCCTCTTAAACATACTACTTCATATTCCTCTTAAATATACTACTTCATATTCCTCTTAAATATACAACTTTATATTCCTCTTAAACATACTACTTCATATTTCTCTTAAATATACTACTTCATATTCCTCTTAAATATACTACTTCATATTCCTCTTAAACATACTACTTCATATTCCTCTTAAACATACTACTTTATATTCCTCTTAAACATACTACTTCATATTCCTCTTAAACATACTACATCATATTCCTCTTAAACATACTACTTCATATTCCTCTTAAATATACTACTTCATATTCCTCTTAAATATACTACTTCATATTCCTCTTCAACATAATACTTCATATTCCTCTTAAATATACTACTTCATATTCCTCTTAAATATACTACTTCATATTCCTCTTAAACATACTACTTCATATTCCTCTTAAACACACTACTTCATATTCATCTTAAACATACTATTTCATATTCCTCTTAAACATACTACTTCATACTCCTCTTAAATATACTACTGCATATTCCTCTTAAATATACTACTGCATATTCCTCTAAAACATACTACTTTATATTCCTCTTAAACATACTACTTCATATTCCTCTGAAATATAATACTTCATATTCCTCTTAAATATACTACTTCATATTCCTCTTAAATATACTACTTCACATTCGTCTTAAACATACTACTTCATATTCCTCTTCAAACTAATACTTCATATTAATCTGAAATATACTACTTCATATTCCTCTTAAAAATACTACTTCATATTCGTCTTAAACATACTACTTCATATTCCTCTTAAATATACTACTTCATATTCCTCTTAAACATACTACTTCATATTCCTCTTAAACATACTACTTCATATTCCTCTTAAACATACTACTTCATATTCCTCTGGAACATACCACTTCATATTCCTCTTAAACATACTACTTCATATTCCTCTTAAACATACTACTTCATATACCTCTTAAATATACTACTTCATATTCCTCTTAAATATACAACTTCATATTCCTCTTAAACATACTACTTCATATTCCTCTTAAATATACTACTTCATATTCTTCTTAAACATAATTCTACATATTCCTCTTAAACATACTACTTCATATTCCTCTTAAACATACTATTTCATATTCCTCTTAAACATACTACTTCATATTCCTCTTAAATATACTACTTCATATTCCTCTTAAACACACTACTTCATATTCCTCTTAAACATACTACTTCATATTCCTCTTAAACATACTACTTCATACTCCTCTTAAATATACTACTGCATATTCCTCTTAAATATACTACTGCATATTCCTCTAAAACATACTACTTCATATTCCTCTTAAACATACTACTTCATATTCCTCTGAAACATAATACTTCATATTCCTCTTAAATATACTACTTCATATTCCTCTTAAATATACCACTTCACATTCGTCTTAAATATACTACTTCATATTCCTCTTAAACATACTACTTCATATTCCTCTGAAACATACTACTTCATATTCCTCTTAAACATACTACTTCATATTCCTCTTAAACATACTACTTCATATACATCTTAAATATACTACTTCATATTCCTCTTAAATATACAACTTCATATTCCTCTTAAGCATACTACTTCATATTACTCTTAAATATACTACTTCATATTCCTCTTAAATATACTACTTCATATTCCTCTTAAACATACTACTTCATATTCCTCTTAAACATACTACTTTATATTCCTCTTAAACATACTACTTCATATTCCTCTTAAACATACTACTTCATATACCTCTTAAATATACTACTTCATATTCCTCTTAAGCATACTACTTCATATTACTCTTAAATATACTACTTCATATTCCTCTTAAATATACTACTTCATATTCCTCTTAAACATACTACTTCATATTCCTCTTAAACATACTAATTCATATTCCTCTTAAACATACTACTTCATATTCCTCTTAAACATACTACTTCATATATCTCTTAAATATACCACTTCATATTCCTCTAAAATATACTGCTTCATATTCCTCTTAAATATACTACTTTATATTCCTCTTAAACATACTTCTTCATATTCTTCTTAAACATAATACTTCATATTCCTCTTAAACATACTACTTCATATTCCTCTGAAACATACTACTTCATATTCCTCTTAAACATACTACTTCATATTCCTCTTAAACATACTACTTTATATTCCTTTGAAACATACTACTTCATATTCCTCTTAAACATACTACTGCATATTCCTCTTAAACATACTACTTCATATACCTCTTAAATATACTACTTCATATTCCTCTTAAATATACAACTTCATATTCCTCTTAAACATACTACTTCATATTTCTCTTAAATATACTACTTCATATTCCTCTTAAATATACTACTTCATATTCCTCTTAAACATACTACTTCATATTCATCTTAAACATACTACTTCATATTCCTCTTAAACATACTACTTCATATTCCTCTTAAACATACTACTTCATATACCTCTTAAATATACCACTTCATATTCCTCTTAAATATACTACTTCATATTCCTCTTAAATATACTACTTTATATTCCTCTTAAATATACTACTTCATATTCCTTTTAAATATACTACTTCATATTCCTCTTAAACATACTACTTCATATTCCTCTTAAACATATTACTTCATATTCCTTTTAAACATACTACTTCGTATTTCTCTTAAACATACTACTTCATATTCCTCTTAAATATACTACTTTATATTCCTCTTAAATATACTATTTAATATTCCTCTTAAACATACTACTTCATATTCCTCTTAAACATACTACTTAATATTTCTCTTAAACATACTACTTCATATTCCTCTTAAACATACTACTTCATATACCTCTTAAACATACTACTTCATATTTCTCTTAAACATACTACTTCATATTCCTCTTAAACTTACTTCTTCATATACCTCTTAAATATACAACTTCATATTCCTCTTAAACATACTACTTCATATTACTCTTAAATATACTACTTCATATTCCTCTTAAATATACTACTTCATATTCCTCTTAAACATACTACTTCATATTCCTCTTAAACATACTACTTCATATTCCTCTTAAACATACTACTTCATATTCCTCTTAAACATACTACTTCATATATCTCTTAAATATACCACTTCATATTCCTCTTAAATATACTACTTCATATTCCTCTTAAATATACTACTTTATATTCCTCTTAAACATACTTCTTCATATTCTTCTTAAACATAATACTTCATATTCCTCTTAAACATACTACTTCATATTCCTCTGAAACATACTACTTCATATTCCTCTTAAACATACTACTTCATATTCCTCTTAAACATACTACTTCATATTCCTTTGAAACATACTACTTCATATTCCTCTTAAACATACTACTGCATATTCCTCTTAAACATACTACTTCATATACCTCTTAAATATACTACTTCATATTCCTCTTAAATATACAACTTCATATTCCTCTTAAACATACTACTTCATATTTCTCTTAAATATACTACTTCATATTCCTCTTAAATATACTACTTCATATTCCTCTTAAATATACTACTTTATATTCCTCTTAAATATACTACTTCATATTCCTTTTAAATATACTACTTCATATTCCTCTTAAACATACTACTTCATATTCCTCTTAAACATATTACTTCATATTCCTTTTAAACATACTACTTCGTATTTCTCTTAAACATACTACTTCATATTCCTCTTAAATATACAACTTTATATTCCTCTTAAATATACTATTTAATATTCCTCTTAAACATACTACTTCATATTCCTCTTAAACATACTACTTAATATTTCTCTTAAACATACTACTTCATATTCCTCTTAAACATACTACTTCATATACCTCTTAAACATACTACTTCATATTTCTCTTAAACATACTACTTCATATTCCTCTTAAACTTACTTCTTCATATACCTCTTAAATATACAACTTCATATTCCTCTTAAACATACTACTTCATATTTCTCTTAAATATACTACTTCATATTCCTCTTAAATATACTACTTCATATTCCTCTTAAACATACTACTTCATATTCCTCTTAAACATACTACTTCATATTCCTCTTAAACATACTACTTCATATTCCTCTTAAACATACTACTTCATATACCTCTTAAATATACTACTTCATATTCCTCTTCAAAATAATACTTCATATTCCTCTGAAATATACTACTTCATATTCCTCTTAAAAATACCACTTCATATTCGTCTTAAACATACTACTTCATATTCCTCTTAAATATACTACTTCATATTCCTCTTAAACATACTACTTCATATTCCTCTTAAACATACTACTTCATATTCCTCTTAAACATACTACTTCATATTCCTCTGAAACATACTACTTCATACTCCTCTTAAACATACTACTGCATATTCCTCTTAAACATACTACTTCATATTCCTCTTAAATATACTACATCATATTCCTCTTAAACATACTACTTCATATTCCTCTTAAATATACTACTTCATATTCCTCTGAAATATACTACTTCATATTCCTCTTCACCATAATACTTCATATTCCTCTTAAATATACTATTTAATATTCCTCTTAAACATACTACTTCATATTCCTCTTAAATATACTACTTCATATTCCTCTTAAACATACTACTTCATATTCCTCTTAAACACACTACTTCATATTCCTCTTAAACAAACTACTTCATATTCCTCTTAAACATACTACTTCATACTCCTCTTAAATATACTACTGCATATTCCTCTTAAATATACTACTGCATATTCCTCTAAAACATACTACTTCATATTCCTCTTAAACATACTACTTCATATTCCTCTGAAACATAATACTTCATATTCCTCTTAAATATACTATTTCATATTCCTCTTAAATATACTACTTCACATTCGTCTTAAACATACTACTTCATATTCCTCTTCAAAATAATACTTCATATTCCTCTGAAATATACTACTTCATATTCCTCTTAAAAATACTACTTCATATTCCTCTTAAACATACTAGTTCATATTCCTCTTAAATATACTACTTCATATTCCTTTTAAATATACTACTTCATATTCCTCTTAAACATACTACTTCATATTCCTCTTAAACATATTACTTCATATTCCTTTTAAACATACTACTTCGTATTTCTCTTAAACATACTACTTCATATTCCTCTTAAATATACTACTTTATATTCCTCTTAAATATACTATTTAATATTCCTCTTAAACATACTACTTCATATTCCTCTTAAACATACTACTTAATATTTCTCTTAAACATACTACTTCATATTCCTCTTAAACATACTACTTCATATACCTCTTAAACATACTACTTCATATTTCTCTTAAACATACTACTTCATATTCCTCTTAAACTTACTTCTTCATATACCTCTTAAATATACAACTTCATATTCCTCTTAAACATACTACTTCATATTACTCTTAAATATACTACTTCATATTCCTCTTAAATATACTACTTCATATTCCTCTTAAACATACTACTTCATATTCCTCTTAAACATACTACTTCATATTCCTCTTAAACATACTACTTCATATTCCTCTTAAACATACTACTTCATATATCTCTTAAATATACCACTTCATATTCCTCTTAAATATACTACTTCATATTCCTCTTAAATATACTACTTTATATTCCTCTTAAACATACTTCTTCATATTCTTCTTAAACATAATACTTCATATTCCTCTTAAACATACTACTTCATATTCCTCTGAAACATACTACTTCATATTCCTCTTAAACATACTACTTCATATTCCTTTGAAACATACTACTTCATATTCCTCTTAAACATACTACTGCATATTCCTCTTAAACATACTACTTCATATACCTCTTAAATATACTACTTCATATTCCTCTTAAATATACAACTTCATATTCCTCTTAAACATACTACTTCATATTTCTCTTAAATATACTACTTCATATTCCTCTTAAATATACTACTTCATATTCCTCTTAAACATACTACTTCATATTCATCTTAAACATACTACTTCATATTCCTCTTAAACATACTACTTCATATTCCTCTTAAACATACTACTTCATATACCTCTTAAATATACCACTTCATATTCCTCTTAAATATACTACTTCATATTCCTCTTAAATATACTACTTTATATTCCTCTTAAATATACTACTTCATATTCCTTTTAAATATACTGCTTCATATTCCTCTTAAACATACTACTTCATATTCCTCTTAAACATATTACTTCATATTCCTTTTAAACATACTACTTCGTATTTCTCTTAAACATACTACTTCATATTCCTCTTAAATATACTACTTTATATTCCTCTTAAATATACTATTTAATATTCCTCTTAAACATACTACTTCATATTCCTCTTAAACATACTACTTAATATTTCTCTTAAACATACTACTTCATATTCCTCTTAAACATACTACTTCATATACCTCTTAAACATACTACTTCATATTTCTCTTAAACATACTACTTCATATTCCTCTTAAACTTACTTCTTGATATACCTCTTAAATATACAACTTCATATTCCTCTTAAGCATACTACTTCATATTTCTCTTAAATATACTACTTCATATTCCTCTTAAATATACTACTTCATATTCCTCTTAAACATACTACTTCATATTCCTCTTAAACATACTACTTCATATTCCTCTTAAACATACTACTTCATATTCCTCTTAACCATACTACTTCATATACCTCTTAAATATACTACTTCATATTCCTCTTCAAAATAATACTTCATATTCCTCTGAAATATACTACTTCATATTCCTCTTAAAAATACCACTTCATATTCGTCTTAAACATACTACTTCATATTCCTCTTAAATATACTACTTCATATTCCTCTTAAACATACTACTTCATATTCCTCTTAAACATACTACTTCATATTCCTCTTAAACATACTACTTCATATTCCTCTGAAACATACTACTTCATATTCCTCTTAAACAAACTACTTCATATTCCTCTTAAACATACTACTTCATATACCTCTTAAATATACTACTTCATATTCCTATTAAATATACAACTTCATATTCCTCTTAAACATACTACTTCATATTTCTCTTAAATATACTACTTCATATTTCTCTTAAACATACTACTTCATATTTCTCTTAAATATACTACTTCATATTCCTCTTAAATATACTACTTCATATTCCTTTTAAATATACTACTTCATATTCCTCTTAAACATACTACTTCATATTCCCCTTAAACATACTACTTCATATTCCTCTTAAACATACTACTTCATATTTCTCTTAAACATACTACTTCATATTCCTCTTAAATATACTACTTCATGTTCCTCTTAAATATACTACTTCATATTGCTCTTAAACATACTACTTCATATTCCTCTTAAACATACTACTTCATATTCCTCTTAAACATACTACTTCATATTCCTCTTAAATATACTACTTCATATTCCTCTTAAACATACTACTTCATATTCCTCTTAAACATACTACATCATATTCCTCTTAAACATACTACTTCATATTCCTCTTAAATATACTACTTCATATTCCTCTGAAATATACTACTTCATATTCCTCTTCACCATAATACTTCATATTCCTCTTAAATATACTACTTCATATTCCTCTTAAATATACTACTTCATATTCCTCTTAAACATACTACTTCATATTCCTCTTAAACACACTACTTCATATTCCTCTTAAACAAACTACTTCATATTCCTCTTAAACATACTACTTCATACTCCTCTTAAATATACTACTGCATATTCCTCTTAAATATACTACTGCATATTCCTCTAAAACATACTACTTCATATTCCTCTTAAACATACTACTTCATATTCCTCTGAAACATAATACTTCATATTCCTCTTAAATATACTACTTCATATTCCTCTTAAATATACTACTTCACATTCGTCTTAAACATACTACTTCATATTCCTCTTCAAAATAATACTTCATATTCCTCTGAAATATACTACTTCATATTCCTCTTAAAAATACTACTTCATATTCCTCTTAAACATACTAGTTCATATTCCTCTTAAATATACTACTTCATATTCCTCTTAAACATACTACTTCATATTCCTCTTAAGCATACTACTTCATATTCCTCTTAAACATACTACTTCATATTCCTCTGAAACATACTACTTCTAATTCCTCTTAAACATACTACTTCATATTCCTCTTAAACATACTACTTCATATTCCTTTGAAACATACTACTTCATATTCCTCTTAAACATACTACTGCATATTCCTCTTAAACATACTACTTCATATACCTCTTAAATATACTACTTCATATTCCTCTTAAATATACAACTTCATATTCCTCTTAAACATACTACTTCATATTTCTCTTAAATATACTACTTCATATTCCTCTTAAATATACTACTTCATATTCCTCTTAAATATACTACTTTATATTCCTCTTAAATATACTACTTCATATTCCTTTTAAATATACTACTTCATATTCCTCTTAAACATACTACTTCATATTCCTCTTAAACATATTACTTCATATTCCTTTTAAACATACTACTTCGTATTTCTCTTAAACATACTACTTCATATTCCTCTTAAATATACAACTTTATATTCCTCTTAAATATACTATTTAATATTCCTCTTAAACATACTACTTCATATTCCTCTTAAACATACTACTTAATATTCCTCTTAAACAAACTACTTCATATTCCTCTTAAACATACTACTTCATATTCCTCTTAAACATACTACTTCATACTCCTCTTAAATATACTACTGCATATTCCTCTTAAATATACTACTGCATATTCCTCTAAAACATACTACTTCATATTCCTCTGAAACATAATACTTCATATTGCTCTTAAATATACTACTTCATATTCCTCTTAAATATACTACTTCACATTCCTCTTAAATATACTACTTCACATTCGTCTTAAACATACTACTTCATATTCCTCTTCAAAATAATACTTCATATTCCTCTGAAATATACTACTTCATATTCCTCTTAAAAATACTACTTCATATTCCTCTTAAATATACTACTTCATATTCCTCTTAAATATACTACTTCATATTCCTCTTAAACATACTACTTCATATTCCTCTTAAACATACTACATCATATTCCTCTTAAACATACTACTTCATATTCCTCTTAAATATACTACTTCATATTCCTCTTAAATATACTACTTCATATTCCTCTTAAACATACTACTTCATATTCCTCTTAAACACACTACTTCATATTCCTCTTAAACAAACTACTTCATATTCCTCTTAAACATACTACTTCATACTCCTCTTAAATATACTACTTCATATTCCTCTTAAATATACTACTTCATATTCCTCTTAAACATACTACTTCATATTCCTCTTAAACACACTACTTCATATTCCTCTTAAACAAACTACTTCATATTCCTCTTAAACATACTACTTCATACTCCTCTTAAATATACTACTGCATATTCCTCTTAAATATACTACTGCATATTCCTCTAAAACATACTACTTCATATTCCTCTTAAACATACTACTTCATATTCCTCTGAAACATAATACTTCATATTCCTCTTAAATATACTACTTCATATTCCTCTTAAATATACTACTTCACATTCGTCTTAAACATACTACTTCATATTCCTCTTCAAAATAATACTTCATATTCCTCTGAAATATACTACTTCATATTCCTCTTAAAAATACTACTTCATATTCCTCTTAAACATACTAGTTCATATTCCTCTTAAATATACTACTTCATATTCCTCTTAAACATACTACTTCATATTCCTCTTAAGCATACTACTTCATATTCCTCTTAAACATACTACTTCATATTCCTCTGAAACATACTACTTCTAATTCCTCTTAAACATACTACTTCATATTCCTCTTAAACATACTACTTCATATTCCTTTGAAACATACTACTTCATATTCCTCTTAAACATACTACTGCATATTCCTCTTAAACATACTACTTCATATACCTCTTAAATATACTACTTCATATTCCTCTTAAATATACAACTTCATATTCCTCTTAAACATACTACTTCATATTTCTCTTAAATATACTACTTCATATTCCTCTTAAATATACTACTTCATATTCCTCTTAAATATACTACTTTATATTCCTCTTAAATATACTACTTCATATTTCTTTTAAATATACTACTTCATATTCCTCTTAAACATACTACTTCATATTCCTCTTAAACATATTACTTCATATTCCTTTTAAACATACTACTTCGTATTTCTCTTAAACATACTACTTCATATTCCTCTTAAATATACAACTTTATATTCCTCTTAAATATACTATTTAATATTCCTCTTAAACATACTACTTCATATTCCTCTTAAATATACTACTTCATATTCTTCTTAAACATAATTCTACATATTCCTCTTAAACATACTATTTCATATTCCTCTTAAACATACTATTTCATATTCCTCTTAAACATACCACTTCATATTCCTCTTAAATATACTACTTCATATTCCTCTTAAAAATACTACTTCATATTCCTCTTAAACATACTACTTCATATTTTCTTAAACATACTACTTCATATTCCTCTTAAACATACTACTTCATATTCCTCTTAAACATACTACTTCATATTTCTCTTAAATATACTACTTCATATTCCTCTTAAATATACTACTTCATATTCCTCTTAAACATACTACTTCATATTCCTCTTAAACATACTACTTCATATTCCTCTTAAACATACTACTTCATATTCCTCTTAAACATACTACATCATATTCCTCTTATACATACTACTTCATATTCCTCTTAAATATATTACTTCATATTCCTCTTAAATATACTACTTCATATTCCTCTTCAACATAATACTTCATATTCCTCTTAAATATACTACTTCATATTCCTCTTCAATATACTACTTCATATTCCTCTTAAACATACTACTTCATATTCCTCTTAAATATACTACTTCATATTCTTCTTAAACATAATTCTATATATTCCTCTTAAACATACTACCTTATATTCCTCTTAAACATACTATTTCATATTCCTCTTAAACATACTACTTCATATTCCTCTTAAATATACTACTTCATATTCCTCTTAAATATACTACTTCATATTCCTCTTAAACATACTACTTCATATTCCTCTTAAACATACTACTTCATATTCCTCTTAAACATACTACTTCATATTCCTCTGAAACATATTACTTCATATTCCTCTTAAACATACTACTTCATATTCCTCTTAAACATACTACTTCATATACCTCTTAATTATACTACTTCATATTCCTCTTAAATATACAACTTCATATTCCTCTTAAACATACTACTTCATATTTCTCTTACATATACTACTTCATATTCCTCTTAAACAAACTACTTCATATTCCTCTGAAACATACTACTTCATATTCCTCTTAAACATACTACTTCATATTCCTCTTAAACATACTACTTCATATACATCTTAAATATACTACTTCATATTCCTCTTAAATATACTACTTCATATTCCTTTTAAATATACTACTTCATATTCCTCTTAAACATACTACTTCATATTCCTCTTAAACATACTACTTTATTTTCCTCTTAAACATACTACTTCATATTCCTCTTAAACATACTACTTCATATACCTCTTAAATATACTACTTCATATTCCTCTTAAATATACAACTTCATATTCCTCTTAAACATACTACTTCATATTTCTCTTAAATATACTACTTCATATTCCTCTTAAATATACTACTTCATATTCCTCTTAAACATACTACTTCATATTCCTCTTAAACATACTACTTCATATTCCTCTTGAACATACTACTTCATATTCCTCTTAAACATACTACATCATATTCCTCTTAAACATACTACTTCATATTCCTCTTAAATATACTACTTCATATTCCCCTTAAATATACTACTTCATATTCCTCTTCAACATAATACTTCATATTCCTCTTAAATATACTACTTCATATTCCTCTTAAATATACTACTTCATATTCCTCTTAAACATACTACTTCATATTCCTCTTAAACACACTACTTCATATTCCTCTTAAACATACTACTTCATATTCCTCTTAAACATACTACTTCATACTCCTCTTAAATATACTACTGCATATTCCTCTTAAATATACTACTGCATATTCCTCTAAAACATACTACTTCATACTCCTCTTAAACATACTGCTTCATATTCCTCTGAAACATAATACTTCATATTCCTCTTAAATATACTACTTCATATTCCTCTTAAATATACTACTTTACATTCGTCTTAAACATACTACTTCATATTCCTCTTCAAAATAATACTTCATATTAATCTTAAATATACTACTTCACATTTGTCTTAAACATACTACTTCATATTCCTCTTAAATATACTACTTCATATTCCTCTTAAGCATACTACTTCATATTCCTCTTAAACATACTACTTCATATTCCTCTTAAACATACTACTTCATATTCCTCTGAAACATACTACTTCATATTCCTCTTAAACATACTACTTCATATTCCTTTTAAACATACTACGTCATATACCTCTTAAATATACTACTTCATATTCCTCTTAAATATACAACTTCATATTCCTCTTAAACATACTACTTCATATTTCTCTTAAATATACTACTTCATATTCCTCTTAAATATACTACTTCATATTCCTCTTAAACATACTACTTCATATTCCTCTTAAACATACTACTTCTTATTCCTCTTAAACATACTACTTCATATTCCTCTTAAACATACTACTTCATATTTCTCTTAAACATACTACTTCATATTCCTCTTAAATATACTACTTCATATTCCTCTTAAATATACTACTTCATATTCCTCTTAAACATACTAATTCATATTCCTCTTAAACATACTACTTCATATTTCTCTTAAATATACTACTTCATATTCCTCTTAAATATACTACTTCATATTCCTCTTAAACATACTACTAAATATTCCTCTTAAACATACTACTTCATATTCCTCTTAAACATACTACTTCATATTCCTCTTAAACATACTACATCATATTCCTCTTAAACATACTACTTCATATTCCTCTTAAATATACTACTTCATATTCCTCTTAAATATACTACTTCATATTCCTCTTCAACATAATACTTCATATTCCTCTAAAATATACTACTTCATATTCCTCTTCAATATACTACTTCATATTCCTCTTAAACATACTACTTCATATTCCTCTTAAATACACTACTTCATATTCTTCTTAAACATAATTCTACATATTCCTCTTAAACATACTACCTTATATTCCTCTTAAACATACTATTTCATATTCCTCTTAAACATACTACTTCATATTCCTCTTAAATATACTACTTCATATTCCTCTTAAATATACTACTTCATATTCCTCTTAAATATACTACTTCATATTCCTCTTAAACATACTACTTCATATTCCTCTTAAACATACTACTTCATATTCCTCTGAAACATACTACTTCATATTCCTCTTAAACATACTACTTCATACTCCTCTTAAATATACTACTGCATATTCCTCTTAAATATACTACTGCATATTCCTCTAAAACATACTACTTCATATTCCTCTTAAACATACTACTTCATATTCCTCTGAAACATAATACTTCATATTCCTCTTAAATATACTACTTCATATTCCTCTTAAATATACTACTTCACATTCGTCTTAAACATACTACTTCATATTCCTCCTCAAAATAATACTTCATATTCCTCTGAAATATACTACTTCATATTCCTCTTAAAAATACTACTTCATATTCGTCTTAAACATACTACTTCATATTCCTCTTAAATATACTACTTCATATTCCTCTTAAACATACTACTTCATATTCCTCTTAAGCATACTACTTCATATTCCTCTTAAACATACTACTTCATATTCCTCTGAAACATACTACTTCTAATTCCTCTTAAACATACTACTTCATATTCCTCTTAAACATACTACTTCATATACCTCTTAAATATACTACTTCATATTCCTCTTAAATATACAACTTCATATTCCTCTTAAACATACTACTTCATATTCCTCTTAAATATACTACTTCATATTCTTCTTAAACATAATTCTACATCATCCTCTTAAACATACTATTTCATATTCCTCTTAAACATACTATTTCATATTCCTTTTAAACATACCACTTCATGTTCCTCTTAAATATACTACTTCATATTCCTCTTAAATATACTACTTCATATTCCTCTTAAACATACTACTTCATATTTTCTTAAACATACTACTTCATATTCCTCTTAAACATACTACTTCATATTCCTCTTAAACATACTACTTCATATTTCTCTTAAATATACTACTTCATATTCCTCTTAAATATACTACTTCATATTCCTCTTAAACATACTACTTCAAATTCCTCTTAAACATACTACTTCATATTCCTCTTAAACATACTACTTCATATTCCTCTTAAACATACTACATCATATTCCTCTTAAACATACTACTTCATATTCCTCTTAAATATACTACTTCATATTCCTCTTAAATATACTACTTCATATTCCTCTTCAACATAATACTTCATATTCCTCTTAAATATACTACTTCATATTCCTCTTCAATATACTGCTTCATATTCCTCTTAAACATACTACTTCATATTCCTCTTAAATATACTACTTCATATTCTTCTTAAACATAATTCTACATATTCCTCTTAAACATACTACCTTATATTCCTCTTAAACATACTATTTCATATTCCTCTTAAACATACTACTTCATATTCCTCTTAAATATACTACTTCATATTCCTCTTAAATATACTACTTCATATTCCTCTTAAATATACTACTTCATATTCCTCTTAAACATACTACTTCATATTCCTCTTAAACATACTACTTCATATTCCTCTGAAACATACTACTTCATATTCCTCTTAAACATACTACTTCATATTCCTCTTAAACATACTACTTCATATACCTCTTAATTATACTACTTCATATTCCTCTTAAATATACAACTTCATATTCCTCTTAAACATACTACTTCATATTTCTCTTAAATATACTACTTCATATTCCTCTTAAACAAACTACTTCATATTCCTCTGAAACATACTACTTCATATTCCTCTTAAACATACTACTTCATATTCCTCTTAAACATACTACTTCATATACCTCTTAAATATACTACTTCATATTCCTCTTAAATATACAACTTCATATTCCTCTTAAACATACTACTTCATATTTCTCTTAAATATACTACTTCATATTCCTCTTAAATATACTACTTCATATTCCTTTTAAATATACTACTTCATATTCCTCTTAAACATACTACTTCATATTCCTCTTAAACATACTACTTTATTTTCCTCTTAAACATACTACTTCATATTCCTCTTAAACATACTACTTCATATACCTCTTAAATAAACTACTTCATATTCCTCTTAAATATACAACTTCATATTCCTCTTAAACATACTACTTCATATTTCTCTTAAATATACTACTTCATATTCCTCTTAAATATACTACTTCATATTCCTCTTAAACATACTACTTCATATTCCTCTTAAACATACTACTTCATATTCCTCTTGAACATACTACTTCATATTCCTCTTAAACATACTACATCATATTCCTCTTAAACATACTACTTCATATTCCTCTTAAATATACTACTTCATATTCCTCTTAAATATACTACTTCATATTCCTCTTCAACATAATACTTCATATTCCTCTTAAATATACTACTTCATATTCCTCTTAAATATACTACTTCATATTCCTCTTAAACATACTACTTCATATTCCTCTTAAACACACTACTTCATATTCCTCTTAAACATACTACTTCATATTCCTCTTAAACATACTACTTCATACTCCTCTTAAATATACTACTGCATATTCCTCTTAAATATACTACTGCATATTCCTCTAAAACATACTACTTCATATTCCTCTTAAACATACTGCTTCATATTCCTCTGAAACATAATACTTCATATTCCTCTTAAATATACTACTTCATATTCCTCTTAAATATACTACTTCACATTCGTCTTAAACATACTACTTCATATTCCTCTTCAAAATAATACTTCATATTCCTCTTAAATATACTACTTCACATTTGTCTTAAACATACTACTTCATATTCCTCTTAAATATACTACTTCATATTCCTCTTAAGCATACTACTTCATATTCCTCTTAAACATACAACTTCATATTCCTCTTAAACATACTACTTCATATTCCTCTGAAACATACTACTTCATATTCCTCTTAAACATACTACTTCATATTCCTTTTAAACATACTACTTCATATACCTCTTAAATATACTACTTCATATTCCTCTTAAATATACAACTTCATATTCCTCTTAAACATACTACTTCATATTTCTCTTAAATATACTACTTCATATTCCTCTTAAATATACTACTTCATATTCCTCTTAAACATACTACTTCATATTCCTCTTAAACATACTACTTCTTATTCCTCTTAAACATACTACTTCATATTCCTCTTAAACATACTACTTCATATTTCTCTTAAACATACTACTTCATATTCCTCTTAAATATTCTACTTCATATTCCTCTTAAATATACTACTTCATATTCCTCTTAAACATACTAATTCATATTCCTCTTAAACATACTACTTCATATTCCTCTTAAACATACTACTTCATATTCCTCTTAAACATACTACTTCAAATACCTCTTAAACATACTACTTCATATTTCTCTTAAACATACTACTTCATATTCCTCTTAAACATACTACTTCATATACCTCTTAAATATACAACTTCATATTCCTCTTAAACATACTACTTCATATTTCTCTTAAATATACTTCTTCATATTCCTCTTAAATATACTACTTCATATTCCTCTTAAACATACTACTTCATATTCCTCTTAAACATACTACTTCATATTCCTCTTAAACATACTACTTCATGTTCCTCTTAAACATACTACTTCATATACCTCTTAAATATACTACTTCATATTCCTCTTCAAAATAATACTTCATATTTCTCTGAAATATACTACTTCATATTCCTCTTAAAAATACTACTACATATTCGTCTTAAACATACTACTTCATATTCCTCTTAAATATACTACTTCATATTCCTCTTAAACATACTACTTCATATTCCTCCTAAGCATACTACTTCATATTCCTCTTAAACATACTACTTCATATTCCTCTGAAACATACTACTTCATATTCCTCTTAAACATACTACTTCATATTCCTCTTAAGCATACTACTTCATATACCTCTTAAATATACTACTTCATATTCCTCTTAAATATACAACTTCATATTCCTCTTAAACATACTACTTCATATTTCTCTTTAATATACAACTTCATATTCCTCTTAAATATACTACTTCATAATCCTCTTAAACATACTACTTCATATTCCTCTTAAACATACTACTTCATATTCCTCTTAAACATACTACTTCATATTCCTCTTAAACATACTACTTCATATACCTCTTAAATATACTACTTCATATTCCTCTTAAATATACTACTTCATATTCCTCTTAAATATACTACTTCATATTCCTCTTAAACATACTACTTCATATTCCTCTTAAACATACTACTTCATATTCCTATTAAACATACTACTTCATATTCCTCTGAAACATACTACTTCATATTCCTCTTAAACATACTACTTCATATTCCTCTTAAACATACTACTTCATATACCTCTTAAATATACTACTTCTTATTCCTCTTAAATATACAACTTCATATTCCTCTTAAACATACTACTTCATATTTCTCTTAAATATACTACTTCATATTCCTCTTAAATATACTACTTCATATTCCTCTTAAACATACTACTTCAGATTCCTCTTAAACATACTACTTCATATTCCTCTTAAACATACTACTTCATATTCCTCTTAAACATACTACTTCATATACCTCTTAAATATACTACTACATATTCCTCTTAAATATACAACTTCATATTCCTCTTAAACATACTACTTCATATTTCTCTTAAATATACTACTTCATGTTCCTCTTAAATATACTACTTCATATTCCTCTTAAACATACTACTTCATATTCCTCTTAAACATACTACTTCATATTCCTCTTAAACATACTACTTCATATTCCTCTTAAACATACTACATCATATTCCTCTTAAACATACTACTTCATATTCCTCTTAAATATACTACTTCATATTCCTCTTAAATATACTACTTCATATTCCTCTTCAACATAATACTTCATATTCCTCTTAAATATACTACTTCATATTCCTCTTAAATATACTACTTCATATTCCTCTTAAACATACTACTTCATATTCCTCCTAAACAC
The DNA here is from genome assembly GCA_958298945.1 of Atherix ibis. Taxonomy (NCBI): domain Eukaryota; kingdom Metazoa; phylum Arthropoda; class Insecta; order Diptera; family Athericidae; genus Atherix; species Atherix ibis. Next base: position 300,130 of record CATQJD010000097.1, on the reverse strand, counting down.
ACTACTTCATATTCCTCTTAAACATACTACTTCATATTCCTCTTAAACATACTACTTCATACTCCTCTTAAATATACTACTGCATATTCCTCTTAAATATACTACTGCATATTCCTCTAAAACATACTACTTCATATTCCTCTTAAACATACTACTTCATATTCCTCTGAAACATAATACTTCATATTCCTCTTAAATATACTACTTCATATTCCTCTTAAATATACTACTTCACATTCGTCTTAAACATACTACTTCATATTCCTCTTCAAAATAATACTTCATATTCCTCTGAAATATACTTCTTCATATTCCTCTTAAAAATACTACTTCATATTCCTCTTAAACATACTACTTCATATTCCTCTTAAACATACTACTTCATATTCCTCTGAAACATACTACTTCATATTCCTCTTAAACATACTACTTCATATTCCTCTTAAACATACTACTTCATATACCTCTTAAATATACTACTTCATATTCCTCTTAAATATACAACTTCATATTCCTCTTAAACATACTACTTCATATTCCTCTTAAATATACTACTTCATATTCTTCTTAAACATAATTCTACATATACCTCTTAAACATACTACTTCATATTCCTCTTAAACATACTATTTCATATTCCTTTTAAACATGCTACTTCATATTCCTCTTAAATATATAACTTCATATTCCTCTTGAACACACTAATTCATATTCCTCTTAAACATACTACTTCATATTCCTCTTAAACATACTACTTCATACTCCTCTTAAATATACTACTGCATATTCCTCTTAAATATACTACTGCATATTCCTCTAAAACATACTACTTCATATTCCTCTTAAACATACTACTTCATATTCCTCTGAAACATAATACTTCATATTCCTCTTAAATATACTACTTCATATTCCTCTTAAATATACTACTTCACATTCGTCTTAAACATACTACTTCATATTCCTCTTCAAAATAATACTTCATATTCCTCTGAAATATACTACTTCATATTCCTCTTAAAAATACTACTTCATATTCGTCTTAAACATACTACTTCATATTCCTCTTAAATATACTACTTCATATTCCTCTTAAACATAGTACTTCATATTCCTCTTAAACATACTACTTCATATTCCTCTTAAACATACTACTTCATATTCCTCTGAAACATACTACTTCATATTCCTCTTAAACATACTACTTCATATTCCTCTTAAACATACTACTTCATATACCTCTTAACTATACTACTTCATATTCCTCTTAAATATACAACTTCATATTCATCTTAAACATACTACTTCATATTTCTCTTAAACATATTACTTCATATTCCTCTTAAATACACTACTTCATATTCCTCTTAAACATACTACTTCATATTCCTCTTAAACACACTACTTCATATTCCTCTTAAACATACTACTTCATATTCCTCTTAAACATACTACTTCATATTCCTCTGAAACATACTACTTCATATTCCTCTTAAACATACTACTTCATATTCCTCTTAAACATACTACTTCATATACCTCTTAAATATACTACTTCATATTCCTATTAAATATACAACTTCATATTCCTCTTAAGCATACTACTTCATATTTCTCTTAAATATACTACTTCATATTCCTCTTAAACAAACTACTTCATATTTCTCTTAAATATACTACTTCATATTCCTCTTAAATATACTACTTCATATTCCTTTTAAATATACTACTTCATATTCCTCTTAAACATACTACTGCATATTCCTCTTAAACATACAACTTCATATTCCTCTTAAACATACTACTTCATATTTCTCTTACACATACTACTTCATATTTCTCTTAAATATACTACTTCATATTCCTCTTAAATATACTACTTCATATTCCTCTTAAACATACTACTTTATATTCCTCTTAAACATACTACTTCATATTCCTCCTAAACATACTACTTCATATTCCTCTTAAACATACTACTTCATACTCCTCTTAAATATACTACTTCATATTCCTCTTAAATATACTACTGCATATTTCCCTTAAACATACTACTTCATATTCCTCTTAAACATACTACTTCATATTCCTCTTAAACATACTACTTCATATTCCTCTTAAATATACTACTTCATATTCCTCTTAAACATACTACTTCATATTACTCTTAAACAAACTACTTCATATTCCTCTGAAATATACTACTTCATATTTCTCTTAAATATACTACTTTATATTCCTCTTAAACATATTACTTCATATTCCTATTAAACATACTACTTCATATTGCTCTTAAACATACTTCTTCATATTACTCTTAAACATACTACTTCATATTCCTCTTAAACATACTACTTCATATTCCTCTTAAACATACTACTTCATATTCCTCTTAAACATACTACTTCATATACCTCTTAAATATACAACTTCATATTCCTCTTAAACATACTACTTCATATTTCTCTTAAATATACTTCTTCATATTCCTCTTAAATATACTACTTCATATTCCTCTTAAACATACTACTTCATATTCCTCTTAAACATACTACTTCATATTCCTCTTAAACATACTACTTCATGTTCCTCTTAAACATACTACTTCATATACCTCTTAAATATACTACTTCATATTCCTCTTCAAAATAATACTTCATATTTCTCTGAAATATACTACTTCATATTCCTCTTAAAAATACTACTACATATTCGTCTTAAACATACTACTTCATATTCCTCTTAAATATACTACTTCATATTCCTCTTAAACATACTACTTCATATTCCTCCTAAGCATACTACTTCATATTCCTCTTAAACATACTACTTCATATTCCTCTGAAACATACTACTTCATATTCCTCTTAAACATACTACTTCATATTCCTCTTAAGCATACTACTTCATATACCTCTTAAATATACTACTTCATATTCCTCTTAAATATACAACTTCATATTCCTCTTAAACATACTACTTCATATTTCTCTTTAATATACAACTTCATATTCCTCTTAAATATACTACTTCATATTCCTCTTAAACATACTACTTCATATTCCTCTTAAACATACTACTTCATATTCCTCTTAAACATACTACTTCATATTCCTCTTAAACATACTACTTCATATACCTCTTAAATATACTACTTCATATTCCTCTTAAATATACTACTTCATATTCCTCTTAAATATACTACTTCATATTCCTCTTAAACATACTACTTCATATTCCTCTTAAACATACTACTTCATATTCCTCTTAAACATACTACTTCATATTCCTCTGAAACATACTACTTCATATTCCTCTTAAACATACTACTTCATATTCCTCTTAAACATACTACTTCATATACCTCTTAAATATACTACTTCTTATTCCTCTTAAATATACAACTTCATATTCCTCTTAAACATACTACTTCATATTTCTCTTAAATATACTACTTCATATTCCTCTTAAATATACTACTTCATATTCCTCTTAAACATACTACTTCAGATTCCTCTTAAACATACTACTTCATATTCCTCTTAAACATACTACTTCATATTCCTCTTAAACATACTACTTCATATACCTCTTAAATATACTACTACATATTCCTCTTAAATATACAACTTCATATTCCTCTTAAACATACTACTTCATATTTCTCTTAAATATACTACTTCATGTTCCTCTTAAATATACTACTTCATATTCCTCTTAAACATACTACTTCATATTCCTCTTAAACATACTACTTCATATTCCTCTTAAACATACTACTTCATATTCCTCTTAAACATACTACATCATATTCCTCTTAAACATACTACTTCATATTCCTCTTAAATATACTACTTCATATTCCTCTTAAATATACTACTTCATATTCCTCTTCAACATAATACTTCATATTCCTCTTAAATATACTACTTCATATTCCTCTTAAATATACTACTTCATATTCCTCTTAAACATACTACTTCATATTCCTCCTAAACACACTACTTCATATTCCTCTTAAACATACTACTTCATATTCCTCTTAAACATACTACTTCATACTCCTCTTAAATATACTACTGCATATTCCTCTTAAATATACTACTGCATATTCCTCTAAAACATACTACTTCATATTCCTCTTAAACATACTACTTCATATTCCTCTGAAACATAATACTTCATATTCCTCTTAAATATACTACTTCATATTCCTCTTAAATATACTACTTCACATTCGTCTTAAACATACTACTTCATATTCCTCTTCAAAATAATACTTCATATTCCTCTGAAATATACTTCTTCATATTCCTCTTAAAAATACTACTTCATATTCCTCTTAAACATACTACTTCATATTCCTCTTAAACATACTACTTCATATTCCTCTGAAACATACTACTTCATATTCCTCTTAAACATACTACTTCATATTCCTCTTAAACATACTACTTCATATACCTCTTAAATATACTACTTCATATTCCTCTTAAATATACAACTTCATATTCCTCTTAAACATACTACTTCATATTCCTCTTAAATATACTACTTCATATTCTTCTTAAACATAATTCTACATAAACCTCTTAAACATACTACTTCATATTCCTCTTAAACATACTATTTCATATTCCTTTTAAACATGCTACTTCATATTCCTCTTAAATATATTACTTCATATTCCTCTTGAACACACTAATTCATATTCCTCTTAAACATACTACTTCATATTCCTCTTAAACATACTACTTCATACTCCTCTTAAATATACTACTGCATATTCCTCTTAAATATACTACTGCATATTCCTCTAAAACATACTACTTCATATTCCTCTTAAACATACTACTTCATATTCCTCTGAAACATAATACTTCATATTCCTCTTAAATATACTACTTCATATTCCTCTTAAATATACTACTTCACATTCGTCTTAAACATACTACTTCATATTCCTCTTCAAAATAATACTTCATATTCCTCTGAAATATACTACTTCATATTCCTCTTAAAAATACTACTTCATATTCGTCTTAAACATACTACTTCATATTCCTCTTAAATATACTACTTCATATTCCTCTTAAACATAGTACTTCATATTCCTCTTAAACATACTACTTCATATTCCTCTTAAACATACTACTTCATATTCCTCTGAAACATACTACTTCATATTCCTCTTAAACATACTACTTCATATTCCTCTTAAACATACTACTTCATATACCTCTTAACTATACTACTTCATATTCCTCTTAAATATACAACTTCATATTCATCTTAAACATACTACTTCATATTTCTCTTAAACATATTACTTCATATTCCTCTTAAATACACTACTTCATATTCCTCTTAAACATACTACTTCATATTCCTCTTAAACACACTACTTCATATTCCTCTTAAACATACTACTTCATATTCCTCTTAAAGATACTACTTCATATTCCTCTGAAACATACTACTTCATATTCCTCTTAAACATACTACTTCATATTCCTCTTAAACATACTACTTCATATACCTCTTAAATATACTACTTCATATTCCTATTAAATATACAACTTCATATTCCTCTTAAGCATACTACTTCATATTTCTCTTAAATATACTACTTCATATTCCTCTTAAACAAACTACTTCATATTTCTCTTAAATATACTACTTCATATTCCTCTTAAATATACTACTTCATATTCCTTTTAAATATACTACTTCATATTCCTCTTAAACATACTACTGCATATTCCTCTTAAACATACAACTTCATATTCCTCTTAAACATACTACTTCATATTTCTCTTACACATACTACTTCATATTTCTCTTAAATATACTACTTCATATTCCTCTTAAATATACTACTTCATATTCCTCTTAAACATACTACTTTATATTCCTCTTAAACATACTACTTCATATTCCTCTTAAACATACTACTTCATATTCCTCTTAAACATACTACTTCATACTCCTCTTAAATATACTACTTCATATTCCTCTTAAATATACTACTGCATATTTCCCTTAAACATACTACTTCATATTCCTCTTAAACATACTACTTCATATTCCTCTTAAACATACTACTTCATATTCCTCTTAAATATACTACTTCATATTCCTCTTAAACATACTACTTCATATTACTCTTAAACAAACTACTTCATATTCCTCTGAAATATACTACTTCATATTTCTCTTAAATATACTACTTTATATTCCTCTTAAACATATTACTTCATATTCCTATTAAACATACTACTTCATATTGCTCTTAAACATACTTCTTCATATTACTCTTAAACATACTACTTCATATTCCTCTTAAACATACTACTTCATATTCCTCTTAAACAAACTACTTCATATTCCTCTTAAACATACTACTTCATATTCCTCTTAAACATACTACTTCATATTCCTCTTCAACATACTACTTCATATTCCTCTTAAACATACTACTTCATATTCCTCTTAAATATACTTCTTCAATTCCTCTTAAATATACAACTTCATATTCCTCGTAAACATACTACTTCATATTCATCTTAAATATACTTCTTCATATTCCTCTTAAATATACAACTTCATATTCCTCTTAAACATACTACTTCATATTTCTCTTAAATATACTACTGCATATTCCTCTTAAACATACTACTTCATATTTCTCTGAAACATACTACTTCATATTCCTCTTAAACATACTACTTCATATTCCTCTTAAACATACTACTTCATATACCTCTTAAATATACTACTTCATATTCCTCTTAAATATACAACTTCATATTCCTCTTAAACATACTACTTCATATTCCTCTTAAATATACTACTTTATATTCTTCTTAAACATAATTCTACATATTCCTCTTAAACATGCTACTTCATATTCCTCTTAAACATACTATTTCATATTCCTCTTAAACATACTACTTCATATTCCTCTTAAATATACTACTTCATATTCCTCTTAAATATACTACTTCATATTCCTCTTAAACATACTACTTCATATTCCTCTTAAACATACTACTTCATATTCCTCTTAAACATACTACTTCATATTCCTCTTAAAAATACTACTTCATATTTCTCTTAAATATACTACTTCATATTCCTCTTAAATATACTACTTCATATTCCTCTTAAAGATACTACTTCATATTCCTCTTAAACATACTACTTCATATTCCTCTTAAACATACTACTTCATATTTCTGTTAAATATACTACTTCATATTCCTCTTAAACATACTACTTCATATTCCTCTTAAACATACTACTTCATATTCCTCTTAAACATACTACTTCATATTCCTCTGAAACATACTACTTCATATTCCTCTTAACTACTTCATATTCCTCTTAAACATACTACTTCATATACCTCTTAAATATACTACTTCATATTCCTCTTAAATATACAACTTCATATTCCTCTTAAACATACTACTTCATATTTCTCTTAAATATACTACTTCATATTCCTCTTAAATATACTACTTCATATTCCTTTTAAATATACTACTTCATATTCCTCTTAAACATACTACTTCATATTCCTCTTAAACATACTACTTCATATTCCTCTTAAACATACTACTTCATATTCCTCTTAAACATACTACTTCATATACCTCTTAAATATACTACTTCATATTCCTCTTAAATATACAACTTCATATTCCTCTTAAATATACTACTTCATATTTCTCTTAAATATACTACTTCATATTCCTCTTAAATATACTACTTCATATTCCTCTTAAACATACTACTTCATATTCCTCTTAAACATACTACTTCATATTCCTCTTAAACATACTACTTCATATTCCTCTTAAACATACTACATCATATTCCTCTTAAACATACTACTTCATATTCCTCTTAAATATACTACTTCATATTCCTCTTAAATATACTACTTCATATTCCTCTTCAACATAATATTTCATATTCCTCTTAAATATACTACTTCATATTCCTCTTAAATATACTACTTCATATTCCTCTTAAACATACTACTTCATATTCCTCTTAAACACACTACTTCATATTCCTCTTAAACATACTACTTCATATTCCTCTTAAATATACTACTTCATATACCTCTTAAATATACTACTTCATATTCCTCTTAAATATACAACTTCATATTCCTCTTAAACATACTACTTCATATTTCTCTTAAATATACTACTTCATATTTTTCTTAAACATAATTCTACATATTCCTCTTAAACATACTACTTCATATTCTTCTTAAACATACTATTTCATATTCCTCTTAAACATACTACTTCATATTCCTCTTAAATATACTACTTCATATTCCTCTTAAATATACTACTTCATATTCCTCTTAAACATACTACTTCATATTCCTATTAAACATACTACTTCATATTCCTCTTAAACATACTACTTCATATTCCTCTGAAACATACTACTTCATATTCCTCTTAAACATACTACTTCATATTCCTCTTAAACATACTACTTCATATACCTCTTAAATATACTACTTCATATTCCTCTTAAATATACAACTTCATATTCCTCTTAAACATACTACTTCATATTTCTCTTAAATATACTACTTCATATTCCTCTTAAACATACTACTTCATATTCCTCTGAAACATACTACTTCATATTCCTCTTAAACATACTACTTCATATTCCTCTTAAAAATACTACTTCATATACCTCTTAAATATACTACTTCATATTACTCTTAAACAAACTACTTCATATTCCTCTGAAATATACTACTTCATATTTGTCTTAAATATACTACTTTATATTCCTCTTAAACATATTACTTCATATTCCTATTAAACATACTACTTCATATTGCTCTTAAACATACTTCTTCATATTACTCTTAAACATACTACTTCATATTCCTCTTAAACATACTACTTCATATGCCTCTTAAACATACTACTTCATATTCCTCTTAAACATACTACTTCATATTCCTCTTAAACATACTACTTCATATTCCTCTTCAACATACTACTTCATATTCCTCTTAAACATACTACTTCATATTCCTCTTAAATATACTTCTTCAATTCCTCTTAAATATACAACTTCATATTCCTCTTAAACATACTACTTCATATTCCTCTTAAATATACTTCTTCATATTCCTCTTAAATATACAACTTCATATTCCTCTTAAACATACTACTTCATATTTCTCTTAAATGTACTACTTCATATTCCTCTTAAGTATACTACTTCATATTTCTCTGAAACATACTACTTCATATTCCTCTTAAACATACTACTTCATATTCCTCTTAAACATACTACTTCATATACCTCTTAAATATATTACTTCATATTCCTCTTAAATATACAACTTCATATTCCTCTTAAACATACTACTTCATATTCCTCTTAAATATACTACTTCATATTCTTCTTAAACATAATTCTACATATTCCTCTTAAACATACTACTTCATATTCCTCTTAAACATACTACGTTATTTCATATTCCTCTTAAACATACTACTTCATATTCCTCTTAAATATACTACTTCATATTCCTCTTAAATATACTACTTCATATTCCTCTTCAACATAATATTTCATATTCCTCTTAAATATACTACTTCATATTCCTCTTAAATATACTACTTCATATTCCTCTTAAACATACTACTTCATATTCCTCTTAAACACACTACTTCATATTCCTCTTAAACATACTACTTCATATTCCTCTTAAATATACTACTTCATATACCTCTTAAATATACTACTTCATATTCCTCTTAAATATACAACTTCATATTCCTCTTAAACATACTACTTCATATTTCTCTTAAATATACTACTTCATATTTTTCTTAAACATAATTCTACATATTCCTCTTAAACATACTACTTCATATTCTTCTTAAACATACTATTTCATATTCCTCTTAAACATACTACTTCATATTCCTCTTAAATATACTACTTCATATTCCTCTTAAATATACTACTTCATATTCCTCTTAAACATACTACTTCATATTCCTATTAAACATACTACTTCATATTCCTCTTAAACATACTACTTCATATTCCTCTGAAACATACTACTTCATATTCCTCTTAAACATACTACTTCATATTCCTCTTAAACATACTACTTCATATACCTCTTAAATATACTACTTCATATTCCTCTTAAATATACAACTTCATATTCCTCTTAAACATACTACTTCATATTTCTCTTAAATATACTACTTCATATTCCTCTTAAACATACTACTTCATATTCCTCTGAAACATACTACTTCATATTCCTCTTAAACATACTACTTCATATTCCTCTTAAAAATACTACTTCATATACCTCTTAAATATACTACTTCATATTACTCTTAAACAAACTACTTCATATTCCTCTGAAATATACTACTTCATATTTGTCTTAAATATACTACTTTATATTCCTCTTAAACATATTACTTCATATTCCTATTAAACATACTACTTCATATTGCTCTTAAACATACTTCTTCATATTACTCTTAAACATACTACTTCATATTCCTCTTAAACATACTACTTCATATGCCTCTTAAACATACTACTTCATATTCCTCTTAAACATACTACTTCATATTCCTCTTAAACATACTACTTCATATTCCTCTTCAACATACTACTTCATATTCCTCTTAAACATACTACTTCATATTCCTCTTAAATATACTTCTTCAATTCCTCTTAAATATACAACTTCATATTCCTCTTAAACATACTACTTCATATTCCTCTTAAATATACTTCTTTATATTCCTCTTAAATATACAACTTCATATTCCTCTTAAACATACTACTTCATATTTCTCTTAAATGTACTACTTCATATTCCTCTTAAGTATACTACTTCATATTTCTCTGAAACATACTACTTCATATTCCTCTTAAACATACTACTTCATATTCCTCTTAAACATACTACTTCATATACCTCTTAAATATATTACTTCATATTCCTCTTAAATATACAACTTCATATTCCTCTTAAACATACTACTTCATATTCCTCTTAAATATACTACTTCATATTCTTCTTAAACATAATTCTACATATTCCTCTTAAACATACTACTTCATATTCCTCTTAAACATACTATTTCATATTCCTCTTAAACATACTACTTCATATTCCTCTTAAATATACTACTTCATATTCCTCTTAAATATACTACTTCATATTCCTCTTAAACATACTACTTCATATTCCTCTTAAACATACTACTTCATATTCCTCCTAAGCATACTACTTCATATTCCTCTTAAACATACTACTTCATATTCCTCTGAAACATACTACTTCATATTCCTCTTAAACATACTACTTCATATTCCTCTTAAGCATACTACTTCATATACCTCTTAAATATACTACTTCATATTCCTCTTAAATATACAACTTCATATTCCTCTTAAACATACTACTTCATATTTCTCTTTAATATACAACTTCATATTCCTCTTAAATATACTACTTCATATTCCTCTTAAACATACTACTTCATATTCCTCTTAAACATACTACTTCATATTCCTCTTAAACATACTACTTCATATTCCTCTTAAACATACTACTTCATATACCTCTTAAATATACTACTTCATATTCCTCTTAAATATACTACTTCATATTCCTCTTAAATATACTACTTCATATTCCTCTTAAACATACTACTTCATATTCCTCTTAAACATACTACTTCATATTCCTCTTAAACATACTACTTCATATTCCTCTGAAAGATACTACTTCATATTCCTCTTAAACATACTACTTCATATTCCTCTTAAACATACTACTTCATATACCTCTTAAATATACTACTTCTTATTCCTCTTAAATATACAACTTCATATTCCTCTTAAACATACTACTTCATATTTCTCTTAAATATACTACTTCATATTCCTCTTAAATATACTACTTCATATTCCTCTTAAACATACTACTTCAGATTCCTCTTAAACATACTACTTCATATTCCTCTTAAACATACTACTTCATATTCCTCTTAAACATACTACTTCATATACCTCTTAAATATACTACTACATATTCCTCTTAAATATACAACTTCATATTCCTCTTAAACATACTACTTCATATTTCTCTTAAATATACTACTTCATGTTCCTCTTAAATATACTACTTCATATTCCTCTTAAACATACTACTTCATATTCCTCTTAAACATACTACTTCATATTCCTCTTAAACATACTACTTCATATTCCTCTTAAACATACTACATCATATTCCTCTTAAACATACTACTTCATATTCCTCTTAAATATACTACTTCATATTCCTCTTAAATATACTACTTCATATTCCTCTTCAACATAATACTTCATATTCCTCTTAAATATACTACTTCATATTCCTCTTAAATATACTACTTCATATTCCTCTTAAACATACTACTTCATATTCCTCCTAAACACACTACTTCATATTCCTCTTAAACATACTACTTCATATTCCTCTTAAACATACTACTTCATACTCCTCTTAAATATACTACTGCATATTCCTCTTAAATATGCTACTGCATATTCCTCTAAAACATACTACTTCATATTCCTCTTAAACATACTACTTCATATTCATCTGAAACATAATACTTCATATTCCTCTTAAATATACTACTTCATATTCCTCTTAAATATACTACTTCACATTCGTCTTAAACATACTACTTCATATTCCTCTTCAAAATAATACTTCATATTCCTCTGAAATATACTTCTTCATATTCCTCTTAAAAATACTACTTCATATTCCTCTTAAACATACTACTTCATATTCCTCTTAAACATACTACTTCATATTCCTCTGAAAAATACTACTTCATATTCCTCTTAAACATACTACTTCATATTCCTCTTAAACATACTACTTCATATACCTCTTAAATATACTACTTCATATTCCTCTTAAATATACAACTTCATATTCCTCTTAAACATACTACTTCATATTCCTCTTAAATATACTACTTCATATTCTTCTTAAACATACTTCTACATATACCTCTTAAACATACTACTTCATATTCCTCTTAAACATACTATTTCATATTCCTTTTAAACATGCTACTTCATATTCCTCTTAAATATATAACTTCATATTCCTCTTGAACACACTAATTCATATTCCTCTTAAACATACTACTTCATATTCCCCTTTAAACATACTACTTCATACTCCTCTTAAATATACTACTGCATATTCCTCTTAAATATACTACTGCATATTCCTCTAAAACATACTACTTCATATTCCTCTTAAACATACTACTTCATATTCCTCTGAAACATAATACTTCATATTCCTCTTAAATATACTACTTCATATTCCTCTTAAATATACTACTTCACATTCGTCTTAAACATACTACTTCATATTCCTCTTCAAAATAATACTTCATATTCCTCTGAAATATACTACTTCATATTCCTCTTAAAAATACTACTTCATATTCGTCTTAAACATACTACTTCATATTCCTCTTAAATATACTACTTCATATTCCTCTTAAACATAGTACTTCATATTCCTCTTAAACATACTACTTCATATTCCTCTTAAACATACTACTTCATATTCCTCTGAAACATACTACTTCATATTCCTCTTAAACATACTACTTCATATTCCTCTTAAACATACTACTTCATATACCTCTTAACTATACTACTTCATATTCCTCTTAAATATACAACTTCATATTCATCTTAAGCATACTACTTCATATTTCTCTTAAACATATTACTTCATATTCCTCTTAAATACACTACTTCATATTCCTCTTAAACATACTACTTCATATTCCTCTTAAACACACTACTTTATATTCCTCTTAAACATACTACTTCATATTCCTCTTAAACATACTACTTCATATTCCTCTGAAACATACTACTTCATATTCCTCTTAAACATACTACTTCATATTCCTCTTAAACATACTACTTCATATACCTCTTAAATATACTACTTCATATTCCTATTAAATATACAACTTCATATTCCTCTTAAGCATACTACTTCATATTTCTCTTAAATATACTACTTCATATTCCTCTTAAACAAACTACTTCATATTTCTCTTAAATATACTACTTCATATTCCTCTTAAATATACTACTTCATATTCCTTTTAAATATACTACTTCATATTCCTCTTAAACATACTACTGCATATTCCTCTTAAACATACAACTTCATATTCCTCTTAAACATACTACTTCATATTTCTCTTACACATACTACTTCATATTTCTCTTAAATATACTACTTCATATTCCTCTTAAATATACTACTTCATATTCCTCTTAAACATACTACTTTATATTCCTCTTAAACATACTACTTCATATTCCTCTTAAACATACTACTTCATATTCCTCTTAAACATACTACTTCATACTCCTCTTAAATATACTACTTCATATTCCTCTTAAATATACTACTGCATATTTCCCTTAAACATACTACTTCATATTCCTCTTAAACATACTACTTCATATTCCTCTTAAACATACTACTTCATATTCCTCTTAAATATACTACTTCATATTCCTCTTAAACATACTACTTCATATTACTCTTAAACAAACTACTTCATATTCCTCTGAAATATACTACTTCATATTTCTCTTAAATATACTACTTTATATTCCTCTTAAACATATTACTTCATATTCCTATTAAACATACTACTTCATATTGCTCTTAAACATACTTCTTCATATTACTCTTAAACATACTACTTCATATTCCTCTTAAACATACTACTTCATATTCCTCTTAAACATACTACTTCATATTCCTCTTAAACATACTACTTCATATTCCTCTTAAACATACTACTTCATATTCCTCTTCAACATACTACTTCATATTCCTCTTAAACATACTACTTCATATTCCTCTTAAATATACTTCTTCAATTCCTCTTAAATATACAACTTCATATTCCTCGTAAACATACTACTTCATATTCCTCTTAAATATACTTCTTCATATTCCTCTTAAATATACAACTTCATATTCCTCTTAAACATACTACTTCATATTTCTCTTAAATATACTACTGCATATTCCTCTTAAACATACTACTTCATATTTCTCTGAAACATACTACTTCATATTCCTCTTAAACATACTACTTCATATTCCTCTTAAACATACTACTTCATATACCTCTTAAATATACTACTTCATATTCCTCTTAAATATACAACTTCATATTCCTCTTAAACATACTACTTCATATTCCTCTTAAATATACTACTTCATATTCTTCTTAAACATAATTCTACATATTCCTCTTAAACATGCTACTTCATATTCCTCTTAAACATACTATTTCATATTCCTCTTAAACATACTACTTCATATTCCTCTTAAATATACTACTTCATATTCCTCTTAAATATACTACTTCATATTCCTCTTAAACATACTACTTCATATTCCTCTTAAACATACTACTTCATATTCCTCTTAAACATACTACTTCATATTCCTCTTAAAAATACTACTTCATATTTCTCTTAAATATACTACTTCATATTCCTCTTAAATATACTACTTCATATTCCTCTTAAAGATACTACTTCATATTCCTCTTAAACATACTACTTCATATTCCTCTTAAACATACTACTTCATATTTCTGTTAAATATACTACTTCATATTCCTCTTAAACATACTACTTCATATTCCTCTTAAACATACTACTTCATATTCCTCTTAAACATACTACTTCATATTCCTCTGAAACATACTACTTCATATTCCTCTTAAACATACTACTTCATATTCCTCTTAAACATACTACTTCATATACCTCTTAAATATACTACTTCATATTCCTCTTAAATATACAACTTCATATTCCTCTTAAACATACTACTTCATATTTCTCTTAAATATACTACTTCATATTCCTCTTAAATATACTACTTCATATTCCTTTTAAATATACTACTTCATATTCCTCTTAAACATACTACTTCATATTCCTCTTAAACATACTACTTCATATTCCTCTTAAACATACTACTTCATATTCCTCTTAAACATACTACTTCATATACCTCTTAAATATACTACTTCATATTCCTCTTAAATATACAACTTCATATTCCTCTTAAATATACTACTTCATATTTCTCTTAAATATACTACTTCATATTCCTCTTAAATATACTACTTCATATTCCTCTTAAACATACTACTTCATATTCCTCTTAAACATACTACTTCATATTCCTCTTAAACATACTACTTCATATTCCTCTTAAACATACTACATCATATTCCTCTTAAACATACTACTTCATATTCCTCTTAAATATACTACTTCATATTCCTCTTAAATATACTACTTCATATTCCTCTTCAACATAATATTTCATATTCCTCTTAAATATACTACTTCATATTCCTCTTAAATATACTACTTCATATTCCTCTTAAACATACTACTTCATATTCCTCTTAAACACACTACTTCATATTCCTCTTAAACATACTACTTCATATTCCTCTTAAATATACTACTTCATATACCTCTTAAATATACTACTTCATATTCCTCTTAAATATACAACTTCATATTCCTCTTAAACATACTACTTCATATTTCTCTTAAATATACTACTTCATATTTTTCTTAAACATAATTCTACATATTCCTCTTAAACATACTACTTCATATTCTTCTTAAACATACTATTTCATATTCCTCTTAAACATACTACTTCATATTCCTCTTAAATATACTACTTCATATTCCTCTTAAATATACTACTTCATATTCCTCTTAAACATACTACTTCATATTCCTATTAAACATACTACTTCATATTCCTCTTAAACATACTACTTCATATTCCTCTGAAACATACTACTTCATATTCCTCTTAAACATACTACTTCATATTCCTCTTAAACATACTACTTCATATACCTCTTAAATATACTACTTCATATTCCTCTTAAATATACAACTTCATATTCCTCTTAAACATACTACTTCATATTTCTCTTAAATATACTACTTCATATTCCTCTTAAACATACTACTTCATATTCCTCTGAAACATACTACTTCATATTCCTCTTAAACATACTACTTCATATTCCTCTTAAAAATACTACTTCATATACCTCTTAAATATACTACTTCATATTACTCTTAAACAAACTACTTCATATTCCTCTGAAATATACTACTTCATATTTGTCTTAAATATACTACTTTATATTCCTCTTAAACATATTACTTCATATTCCTATTAAACATAATACTTCATATTGCTCTTAAACATACTTCTTCATATTACTCTTAAACATACTACTTCATATTCCTCTTAAACATACTACTTCATATTCCTCTTAAACATACTACTTCATATTCCTCTTAAACATACTACTTCATATTCCTCTTAAACATACTACTTCATATTCCTCTTCAACATACTACTTCATATTCCTCTTAAACATACTACTTCATATTCCTCTTAAATATACTTCTTCAATTCCTCTTAAATATACAACTTCATATTCCTCTTAAACATACTACTTCATATTCCTCTTAAATATACTTCTTCATATTCCTCTTAAATATACAACTTCATATTCCTCTTAAACATACTACTTCATATTTCTCTTAAATGTACTACTTCATATTCCTCTTAAGTATACTACTTCATATTTCTCTGAAACATACTACTTCATATTCCTCTTAAACATACTACTTCATATTCCTCTTAAACATACTACTTCATATACCTCTTAAATATATTACTTCATATTCCTCTTAAATATACAACTTCATATTCCTCTTAAACATACTACTTCATATTCCTCTTAAATATACTACTTCATATTCTTCTTAAACATAATTCTACATATTCCTCTTAAACATACTACTTCATATTCCTCTTAAACATACTATTTCATATTCCTCTTAAACATACTACTTCATATTCCTCTTAAATATACTACTTCATATTCCTCTTAAATATACTACTTCATATTCCTCTTAAACATACTACTTCATATTCCTCTTAAACATACTACTTCATATTCCTCTTAAACATACTACTTTATATTCCTCTTAAAAATACTACTTCATATTTCTCTTAAATATACTACTTCATATTCCTCTTAAATATACTACTTCATATTCCTCTTAAACATACTACTTCATATTCCTCTTAAACATACTACTTCATATTCCTCTTAAACATACTACTTCATATTTCTCTTAAATATACTACTTCATATTCCTCTTAAACATACTACTTCATATTCCTCTTAAACATACTACTTCATATTCCTCTTAAACATACTACTTCATATTCCTCTGAAACATACTACTTCATATTCCTCTTAAACATACTACTTCATATTCCTCTTAAACATTCTACTTCATATACCTCTTAAATATACTACTTCATATTCCTCTTAAACATACTACTTCATATTTCTCTTAAATATACTACTTCATATTCCTCTTAAACATACTACTTCATATTCCTCTTAAACATACTACTTCATATTCCTCTTAAACATACTACTTCATATTCCTCTGAAACATACTACTTTATATTCCTCTTAAACATACTACTTCATATTCCTCTTAAACATACTACTTCATATTCCTCTGAAACATACTACTTCATATTCCTCTTAAACATACTACTTCATATTCCTCTTAAACATACTACTTCATATACCTCTTAAATATACTACTTCATATTCCTATTACATATACAACTTCATATTCCTCTTAAACATTCTACTTCATATTTCTCTTAAATATACTACTTCATATTCCTCTTAAACATACTACTTCATATTTCTCTTAAATATACTACTTCATATTCCTCTTAAATATACTACTTCATATTCCTTTTAAATATACTACTTCATATTTCTCTTAAACATACTACTGCATATTCCTCTTAAACATACAACTTCATATTCCTCTTAAACATACTACTTCATATTTCTCTTACACATACTACTTCATATTCCTCTTAAATATACTACTTCATATTCCTCCTAAATATACTACTTCATATTCCTCTTAAACATACTACTTTATATTCCTCTTAAACATACTACTTCATATTCCTCTTAAACATACTACTTCATATTCCTCTTAAACATACTACTTCATATACCTCTTAAACATACTACTTCATATTTCTCTTAAACATACTACTTCATATTCCTCTTAAACAAACTACTTCATACTCCTCTTAAATATACTACTTCATATTCCTCTTAAACATACTACTTCATATACCTCTTAAACATACTACTTCATATTCCTCTTAAATATACTACTTCATATTCCTCTTAAACAAACTATTTCATATTCCTCTTAAACATACTACTTCATACTCCTCTTAAATATACTACTTCATATTCCTCTTAAATATACTACTGCATATTTCCCTTAAACATACTACTTCATATTCCTCTTAAACATACTACTTCATATTCCTCTTAAACATACTACTTCATATTCCTCTTAAATATACTACTTCATATTCCTCTTAAACATACTACTTCATATTACTCTTAAACAAACTACTTCATAGTCCTCTGAAATATACTACTTCATATTTCTCTTAAATATACTACTTTATATTCCTCTTAAACATATTACTTCATATTCCTATTAAACATACTACTTTATATTGCTCTTAAACATACTTCTTCATATTACTCTTAAACATACTACTTCATATTCCTCTTAAACATACTACTTCATATTCCTCTTAAACATACTACTTCATATTCCTCTTAAACATACTACTTCATTTTCCTCTTAAACATACTACTTCATATTCCTCTTCAACATACTACTTCATATTCCTCTTAAACATACTACTTCATATTCCTCTTAAATATACTGCTTCAATTCCTCTTAAATATACAACTTCATATTCCTCTTAAACATACTACTTCATATTCCTCTTAAATATACTTCTTCATATTCCTCTTAAATATACAACTTCATATTCCTCTTAAACATACTACTTCATATTTCTCTTAAATATACTACTTCATATTCCTCTTAAACATACTACTTCATATTTCTCTGAAACATACTACTTCATATTCCTCTTAAACATACTACTTCATATACCTCTTAAATATACTACTTCATATTCCTCTTAAATATACAACTTCATATTCCTCTTAAACATACTACTTCATATTCCTCTTAAATATACTACTTCATATTCTTCTTAAACATAATTCTACATATTCCTCTTAAACATACTACTTCATATTCCTCTTAAACATACTATTTCATATTCCTCTTAAACATACTACTTCATATTCCTCTTAAATATACTACTTCATATTCCTCTTAAATATACTACTTCATATTCCTCTTAAACATACTACTTCATATTCCTCTTAAACATACTACTTCATATTCCTCTTAAACATACTACTTCATATTCCTCTTAAAAATACTACTTCATATTTCTCTTAAATATACTACTTCATATTCCTCTTAAATATACTACTTCATATTCCTCTTAAAGATACTACTTCATATTCCTCTTAAACATACTACTTCATATTCCTCTTAAACATACTACTTCATATTTCTCTTAAATATACTACTTCATATTCCTCTTAAACATACTACTTCATATTCCTCTTAAACATACTACTTCATATTCCTCTTAAACATACTACTTCATATTCCTCTGAAACATACTACTTCATATTCCTCTTAAACATACTACTTCATATTCCTCTTAAACATACTACTTCATATACCTCTTAAATATACTACTTCATATTCCTCTTAAATATACAACTTCATATTCCTCTTAAACATACTACTTCATATTTCTCTTAAATATACTACTTCATATTCCTCTTAAATATACTACTTCATATTCCTTTTAAATATACTACTTCATATTCCTCTTAGACATACTACTTCATATTCCTCTTAAACATACTACTTCATATTCCTCTTAAACATACTACTTCATATTCCTCTTAAACATACTACTTCATATACCTCTCAAATATACTACTTCATATTCCTCTTAAATATACAACTTCATATTCCTCTTAAATATACTACTTCATATTTCTCTTAAATATACTACTTCATATTCCTCTTAAATATACTACTTCATATTCCTCTTAAACATACTACTTCATATTCCTCTTAAACATACTACTTCATATTCCTCTTAAACATACTACTTCATATTCCTCTTAAACATACTACATCATATTCCTCTTAAACATACTACTTCATATTCCTCTTAAATATACTACTTCATATTCCTCTTAAATATACTACTTCATATTCCTCTTCAACATAATACTTCATATTCCTCTTAAATATACTACTTCATATTCCTCTTAAATATACTACTTCATATTCCTCTTAAACATACTACTTCATATTCCTCTTAAACACACTACTTCATATTCCTCTTAAACATACTACTTCATATTCCTCTTAAACATACTACTTCATATACCTCTTAAATATACTACTTCATATTCCTCTTAAATATACAACTTCATATTCCTCTTAAACATACTACTTCATATTTCTCTTAAATATACTACTTCATATTTTTCTTAAACATAATTCTACATATTCCTCTTAAACATACTACTTCATATTCCTCTTAAACATACTATTTCATATTCCTCTTAAACATACTACTTCATATTCCTCTTAAATATACTACTTCATATTCCTCTTAAATATACTACTTCATATTCCTCTTAAACATACTACTTCATATTCCTCTTAAACATACTACTTCATATTCCTCTTAAACATACTACTTCATATTCCTCTGAAACATACTACTTCATATTCCTCTTAAACATACTACTTCATATTCCTCTTAAACATACTACTTCATATACCTCTTAAATATACTACTTCATATTCCTCTTAAATATACAACTTCATATTCCTCTTAAACATACTACTTCATATTTCTCTTAAATATACTACTTCATATTCCTCTTAAACATACTACTTCATATTCCTCTGAAACATACTACTTCATATTCCTCTTAAACATACTACTTCATATTCCTCTTAAAAATACTACTTCATATACCTCTTAAATATACTACTTCATATTACTCTTAAACAAACTACTTCATATTCCTCTGAAATATACTACTTCATATTTCTCTTAAATATACTACTTTATATTCCTCTTAAACATATTACTTCATATTCCTATTAAACATACTACTTCATATTGCTCTTAAACATACTTCTTCATATTACTCTTAAACATACTACTTCATATTCCTCTTAAACATACTACTTCATATTCCTCTTAAACATACTACTTCATATTCCTCTTAAACATACTACTTCATATTCCTCTTAAACATACTACTTCATATTCCTCTTCAACATACTACTTCATATTCCTCTTAAACATACTACTTCATATTCCTCTTAAATATACTTCTTCAATTCCTCTTAAATATACAACTTCATATTCCTCTTAAACATACTACTTCATATTCCTCTTAAATATACTTCTTCATATTCCTCTTAAATATACAACTTCATATTCCTCTTAAACATACTACTTCATATTTCTCTTAAATGTACTACTTCATATTCCTCTTAAGCATACTACTTCATATTTCTCTTAAATATACTTCTTCAATTCCTCTTAAATATACAACTTCATATTCCTCTTAAACATACTACTTCATATTCCTCTTAAACATACTACTTCATATACCTCTTACATATATTACTTCATATTCCTCTTAAATATACAACTTCATATTCCTCTTAAACATACTACTTCATATTCCTCTTAAATATACTACTTCATATTCTTCTTAAACATAATTCTACATATTCCTCTTAAACATACTACTTCATATTCCTCTTAAATATACTACTTCATATTCCTCTTAAACATACTACTTCATATTCCTCTTAAACATACTACTTCATATTCCTCTTAAACATACTACTTCATATTTCTCTTAAATATACTACTTCATATTCCTCTTAAACATACTACTTCATATTCCTCTTAAACATACTACTTCATATTCCTCTTAAACATACTACTTCATATTCTTCTTAAACATACTACTTCATATTCCTCTTAAGCATACTACTTCATATACCTCTTAAATATACTACTTCATATTCCTCTTAAATATACAACTTCATATTCCTCTTAAATATACTACTTCATATTTCTCTTAAATATACTACTTCATATTCCTCTTAAATATACTACTTCATATTCCTCTTAAACATACTACTTCATATTCCTCTTAAACATACTACTTCATATTCCTCTTAAACATACTACTTCATATTCCTCTTAAACATACTACATCATATTCCTCTTAAACATACTACTTCATATTCCTCTTAAATATACTACTTCATATTCCTCTTAAATATACTACTTCATATTCCTCTTCAACATAATACTTCATATTCCTCTTAAATATACTACTTCATATTTCTCTTAAATATACTACTTCATATTCCTCTTAAACATACTACTTCATATTCCTCTTAAACACACTACTTCATATTCCTCTTAAACATACTACTTCATATTCCTCTTAAACATACTACTTCATATACCTCTTAAATATACAACTTCATATTCCTCTTAAATATACAACTTCATATTGCTCTTAAACATACTACTTCATATTTCTCTTAAATATACTACTTCATATTCCTCTTAAATATACTACTTCATATACCTTTTAAATATACTACTTCATATTCCTCTTAAACATACTACTTCATATTCCTCTTAAACATACTACTTCATATTCCTCTTAAACATACTACTTCATATTCCTCTTAAACATACTACATCATATTCCTCTTAAACATACTACTTCATATTCCTCTTAAATATACTACTTCATATTCCTCTTAAATATACTACTTCATATTCCTCTTCAACATAATACTTCATATTCCTCTTAAATATACTACTTCATATTTCTCTTAAATATACTACTTCATATTCCTCTTAAACATACTACTTCATATTGCTCTTAAACACACTACTTCATATTCCTCTTAAACATACTACTTCATATTCCTCTTAAACATACTACTTCATATACCTCTTAAATATACTACTTCATATTCCTCTTAAATATACAACTTCATATTCCTCTTAAACATACTACTTCATATTTCTCTTAAATATACTACTTCTTATTTTTCTTAAACATAATTCTACATATTCCTCTTAAACATACTACTTCATATTCCTCTTAAACATACTATTTCATATTCCTCTTAAACATACTACTTCATATTCCTCTTAAATATACTACTTCATCTTCCTCTTAAATATACTACTTCATATTCCTCTTAAACATACTACTTCATATTCCTCTTAACCATACTACTTCATATTCCTCTTAAACATACTACTTCATATTCCTCTGAAACATACTACTTCATATTCCTCTTAAACATACTACTTCATATTCCTCTTAAACATACTACTTCATATACCTTTTAAATATACTACTTCATATTCCTCTTAAACATACTACTTCATATTCCTCTTAAACATACTACATCATATTCCTCTTAAACATACTACTTCATATTCCTCTTAAATATACTACTTCATATTCCTCTTAAATATACTACTTCATATTCCTCTTCAACATAATACTTCATATTCCTCTTAAATATACTACTTCATATTTCTCTTAAATATACTACTTCATATTGCTCTTAAACATACTACTTCATATTCCTCTTAAACACACTACTTCATATTCCTCTTAAACATACTACTTCATATTCCTCTTAAACATACTACTTCATATACCTCTTAAATATACAACTTCATATTCCTCTTAAATATACAACTTCATATTGCTCTTAAACATACTACTTCATATTTCTCTTAAATATACTACTTCATATTCCTCTTAAATATACTACTTCATATACCTTTTAAATATACTACTTCATATTCCTCTTAAACATACTACTTCATATTCCTCTTAAACATACTACTTCATATTCCTCTTAAACATACTACTTCATATTCCTCTTAAACATACTACATCATATTCCTCTTAAACATACTACTTCATATTCCTCTTAAATATACTACTTCATATTCCTCTTAAATATACTACTTCATATTCCTCTTCAACATAATACTTCATATTCCTCTTAAATATACTACTGCATATTTCTCTTAAATATACTACTTCATATTCCTCTTAAACATACTACTTCATATTGCTCTTAAACACACTACTTCATATTCCTCTTAAACATACTACTTCATATTCCTCTTAAACATACTACTTCATATACCTCTTAAATATACTACTTCATATTCCTCTTAAATATACAACTTCATATTCCTCTTAAACATACTACTTCATATTTCTCTTAAATATACTACTTCTTATTTTTCTTAAACATAATTCTACATATTCCTCTTAAACATACTACTTCATATTCCTCTTAAACATACTATTTCATATTCCTCTTAAACATACTACTTCATATTCCTCTTAAATATACTACTTCATCTTCCTCTTAAATATACTACTTCATATTCCTCTTAAACATACTACTTCATATTCCTCTTAACCATACTACTTCATATTCCTCTTAAACATACTACTTCATATTCCTCTGAAACATACTACTTCATATTCCTCTTAAACATACTACTTCATATTCCTCTTAAACATACTACTTCATATACCTTTTAAATATACTACTTCATATTCCTCTTAAACATACTACTTCATATTCCTCTTAAACATACTACATCATATTCCTCTTAAACATACTACTTCATATTCCTCTTAAATATACTACTTCATATTCCTCTTAAATATACTACTTCATATTCCTCTTCAACATAATACTTCATATTCCTCTTAAATATACTACTTCATATTTCTCTTAAATATACTACTTCATATTCCTCTTAAACATACTACTTCATATTCCTCTTAAACACACTACTTCATATTCCTCTTAAACATACTACTTCATATTCCTCTTAAACATACTACTTCATATACCTCTTAAATATACTACTTCATATTCCTCTTAAATATACAACTTCATATTCCTCTTAAACATACTACTTCATATTTCTCTTAAATATACTACTTCTTATTTTTCTTAAACATAATTCTACATATTCCTCTTAAACATACTACTTCATATTCCTCTTAAACATACTATTTCATATTCCTCTTAAACATACTACTTCATATTCCTCTTAAATATACTACTTCATATTCCTCTTAAATATACTACTTCATATTCCTCTTAAACATACTACTTCATATTCCTCTTAACCATACTACTTCATATTCCTCTTAAACATACTACTTCATATTCCTCTGAAACATACTACTTCATATTCCTCTTAAACATACTACTTCATATTCCTCTTAAACATACTACTTCATATACCTCTTAAATATACTTCTTCATATTCCTCTTAAATATACAACTTCATATTCCTCTTAAACATACTACTTCATATTTCTCTTAAATATACTACTTCATATTCCTCTTAAACATGCTACTTCATATTCCTCTGAAACATACTACTTCATATTCCTCTTAAACATACTACTTCATATTCCTCTTAAACATACTACTTCATATACCTCTTAAATATACTACTTCATATTCCTCTAAAATATACAACTTCATAATCATGTTAAACATACTACTTCATATTTCTCTTAAATATACTACTTCACATTCCTCTTAAATATACTACTTCATATTCCTTTTAAATATACTACTTCATATTCCTCTTAAACATACTACTTCACATTCCTCTTAAACATACTACTTCATATTCCTCTTAAACATACTACTTCATATTCCTCTTAAACATACTACTTCATATACCTCTTAAATATACTACTTCATATTCCTCTTAAACATACTACATCATATTCCTCTTAAACTTACTACTTCATACTCCTCTTAAATATACTACTTCATATTCCTCTTAAATATACTACTTCATATTCCTCTTCAACATAATACTTCATATTCCTCTTAAATATACTACTTCATATTCCTCTTAAATATACTACTTGATATTCCTCTTAAACATACTACTTCATATTCCTCTTAAATATACTACTTCATATTCTTCTTAAACATAATTCTACATATTCCTCTTAAACATACTACTTCATATTCCTCTTAAACATACTATTTCATATTCCTCTTAAACATACTACTTCATATTCCTCTTAAATATACTAGTTCATATTCCTCTTAAATATACTACTTCATATTCCTCTTAAACATACTACTTCATATCCCTCTTAAACATACTACTTCATATTCCTCTTAAGCATACTACTTCATATTCCTCTGAAACATACTACTTCATATTCCTCTTAAACATACTACTTCATATTCCTCTTAAACATACTACTTCATATACCTCTTAAATATACTACTTCATATTCCTCTTAAATATACAACTTCATATTCCTCTTAAACATACTACTTCATATTTCTCTTAAATATACTACTTCATATTCCTCTTAAACATACTACTTCATATTCCTCTGAAACATACTACTTCATATTTCTCTTAAACATACTACTTCATATTCCTCTTAAACATACTACTTCATATACCTCTTAAATATACTACTTTATATTCCTCTTAAATATACAACTTCATATTCCTCTTAAACATACTACTTCATATTTCTCTTAAATATACTACTTCATATTCCTCTTAAATATACTACTTCATATTCCTTTTAAATATACTACTTCATATTCCTCTTAAACATACTACTTCATATTCCTCTTAAACATACTACTTCATATTCCTCTTAAACATACTACTTCATATTCCTCTTAAACATACTACTTCATATAACTCTTAAATATACTACTTCATATTCCTCTTAAATATACAACTTCATATTCCTCTTAAACATACTACTTCATATTTCTTTTAAATATAATACTTCATATTCCTCTTAAATATACTACTTCATATTCCTCTTAAACATACCACTTCATATTCGTCTTAAACATTATACTTCATATTCCTCTTAAACATACTACTTCATATTCCTCTTAAACATACTACATCATATTCCTCTTAAACATACTACTTTATATTCCGCTTAAATATACTACTTCATATTCTTCTTAAATATACTACTTCATATTCCTCTTCAACATAATACTTCATATTCCTCTTAAATATACTACTTCATATTCCTCTTAAACATACTACTTCATATTCCTCTTAAACACACTACTTCATGTTCCTCTTAAATATACTACTTCATATTCCTCTTAAACATATTACTTCATATTCCTCTTAAATATACTACTTTATATTCCCCTTAAACATACTACTTTATATTCCTCTTAAACATGCTTCTTCATATTCCTCTTAAATAAATAACTTCATATTCCTCCTAAATATACTACTTCATATTCCTCTTAAACATACTACTTCATATTCCTCTTGAACATACTACTTCATATTCCTCTAAAACATACTACTTCATATTCCTCTTAAACATACTACTTCATATTCCTCTTAAACATACAACTTCATATTCCTCTTAAATATACTACTTCATATTCCTCTTAAATATACTACTTCATATTCCTCTTCAACATAATACATCATATTCCTCTTAAATATACTACTTCATATTCCTCTTAAATATACTACTTCATATTCCTCTTAAACATACTACTTTATATTCCTCTTAAACATACTACTTCATATTCCTCTTAAATATATTACTTCATATTCCTCTTAAATATACTACTTTATATTCCCCTTAAACATACTACTTTATATTCCTCTTAAACATGCTACTTCATATTCCTCTTAAATATACTACTTCATATTCCTCTTAAATATACTACTTCATATTCCTCTTAAACATACTACTTCATATTCCTCTTAAACATACTACTTCATATTTCTCTTAAACATACTACTTCATATTTCTCTTAAACATACTACTTCATATTCCTCTTAAACAAACTACTTAATATTCCTCTTAAATATAGTTCTTCATATTCCTCTTAAACATACTACTTCATATTCCTCTTAAACATACTACTTCATATTCCTCTTAAACATACAACTTCATATTCCTCTTAAACATACTACTTCATATTCCCCTTAAATATACTACTTCATATTCCTCTTAAATATACTACTTCATATTCCTCTGAAACATACTACTTCATATTCTTCTTAAACATACTACTTCATATTCCTCTTAAACATACTACTTCATATACCTCTTAAATATACTACTTCATATTCCTCTTAAATATACAACTTCATATTCCTCTTAAACATACTACTTCATATTTCTCTTAAATATACTACTTCATATTCCTCTTAAATATACTACTTCATATTCCTCTTAAATATACTACTTCAATTTCCTCTTAAACATACTACTTCATATTCCTCTTAAACATACTACTTCATATTCTTCTTAAACATACTACTTCATATTCCTCTTAAACATTCTACTTCATATTCCTCTTAAACATACTACTTCATATTCCTCTTAAACATACTACTTCATATTCCTCTTAAACATACTACTTCATATTCTTCTTAAATATACTGCTTCATATTCCTCTTAAATATACTACTTCATATTCCTCTTAAATATACTACTGCATATTCCTCTAAAACATACTACTTCATATTCCTCTGAAACATAATACTTCATATTCCTCTTAAATATACTACTTCATATTCCTCTTAAATATACTACTTCATATTCCTCTTAAATATACTACTTCACATTCGTCTTAAACATACTACTTCATATTCCTCTTCAAAATAATACTTCATATTCCTCTGAAATATACTACTTCATATTCCTCTCAAATATACTACTTCATATTCGTCTTAAACATACTACTTCATATTCATCTTAAATATACTGCTTCATATTCCTCTTAAATATACTACTTCATATTCCTCTTAAATATACTACTTCATATTCCTCTTAAATATGCTACTTCATATTCCTCTTAAACATACTACTTCATATTCCTCTTAAACATACTACTTCATACTCCTCTTAAATATACTACTGCATATTCCTCTTAAATATACTACTGCATATTCCTCTAAAACATACTACTTCATATTCCTCTTAAACATACTACTTCATATTCCTCTGAAACATTATACTCCATATTCCTCTTAAATATACTACTTCATATTCCTCTTAAATATACTTCTTCACATTCGTCTTAAACATACTACTTCATATTCCTCTTCAAAATACTACTTCATATTCCTCTAAGATATACTACTTCATATTCCTCTTAAAAATACTACTTCATATTCGTCTTAAACATACTACTTCATATTCCTCTTAAATATACTACTTCATATTCCTCTTAAACATACTACTTCATATTCCTCTTAAATATACTACTTCATATTCCTCTTAAATATACTACTTCATATTTTTCTTAAACATACTTCTTCATATTCCTCTTAAACATACTACTTCATATTCCTCTTAAATATACTACTTCATATTCCTCTTAAATATACTACTTCATATTCCTCTCAAATATACTTCTTCACATTCGTCTTAAACATACTACTTCATATTCCTCTTCAAAATACTACTTCATATTCCTCTAAAATATACTACTTCATATTCCTCTTGAAAATACTACTTCATATTCGTCTTAAACATACTACTTCATATTCCTCTTAAATATACTACTTCATATTCCTCTTAAACATACTACTTCATATTCCTCTTAAATATACTACTTCATATTCCTCTTAAATATACTAGTTCATATTTTTCTTAAACATACTTCTTCATATTCCTCTTAAACATACTACTTCATATTCCTCTTAAATATACTACTTCATATTCCTCTTAAATATACTAATGCATATTCCTCTTAAATATACTACTTCATATTCCTCTTAAACATACTACTTCATATTCCTCTTAAACATACTACTTCATATTCCTCTTAAACATACTACTTCATATTCCTTTTAAACATACTATTTCATATTCCTTTTAAACATACTACTTCATATTCCTCTTAAATATACTACTTCATATTTCCCTTAAACATACTTCTTTATATTCCTCTTAAACATGCTACTTCATATTCCTCTTAAATATACTACTTCATATTCCTCTTAAATATACTACTTCATATTCCTCTTAAACATACTACTTCATATTCCTCTTAAACATACAAATTCATATTCTTCTTAAACATACTACTTCCTATTCTTCTTAAACATACTACTTCATATTCCTCTTAAACATTCTACTTCATATTCCTCTTAAACATACTACTTCATATTCCTCTTAAACATACTACTTCATATTCCTCTTAAACATACTACTTCATATTCTTCTTAAATATACTGCTTCATATTCCTCTTAAATATACTACTTCATATTCCTCTTAAATATACTACTTCAAATTCCTCTTAAATATACTACTTCATATTCCTCTTAAACACACTACTTCATATTCCTCTTAAACATACTACTTCATACTCCTCTTAAATATACTACTGCATATTCCTCTTAAATATACTACTGCATATTCCTCTAAAACATACTACTTCATATTCCTCTTAAACATACTACTTCATATTCCTCTGAAACGTTATACTCCATATTCCTCTTAAATATACTACTTCATATTCCTCTTAAATATACTTCTTCACATTCGTCTTAAACATACTACTTCATATTCCTCTTCAAAATACTACTTCATATTCCTCTAAAATATACTACTTCATATTCCTCTTAAAAATACTACTTCATATTCGTCTTAAACATACTACTTCATATTCCTCTTAAATATACTACTTCATATTCCTCTTAAACATACTACTTCATATTCCTCTTAAATATAATACTTCATATTCCTCTTAAATATACTACTTCATATTTTTCTTAAACATACTTCTTCATATTCCTCTTAAACATACTACTTCATATTCCTCTTAAATATACTACTTCATATTCCTCTTAAATATACTACTGCATATTCCTCTTAAATATACTACTTCATATTCCTCTTAAACATACTGCTTCATATTCCCCTTAAACATACTACTTCATATTCCTCTTAAATATACTACTTCATATTCCTCTTGAATATACAATTTCATATTTCTCTTAAATATACTACTTCATATTCCTCTTAAATATATACTTCATATTCCTCTTAAATATACTACTTCATATTCCTCTTAAACATACTACTTCATATTCCTCTTAAACATACTACTTCATATTCCTCTTAAACATACTACTTCATATTCCTCTTAAACATACTACTTCATATTCCTTTTAAACATACTACTTCATATTCCTCTTAAATATACTACTTCATATTCCTCTTAAATATAATACTTCATATTCCTCTTCAACATAATACTTCATATTCCTCTTAAATATACTACTTCATATTCCTCTTAAATATACTACTTCATATTCCTCTTAAACATACTACTTCATATTCCTTTTAAACATACTACTTCATATTCCTCTTAAATATACTACTTCATATTACTCTTAAACATACTACTTCATATTCCTCTTAAATATACTACTTCATATTCCTCTTAAATATACTACTTCATATTCCTCTTAAACATACTACTTCATATTCCTCTTAAACATACTACTTCGTATTCCTCTTAAACATACTACTTCATATTCCTCTGAAACATACTACTTCATATTCCTCTTAAACATACTACTTCATATTCCTCTTAAACATACTACTTCATATACCTCTTAAATATACTACTTCATATTCCTCTTAAATATACAACTTCATATTCCTCTTAAACATACTACTTCATATTTCTCTTAAATATACTACTTCATATTCCTCTTAAACATACTACTTCATATTCCTCTGAAACATACTACTTCATATTCCTCTTGAACATACTACTTCATATTCCTCTTAAACATACTACTTCATATACCTCTTAAATATACTACTTCATATTCCTCTTAAATATACAACTTCATATTCCTCTTAAACATACTACTTCATATTTCTCTTAAATATACTACTTCATATTCCTCTTAAATATACTACTTCATATTCCTTTTAAATATACTACTTCATATTCCTCTTAAACATACTACTTCATATTCCTCTTAAACATACTACTTCATATTCCTCTTAAACATACTACTTCATATTCCTCTTAAACATACTACTTCATATACCTCTTAAATATACTACTTCATATTCCTCTTAAATATACAACTTCATATTCCTCTTAAACATACTACTTCATATTTCTCTTAAATATACTACTTCATATTCCTCTTAAATATACTGCTTCATATTCCTCTTAAACATACTACTTCATATTCCTCTTAAACATACTACTTCATATTCCTCTTAAACATACTACTTCATATTCCTCTTAAACATACTACATCATATTCCTCTTAAACATACTACTTTATATTCCGCTTAAATATACTACTTCATATTCCTCTTAAATATACTACTTCATATTCCTCTTCAACATAATACTTCATATTCCTCTTAAATATACTACTTCATATTCCTCTTAAACATACTACTTCATATTCCTCTTAAACACACTACTTCTTGTTCCTCTTAAATATACTACTTCATATTCCTCTTATAATATGAAGTAGTATATTTAAGAGGAACATGAAGTAGTGTGTTTAAGAGGAATATGCAGTAGTATATTTAAGAGGAGTATGAAGTAGTATGTTTAAGAGGAATATGAAGTAGTATGTTTAAGAGGAATATGAAGTAGTATATTTAAGAGGAATATGAAGTAGTATATTTAGTAGGAATATGAAGTAGTATATTTAAGAGGAATATGAAGCAGTATATTTAAGAAGAATATGAAGTAGTATGTTTAAGAGGAATATGAAGTAGTATGTTTAAGAGGAATATGAAGTAGTATGTTTAAGAGGAATATGAAGTAGAATGTTTAAGAGGAATATAAAGTAGTATGTTTAAGAAGAATATGAAGTAGTATGTTTAAGAGGAATATGAATTTGTATGTTTAAGAGGAATATGAAGTGGTATGTTTAAGAGGACTATGACGTAGTATATTTAAGAGGAATATGAAGTAGTATATTTAAGAGGAATATGAAGTAGCATGTTTAAGAGGAATATAAAGAAGTATGTTTAAGGGAAATATGAAGTAGTATATTTAAGAGGAATATGAAGTAGTATGTTTAAAAGGAATATGAAGTTGTATGTTTAAGAGGAATATGAAGTAGTATGTTTAAGAGGAATATGAAGTAGTATGCTTAAGAGGAATATGAAGTAGTATGTTTAAGAGGAATATGAAGTAGTATATTTAAGAGGAATATGAAGTAGTATAGTTAAGAGGAATATGAAGTAGTATGTTTAAGAGAAATATCAAATTGTATATTTAAGAGGAATATGAAGTAGTATATTTAAGAGGAATATGAAGTAGTATGTTTAAGAGGAATATGAAGCAGTATGTTTAAGAGAGAATATGAAGTAGTATATTTAAAGTGAATATGCAGTAGTATATTTAAGAGGAATATGAAGTAGTATATTTAAGAGGAATATGAAGTAGTATGTTTAAGAGGAATATGAAGAAGTATGTTTAAGAAAAATATGAAGTAGTATATTTAAGAGGAATATGAAGTAGTATATTTAAGAGGAATATGAAGTAGTATGTTTAAGAGGAATATGAAGTAGTATATTTAAGAGGAATATGAAGTAGTATGTTTAAGACGAATATGAAGTAGTATTTTTAAGAGGAATATGAAGTAGTATATTTTAGAGGAATATGAAGTAGTATTTTGAAGAGGAATATGAAGTAGTATGTTTAAGACGAATGTGAAGAAGTATATTTAAGAGGAATATGAAGTAGTATATTTAAGAGGAATATGAAGTAGTATATTTAAGAGGAATATGAAGTAGTATGTTTAAGAGGAATATGAAGAAGTATGTTTAAGAAAAATATGAAGTAGTATATTTAAGAGGAATATGAAGTAGTATATTTAAGAGGAATATGAAGTAGTATGTTTAAGAGGAATATGAAGTAGTATATTTAAGAGGAATATGAAGTAGTATTTTTAAGACGAATATGAAGTAGTATTTTTAAGAGGAATATGAAGTAGTATATTTTAGAGGAATATGAAGTAGTATTTTGAAGAGACTACTTCATATTCCTCTTAAATATACTACTTCATATTCCTCTTAAACATACTACTTCATATTCCTCTTAAACATACTACTTCATATTCCTCTCAAATATACTACTTCATATTACTCTTAAACAAACTACTTCATATGCCTCTGAAATATACTACTTCATATTTCTCTTAAATATACTACTTTATATTCCTCTTAAACATATTACTTCATATTCCTATTAAACATACTACTTCATATTGCTCTTAAACATACTTCTTCATATTACTCTTAAACATACTACTTCATATTCCTCTTAAACATACTACTTCATATTCCTCTTAAACATACTACTTCATATTCCTCTTAAACATACTACTTCATATTCCTCTTAAACATACTACTTCATATTCCTCTTTAACATACTACTTCATATTCCTCTTAAACATACTACTTCATATTCCTCTTAAATATACTTCTTCAATTCCTCTTAAATATACAACTTCATATTCCTCTTAAACATACTACTTCATATTCCTCTTAAATATACTTCTTCATATTCCTCTTAAATATACAACTTCATATTCCTCTTAAACATACTACTTCATATTTCTCTTAAATGTACTACTTCATATTCCTCTTAAGCATACTACCTCATATTTCTTTGAAACATACTACTTCATATTCCTCTTAAACATACTACTTCATATTCCTCTTAAACATACTACTTCATATACCTCTTAAATATATTACTTCATATTCCTCTTAAATATACAACTTCATATTCCTCTTAAACATACTACTTCATATTCCTCTTAAATATACTACTTCATATTCTTCTTAAACATAATTCTACATATTCCTCTTAAACATACTACTTCATATTCCTCTTAAACATACTATTTCATATTCCTCTTAAACATACTACTTCATATTCCTCTTAAATATACTACTTCATATTCCTCTTAAATATACTACTTCATATTCCTCTTAAACATACCACTTCATATTCCTCTTAAACATACTACTTCATATTCCTCTTAAACATACTACTTCATATTCCTCTTAAAAATACTACTTCATATTTCTCTTAAATATACTACTTCATATTCCTCTTAAATATACTACTTCATATTCCTCTTAAACATACTACTTCATATTCCTCTTAAACATACTACTTCATTTTCCTCTTAAACATACTACTTCATATTTCTCTTAAATATACTACTTCATATTCCTCTTAAACATACTACTTCAAATTCCTCTTAAACATACTACTTCATATTCCTCTTAAACATACTACTTCATATTCCTCTGAAACATACTACCTCATATTCCTCTTAAACATACTACTTCATATTCCTCTTAAACATACTACTTCATATACCTCTTAAATATACCACCTCATATTCCTCTTAAATATACAACTTCATATTCCTCTTAAACATACTACTTCATATTTCTCTTAAATATACTACTTCATATTCCTCTTAAACATACTACTTCATATTCCTCTAAAACATACTACTTCATATTCCTCTTAAACATACTACTTCATATTCCTCTTAAACATAATACTTCATATTCCTTTTAAATATAAAACTTCATATTCCTCTTGAACATACTACTTCATATTCCTCTTAAACATACTACTTCATATTCCTCTTAAACATACTACTTCATATTCCTCTTAAACATACTACTTCATATTTCTCTTAAACATACTGCTTCATATTCCTCTTAAATATACTACTTCATATTCGTCCTAAATATACTACTTCATATTCCTCTTAAATATACTACTTCATATTTTTCTTAAACATACTTCTTCATATTCCTCTCAAACATACTACTTCATATTCCTCTTAAATATACTACTTCATATTACTCTAAAACATACTACTTCATATTCCTCTTAAACATACTACTTCATATTCCTCTTAAACATACTACTTTATATTCCTCTTAAATATAAAACTTCATATTGCTCTTAAACGTACAACTTCATATTCCTCTTAAACATACTACTTCATATTTCTCTTAAACATACTGCTTCAAATTCCTCTTAAATATACTACTTCATTTTCCTCGTAAACATACTACTTCATATTCCTCTTACATATAGTACTTCATATTCCTCTCAAACATACTACTTCATATTCCTCTTAAATATACTACTTCATATTCCTCTTAAATATACTACTGCATATTCCTCTTAAACATACTACTTCATATTCCTTTTAAACTTACCGCTTCATATTCCTCTTAAATATACTACTTCATATTCCTCTTAAATATACTACTTCATATTCCTCTTAAATATACTACTTCATATTCCTCTTGAACATACTACTTCATATTCCTGTTAAACATACTACTTCATATTCCTCTTAAACATACTACTTCATATTCCTCTTAAACATACTACTTCATATTTTCTTAAACATACTACTTCATATTCCTCTTAAACATACTACTTCATATTCCGCTTAAATGTACTATTTCATATTCCTCTTAAATATACAACTTCATATTCCTCTTAAACATACTACTTCATATTCCTCTTAAGCATAATATTTCATATTCCTCTTAACCATACTACTTCATATTCCTCTTAAACATACTACTTCATATTCCTCTTAAACATACTACTTCATATTCCTCTTAAACATACTACTTCATATTCCTCTTAAACATACTACTTCATATTCCTCTTAAAAATACTACTTCATATTCCTCTTAAATATACTACTTCATACTCCTCTTAAACAAACTACTTCATATTCCTCTTAAATATACTACTTCATATTCCTCTTAAATATACTACCTCATATTCCTCTTAAACATACTACTTCATATTCCTCTTAAAAATACTACTTCATATTCCTCTTAAACATATTACTGCATATTCCTCTTAAATATACTACTTCATATTCCCCTTAAACATACTACTTTATATTCCTCTTAAACATGCTAATTCATATTCCTCTTAAATATACTACTTCATATTCCTCTTAAATATACTACTTCATATTCCTCTTAAATATAAAACTTCATATTCCTCTTAAACATACTACTTCATATTCCTCTTAAACATACTACTTCATATTCCTCTTAAACATACTACTGCACATTCCTCTTAAACATACTACTTCATATTCTTCTTAAATATACTACTTCATATTCCTCTTAAATGAACTACTTCATATTCCTCTTAAATATACTACTTCATATTCCTCTTAAATATACTACTTCATATTCCTCTTAAACAAACTACTTCATATTCCTCTTAAACATACTACTTCATACTCCTCTTAAATATACTACTTCATATTCCTCTTAAATATACTACTGCATATTTCCCTTAAACATACTACTTCATATTCCTCTTAAACATACTACTTCATATTCCTCTTAAACATACTACTTCATATTCCTCTTAAATATACTACTTCATATTCCTCTTAAACATACTACTTCATATTACTCTTAAACATACTACTTCATATTCCTCTTAAACGTACTACTTCATATTCCTCTTAAACATACTACTTCATATTCCTCTTAAACATACTACTTCAAATTCCTCTTAAACAAACTACTTTATATTCCTCTTAAACATACTACTTCATATTCCTTTAAACATACTACTTCATATTCCTCTTAAACATATTACTTCATATTCCTCTTAAATATACTACTTCATATTCCCCTTAAACATACTACCTTATATTCCTCTTAAACATGCTACTTCATATTCCTCTTAAATATACTACATCATATTCCTCTTAAATATACTACTTCATATTCCTCTTAAACATACTACTTCATATTCCTCTTAAACATACTACTTCATATTCCTCTTAAACATACTACTTCATATTCCTCTTAAACACACTACTTCATATTCCTCTTAAACATACTACTTCATATTCCTCTTCAATATAAAACTTCATATTCCTCTTAAACATACTACTTCATATTCCTCTTAAACATACTACTTCATATGCCTCTTAAACATACTACTTCACATTCCTCTTAAACATACTACTTCATATTCTTCTTAAATATACTACTTCATATTCCTCTTAAATGAACTACTTCATATTCCTCTTAAATATACTACTTCATATTCCTCTTAAATATACTACTTCATATTCCTCTTAAACAAACTACTTCATATTCCTCTTAAACATACTACTTCATACTCCTCTTAAATATACTACTTCATATTCCTCTTAAATATACTACTGCATATTTCCCTTAAACATACTACTTCATATTCCTCTTAAACATACTACTTCATATTCCTCTTAAACATACTACTTCATATTCCTCTTAAATATACTACTTCATATTCCTCTTAAACATACTACTTCATATTACTCTTAAACAAACTACTTCATATTCCTCTTAAACATACTACTTCATATTCCTCTTAAACGTACTACTTCATATTCCTCTTAAACATACTACTTCATATTCCTCTTAAACATACTACTTCAAATTCCTCTTAAACAAACTACTTTATATTCCTCTTAAACATACTACTTCATATTCCTTTAAACATACTACTTCATATTCCTCTTAAACAAACTACTTCATATTCCTCTTAAACATACTACTTCATATTCCTCTTAAACGTACTACTTCATATTCCTCTTAAACATACTACTTCATATTCCTCTTAAACATACTACTTCAAATTCCTCTTAAACAAACTACTTTATATTCCTCTTAAACACACTACTTCATATTCCTCTTAAACATACTACTTCATATTCCTCTTAAATATAAAACTTCATATTCCTCTTAAACATACTACTTCATATTCCTCTTAAACATACTACTTCATATTCCTCTTAAACATACTACTTCACATTCCTCTTAAACATACTACTTCATATTCTTCTTAAATATACTACTTCATATTCCTCTTAAATGAACTACTTCATATTCCTCTTAAATATACTACTTCATATTCCTCTTAAATATACTACTTCATATTCCTCTTAAACAAACTACTTCATATTCCTCTTAAACATACTACTTCATACTCCTCTTAAATATACTACTTCATATTCCTCTTAAATATACTACTGCATATTTCCCTTAAACATACTACTTCATATTCCTCTTAAACATACTACTTCATATTCCTCTTAAACATACTACTACATATTCCTCTTAAATATACTACTTCATATTCCTCTTAAACATACTACTTCATATTACTCTTAAACAAACTACTTCATATTCCTCTTAAACATACTACTTCATATTCCTCTTAAACGTACTACTTCATATTCCTCTTAAACATACTACTTCATATTCCTCTTAAACATACTACTTCAAATTCCTCTTAAACAAACCACTTTATATTCCTCTTAAACATACTACTTCATATTCCTTTAAACATACTACTTCATATTCCTCTTAAACATATTACTTCATATTCCTCTTAAATATACTACTTCATATTCCCCTTAAACATACTACTTTATATTCCTCTTAAACATGCTACTTCATATTCCTCTTAAATATACTACATCATATTCCTCTTAAATATACTACTTCATATTCCTCTTAAACATACTACTTCATATTCCTCTTAAACATACTACTTCATATTCCTCTTAAACATACTACTTCATATTCCTCTTAAACATACTACTTCATATTCATCTTAAACATACTACTTCATATTCCTCTTAAACAAACTAC
This sequence comes from Atherix ibis, assembly GCA_958298945.1. NCBI lineage: Eukaryota > Metazoa > Arthropoda > Insecta > Diptera > Athericidae > Atherix > Atherix ibis. Next base: position 259,042 of record CATQJD010000097.1, on the reverse strand, counting down.
TTCATATTCCTCTTAAATATACTACTTCATATTCCTCTTAAACATACTACTTCATATTCCTCTTAAACATACTACTTCATATTCCTCTTAAACATACTACTTCATATACCTCTTAAACATACCACTTCATATTCCTCTTAAATATACTACTTCATATTCCTCTTAAATATACTACTTCATATTCCCCTCAAACATACTACTTCATATTCCTCTTAAATATACTACTTCATATTCCTCTTAAATATACTACTTCATATTCCTCTTAAACATATTACTTCATATTCTACTTAAACATACTACCTCATATTTCTCTTAAACATACTACTTCATATTCCTCTTAAACATACTACTTCATATTCTTCTTAAATATACTACTTCATATTCCTCTTAAATATACTACTTCATATTCCTCTTAAACATACTACTTCATATTCCTCTTAAACATACTACTTCATATTCCTCTTAAACATACTACTTCATATTCCTCTTAAACATATTACTGCATATTCCTCTTAAATATACTACTTCATATTATCCTTAAACATACTATTTTATATTCCTCTTAAACATGCTAATTCATATTCCTCTTAAATATACTACTTCATATTCCTCTTAAATATAATACTTTATATTTCTCTTAAACATACTACTTCATATTCCTCTTAAACATACTACTTCGTATTCCTTTTAAACATACTACTTCATATTCCTCTTAAACATACTACTTCATATTCCTCTTAAACATTCTACTTCATATTCCTCTTAAACATACTACTTCATATTCCTCTTAAACACACTACTTCATATTCCTCTTAAACATACTACTTCATATTCCTCTTCAATATAAAACTTCATATTCCTCTTAAACATACTACTTCATATTCCTCTTAAACATACTACTTCATATTCCTCTTAAACATACTACTTCACATTCCTCTTAAACATACTACTTCATATTCTTCTTAAATATACTACTTCATATTCCTCTTAAATGAACTACTTCATATTCCTCTTAAATATACTACTTCATATTCCTCTTAAATATACTACTTCATATTCCTCTTAAACAAACTACTTCATATTCCTCTTAAACATACTACTTCATACTCCTCTTAAATATACTACTTCATATTCCTCTTAAATATACTACTGCATATTTCCCTTAAACATACTACTTCATATTCCTCTTAAACATACTACTTCATATTCCTCTTAAATATACTACTTCATATTCCTCTTAAATATAATACTTTATATTTCTCTTAAACATACTACTTCATATTCCTCTTAAACATACTACTTCGTATTCCTCTTAAACATACTACTTCATATTCCTCTTAAACATACTACTTCATATTCCTCTTAAACATTCTACTTCATATTCCTCTTAAACATACTACTTCATATTCCTCTTAAACACACTACTTCATATTCCTCTTAAACATACTACTTCATATTCCTCTTCAATATAAAACTTCATATTCCTCTTAAACATACTACTTCATATTCCTCTTAAACATACTACTTCATATTCCTCTTAAACATACTACTTCACATTCCTCTTAAACATACTACTTCATATTCTTCTTAAATATACTACTTCATATTCCTCTTAAATGAACTACTTCATATTCCTCTTAAATATACTACTTCATATTCCTCTTAAATATACTACTTCATATTCCTTTTAAACAAACTACTTCATATTCCTCTTAAACATACTACTTCATACTCCTCTTAAATATACTACTTCATATTCCTCTTAAATATACTACTGCATATTTCCCTTAAACATACTACTTCATATTCCTCTTAAACATACTACTTCATATTTCCCTTAAACATACTACTTCATATTCCTCTTAAACATACTACTTCATATTCCTCTTAAACATACTACTTCATATTCCTCTTAAACATACTACTTCATATTCCTCTTAAACATACTACTTCATATTCCTCTTAAACATACTACTTCATATTCCTCTTAAACATACTACTTCATATTCCTCTTAAACATACTACTTCATATTCATCTTAAACATACTACTTCATATTCCTCTTAAACTTACTACTTAATATTCCTCTTAAACATACTACTTCATATTCCTCTTAAACAAACTACTTCATATTCCTCTTAAATATACTACTTCATATTCCTCTTAAACATACTACTTCATATTCCTCTTAAACATACTACTTCATATTCCTCTTAAACATACTACTTCATATACCTCTTAAACATACCACTTCATATTCCTCTTAAATATACTACTTCATATTCCTCTTAAATATACTACTTCATATTCCTCTCAAACATACTACTTCATATTCCTCTTAAATATACTACTTCATATTCCTCTTAAATATACTACTTCATATTCCTCTTAAACATATTACTTCATATTCTACTTAAACATACTACCTCATATTTCTCTTAAACATACTACTTCATATTCCTCTTAAACATACTACTTCATATTCTTCTTAAATATACTACTTCATATTCCTCTTAAATATACTACTTCATATTCCTCTTAAACATACTACTTCATATTCCTCTTAAACATACTACTTCATATTCCTCTTAAACATACTACTTCATATTCCTCTTAAACATATTACTGCATATTCCTCTTAAATATACTACTTCATATTATCCTTAAACATACTATTTTATATTCCTCTTAAACATGCTAATTCATATTCCTCTTAAATATACTACTTCATATTCCTCTTAAATATAATACTTTATATTTCTCTTAAACATACTACTTCATATTCCTCTTAAACATACTACTTCGTATTCCTCTTAAACATACTACTTCATATTCCTCTTAAACATACTACTTCATATTCCTCTTAAACATTCTACTTCATATTCCTCTTAAACATACTACTTCATATTCCTCTTAAACACACTACTTCATATTCCTCTTAAACATACTACTTCATATTCCTCTTCAATATAAAACTTCATATTCCTCTTAAACATACTACTTCATATTCCTCTTAAACATACTACTTCATATTCCTCTTAAACATACTACTTCACATTCCTCTTAAACATACTACTTCATATTCTTCTTAAATATACTACTTCATATTCCTCTTAAATGAACTACTTCATATTCCTCTTAAATATACTACTTCATATTCCTCTTAAATATACTACTTCATATTCCTCTTAATCAAACTACTTCATATTCCTCTTAAACATACTACTTCATACTCCTCTTAAATATACTACTTCATATTCCTCTTAAATATACTACTGCATATTTCCCTTAACATACTACTTCATATTCCTCTTAAACATACTACTTCATATTCCTCTTAAACATACTACTTCATATTCCTCTTAAATATACTACTTCATATTCCTCTTAAACATACTACTTCATATTACTCTTAAACAAACTACTTCATATTCCTCTTAAACATACTACTTCATATTCCTCTTAAACGTACTACTTCATATTCCTCTCAAACATACTACTTCATATTCCTCTTAAATATACTACTTCATATTCCTCTTAAATATACTACTTCATATTCCTCTTAAACATATTACTTCATATTCTACTTAAACATACTACCTCATATTTCTCTTAAACATACTACTTCATATTCCTCTTAAACATACTACTTCATATTCTTCTTAAATATACTACTTCATATTCCTCTTAAATATACTACTTCATATTCCTCTTAAACATACTACTTCATATTCCTCTTAAACATACTACTTCATATTCCTCTTAAACATACTACTTCATATTCCTCTTAAACATATTACTGCATATTCCTCTTAAATATACTACTTCATATTATCCTTAAACATACTATTTTATATTCCTCTTAAACATGCTAATTCATATTCCTCTTAAATATACTACTTCATATTCCTCTTAAATATAATACTTTATATTTCTCTTAAACATACTACTTCATATTCCTCTTAAACATACTACTTCGTATTCCTCTTAAACATACTACTTCATATTCCTCTTAAACATACTACTTCATATTCCTCTTAAACATTCTACTTCATATTCCTCTTAAACATACTACTTCATATTCCTCTTAAACACACTACTTCATATTCCTCTTAAACATACTACTTCATATTCCTCTTCAATATAAAACTTCATATTCCTCTTAAACATACTACTTCATATTCCTCTTAAACATACTACTTCATATTCCTCTTAAATATACTACTTCATATTCCTCTTAAACATACTACTTCATATTCCTCTTAAACATACTACTTCATATTCCTCTTAAACATACTACTTCATATACCTCTTAAACATACCACTTCATATTCCTCTTAAATATACTACTTCATATTCCTCTTAAATATACTACTTCATATTCCTCTCAAACATACTACTTCATATTCCTCTTAAATATACTACTTCATATTCCTCTTAAATATACTACTTCATATTCCTCTTAAACATATTACTTCATATTCTACTTAAACATACTACCTCATATTTCTCTTAAACATACTACTTCATATTCCTCTTAAACATACTACTTCATATTCTTCTTAAATATACTACTTCATATTCCTCTTAAATATACTACTTCATATTCCTCTTAAACATACTACTTCATATTCCTCTTAAACATACTACTTCATATTCCTCTTAAACATACTACTTCATATTCCTCTTAAACATATTACTGCATATTCCTCTTAAATATACTACTTCATATTATCCTTAAACATACTATTTTATATTCCTCTTAAACATGCTAATTCATATTCCTCTTAAATATACTACTTCATATTCCTCTTAAATATAATACTTTATATTTCTCTTAAACATACTACTTCATATTCCTCTTAAACATACTACTTCGTATTCCTCTTAAACATACTACTTCATATTCCCTTTAAACATACTACTTCATATTCCTCTTAAACATTCTACTTCATATTCCTCTTAAACATACTACTTCATATTCCTCTTAAACACACTACTTCATATTCCTCTTAAACATACTACTTCATATTCCTCTTCAATATAAAACTTCATATTCCTCTTAAACATACTACTTCATATTCCTCTTAAACATACTACTTCATATTCCTCTTAAACATACTACTTCACATTCCTCTTAAACATACTACTTCATATTCTTCTTAAATATACTACTTCATATTCCTCTTAAATGAACTACTTCATATTCCTCTTAAATATACTACTTCATATTCCTCTTAAATATACTACTTCATATTCCTCTTAAACAAACTACTTCATATTCCTCTTAAACATACTACTTCATACTCCTCTTAAATATACTACTTCATATTCCTCTTAAATATACTACTGCATATTTCCCTTAAACATACTACTTCATATTCCTCTTAAACATACTACTTCATATTCCTCTTAAACATACTACTTCATATTCCTCTTAAATATACTACTTCATATTCCTCTTAAACATACTACTTCATATTACTCTTAAACAAACTACTTCATATTCCTCTTAAACATACTACTTCATATTCCTCTTAAACGTACTACTTCATATTCCTCTCAAACATACTACTTCATATTCCTCTTAAATATACTACTTCATATTCCTCTTAAATATACTACTTCATATTCCTCTTAAACATATTACTTCATATTCTACTTAAACATACTACCTCATATTTCTCTTAAACATACTACTTCATATTCCTCTTAAACATACTACTTCATATTCTTCTTAAATATACTACTTCATATTCCTCTTAAATATACTACTTCATATTCCTCTTAAACATACTACTTCATATTCCTCTTAAACATACTACTTCATATTCCTCTTAAACATACTACTTCATATTCCTCTTAAACATATTACTGCATATTCCTCTTAAATATACTACTTCATATTATCCTTAAACATACTATTTTATATTCCTCTTAAACATGCTAATTCATATTCCTCTTAAATATACTACTTCATATTCCTCTTAAATATAATACTTTATATTTCTCTTAAACATACTACTTCATATTCCTCTTAAACATACTACTTCGTATTCCTCTTAAACATACTACTTCATATTCCTCTTAAACATACTACTTCATATTCCTCTTAAACATTCTACTTCATATTCCTCTTAAACATACTACTTCATATTCCTCTTAAACACACTACTTCATATTCCTCTTAAACATACTACTTCATATTCCTCTTCAATATAAAACTTCATATTCCTCTTAAACATACTACTTCATATTCCTCTTAAACATACTACTTCATATTCCTCTTAAACATACTACTTCACATTCCTCTTAAACATACTACTTCATATTCTTCTTAAATATACTACTTCATATTCCTCTTAAATGAACTACTTCATATTCCTCTTAAATATACTACTTCATATTCCTCTTAAATATACTACTTCATATTCCTCTTAAACCAACTACTTCATATTCCTCTTAAACATACTACTTCATACTCCTCTTAAATATACTACTTCATATTCCTCTTAAATATACTACTGCATATTTCCCTTAAACATACTACTTCATATTCCTCTTAAACATACTACTTCATATTCCTCTTAAACATACTACTTCATATTCCTCTTAAATATACTACTTCATATTCCTCTTAAACATACTACTTCATATTCCTCTTAAACATATTACTGCATATTCCTCTTAAATATACTACTTCATATTATCCTTAAACATACTATTTTATATTCCTCTTAAACATGCTAATTCATATTCCTCTTAAATATACTACTTCATATTCCTCTTAAATATAATACTTTATATTTCTCTTAAACATACTACTTCATATTCCTCTTAAACATACTACTTCGTATTCCTCTTAAACATACTACTTCATATTCCTCTTAAACATACTACTTCATATTCCTCTTAAACATTCTACTTCATATTCCTCTTAAACATACTACTTCATATTCCTCTTAAACACACTACTTCATATTCCTCTTAAACATACTACTTCATATTCCTCTTCAATATAAAACTTCATATTCCTCTTAAACATACTACTTCATATTCCTCTTAAACATACTACTTCATATTCCTCTTAAACATACTACTTCACATTCCTCTTAAACATACTACTTCATATTCTTCTTAAATATACTACTTCATATTCCTCTTAAATGAACTACTTCATATTCCTCTTAAATATACTACTTCATATTCCTCTTAAATATACTTCTTCATATTCCTCTTAAACAAACTACTTCATATTCCTCTTAAACATACTACTTCATACTCCTCTTAAATATACTACTTCATATTCCTCTTAAATATACTACTGCATATTTCCCTTAAACATACTACTTCATATTCCTCTTAAACATACTACTTCATATTCCTCTTAAACATACTACTTCATATTCCTCTTAAATATACTACTTCATATTCCTCTTAAACATACTACTTCATATTACTCTTAAACAAACTACTTCATATTCCTCTTAAACATACTACTTCATATTCCTCTTAAACGTACTACTTCATATTCCTCTTAAACATACTACTTCAAATTCCTCTTAAACAAACTACTTTATATTCCTCTTAAACAAACTACTTCATATTCCTTTAAACATACTACTTCATATTCCTCTTAAACATATTACTTCATATTCCTCTTAAATATACAACTTCATATTCCCCTTAAACATACTACTTTCTATTCCTCTTAAACATGCTACTTCATATTCCTCTTAAATATACTACATCATATTCCTCTTAAATATACTACTTCATATTCCTCTTAAACATACTACTTCATATTCCTCTTAAACATACTACTTCATATTCCTCTTAAACATACTACTTCATATTCCTCTTAAACATACTACTTCATATTCATCTGAAACATACTACTTCATATTCCTCTTAAACATACTACTTCATATTCCTCTTAAACATACTACTTCATATTTCTCTTAAACAAAATACTTCATATTCCTCTTAAATATACTACTTCATATTCCTCTTAAACATACTACTTCATATTCCTCTTAAACATACTACTTCATATTCCTCTTAAACATACTACTTCATATACCTCTTAAACATACCACTTCATATTCCTCTTAAATATACTACTTCATATTCCTCTTAAATATACTACTTCATATTCCTCTCAAACATATTACTTCATATTCCTCTTAAATATACTACTTCATATTCCTCTTAAATATACTACTTCATATTCCTCTTAAACATACTACTTCATATTCTACTTAAACATACTACCTCATATTTCTCTTAAACATACTACTTCATATTCCTCTTAAACATACAACTTCATATTCTTCTTAAATATACTACTTCATATTCCTCTTAAATATACTACTTCATATTCCTCTTAAACATACTTCTTCATATTCCTCTTAAACATACTACTTCATATTCCTCTTAAACATACTACTTCATATTCTTCTTAAACATATTACTGCATATTCCTCTTAAATATACTACTTCATATTATCCTTAAACATACTACTTTATATTCCTCTTAAACATGCTAATTCATATTCCTCTTAAATATACTACTTCATATTCCTCTTAAATATACTACTTTATATTCCTCTTAAACATACTACTTCATATTCCTCTTAAACATACTACTTCGTATTCCTCTTAAACATACTACTTCATATTCCTCTTAAACATACTACTTCATATTCCTCTTAAACATTCTACTTCATATTGCTCTTAAACATACTACTTCATATTCCTCTTAAACACACTACTTCATATTCCTCTTAAACATACTACTTCATATTCCTCTTCAATATAAAACTTCATATTCCTCTTAAACATACTACTTCATATTCCTCTTAAACATACTACTTCATATTCCTCTTAAACATACTACTTCACATTCCTCCTAAACATACTACTTCATATTCTTCTTAAATATACTACTTCCTCTTAAACATACTACTTCATATTCCTCTTAAACACACTACTTCATATTCCTCTTCAACATACTACTTCATATTCCTCTTAAACATACTACTTCATATTCCTCTTAAACATACTACTTCATATTCCTTTTAAACATACTACTTCATATCCCTTTTAAACATAATACTTCATATTCCTCTTAAACATACTACTTTATATTCTACTTAAACATACTACTTCATATTCCTCTTAAACATACTACTTCATATTCCTCTGAAATATACTACTTCATATTTCTCTTAAATATACTACTTTATATTCCTCTTAAACATACTACTTCATATTCCTATTTAACATACTACTTCATATTGCTCTTAAACATACTTCTTCATATTACTCTTAAATATACTACTTCATATTCCTCTTAAACATACTACTTCATATTCCTCTTAAACATACTACTTCATATTCCTCTTAAACATACTACTTCATATTCCTCTTAAACATACTACTTCATATTCCTCTTCAACATACTACTTCATATTCTTCTTAAACATACTACTTCATATTCCTCTTAGACATACTACTTCATATTCCTCTGAAACATACTACTTCATATCCCTTTTAAACATACTACTTCATATTCCTCTTAAACATACTACTTCATATGCTACTTAAACATACTACTTCATATTCCTCATAAACATACTACTTCAAATTCCTCTGAAATATACTACTTCATATTTCCCTTAAATATACTACTTTATATTCCTCTTAAAAATACTACTTCATATTCCTATTAAACATACTACTTCATTTTCCTCTTAAACATACTTCTTCATATTCCTCTTAAACATACTACTTCATATTCCTCTTAAACATACGACTTCATATTGCTCTTAAATATACTACTTCATATTCCTCTTAAACATACTACTTCATATTCCTCTTAAACATACTACTTCATATTCCTCTTAAATATACTACTGCATATTTCTCTTAAACATACTACTTCATATTCCTCTTAAACATACAACTTCATATTCCTCTTAAACATACTACTTCATATTCCTCTTAAACAAACTACTTCATATTCCTCTTAAACATACTACTTCATATTCCTCTTAAACATACTACTTCATATTCCTCTTAAACATACTACTTCATATCCCTTTTAAACATACTACTTCATATTCCTCTTAAACATACCACATCATATTCTACTTAAACATACTACTTCATATTCCTCTTAAACATACTACTTCATATTCCTCTGAAATATACTACTTCATATTCCTCTTAAACATACTATTTCATATTCCTCTTAAATATACTACTTCATATTAATCTTAAATATACTACTTCATATTCCTGTTAAATATACTACTTCATATTCCTCTTAAACATACTACTTCATATTCCTCTTAAATATAATACTGCATATTTCTCTTAAACATACTACTTCATATTCCTCTTAAACATACAACTTCATATTTCTCTTAAACATACTACTTCATATTCCTCTTAAATATAATACTTCATATTCCTCTTAAACATACTACTTCATATTCCTCTTAAGCATACTACTTCATATTCCTCTTAAACATACTACTTCTTATTCCTCTTAAACATACTACTTCATATTCCTCTTAAACATACTACTTCATATTCCTCTTCAACATACTACTTCATATTCCTCTTAAACATACTACTTCATATTCCTCTTAAACATACTACTTCATATTCCTCTTAAACATACTACTTCATATCCCTTTTAAACATACTACTTCATATTCCTCTTAAACATACTACTTCATATTCTACTTAAACATACTACTTCATATTTCTCTTAAACATACTACTTCATATTCCTCTGAAATATACTACTTCATATTTCTCTTAAATATACTACTTTATATTCCTCTTAAACATACTACTTCATATTCCTATTAATGATACTACTTCATATTGCTCTTAAACATACTTCTTCATATTACTCTTAAGCATACTACTTCATATTCCTCTTAAACATACTACTTCATATTCCTCTTAAACATACTACTTCATATTCCTCTTAAACATACTATTTCATATTCCTCTTAAACATACTACTTCATATTCCTCTTCAACATACTACTTCATATTCCTCTTAAACATACTACTTCATATTCCTCTTAAACATACTACTTCATATTCCTCTTAAACATACTACTTCATATCCCTTTTAAAAATACTACTTCATATTCCTCTTAAACATACTACTTCATATTCCTCTTAAACATACTACTTCATATTCCTTTTAAATATACTACTGCATATTCCTCTTAAACATACTACTTCATATTCCTCTTAAACATACACCTTCATATTCCTCTTAAACATACTACTTCATATTCCTCTTCAACAAACTACTTCATATTCCTCTTAAACATACTACTTCATATTCGTCTTAAACATACTACTTCATATTCCTCTTAAACATACTACTTCATATCCCTTTTAAACATACTACTTCATATTCCTCTTAAACATACTACTTCATATTCTACTTAAACATACTACTTCATATTCCTCTTAAACATACTACTTCATAGTTCCTTTGAAATATACTACTTCATATTCCTCTTAAACATACTATTTCATATTCCTCTTAAATATACTACTTCATATTCCTCTTAAATATACTACTTCATATTCCTGTTAAATATCCTACTTCATATTCCTCTTAAACATACTACTTCATATTCCTCTTAAATATACTACTGCATATTCCTCTTAAACATACTACTTCATATTCCTCTTAAACATACAACTTCATATTCCTCTTAAACATACTACTTCATATTCCTCTTAAACAAACTACTTCATATTCCTCTTAAACATACTACTTCATATTCCTCTTAAATATACTACTTCATATTCCTCTTAAACATACTACTTCATATTCATCTTAAATATACTACTGCATGTTCCTCTTAACTATACTACTTTATATTCCTATTAAATATACTACTTCATATTCTTCTTAAACATACTACTTCATATTCCTCTTAAATATATCACTTCATATTCCTCTTAAATATACTACTTCATATTCCTCTTAAACATACTACTTCATATTCCTCTTAAACATACTACTTCATATTCCTCTTAAACGTACTAATTCATATTCCTCCTAAACATACTACTTCATATTCCTCTTCAGCATACTACTTCATATTCCTCTTAAATATACTACTTCATATTCCTCTTAAATATACTACTTCATATTCCTCTTAAACATACTACTTCATATTCCTCTTAAACATACTACTTCATATTCCTCTTCAATATACTAATTCATATTCCTCTTAAACATACTACTTCATATTCCTCTTAAACATACTACTTCATATTCCTCTTAAACATACTATATCAAATTCCACTAAAAACAAACTACTTCATATTCCTCTTAAATATACTACTTCATATTCCTCTTAAATATACTACTTCATATTCCTCTTAAACATACTACTTCATATTCCTCTTAAACATTCTACTTCATATTCCTCTTAAATATGATAATTCATATTCCTCTTAAACATACTACTTCACATTCCTCTTAAACATACTACTTCATATTCCTCTTAAACATACTACATCAAATTCCACTTAAACATACTACTTCTTATTCCTCTTAAATATACACCTTCATATTCCTCTTAAACATACTACTTCATATTCCTCTTAAACAAACTACTTCATATTCCTCTTAAACATACTACTTCATATTCCTTTTAAACATACTACTTCATATTCCTCTTAAACATACTACTTCATATTCCTCTTAAATATACTACTGCATATTCCTCTTAAACATACTACTTCATATTCCTCTTAAACATACAACTTCATATTCCTCTTAAACATACTACTTCATATTCCTCTTAAACAAACTACTTCATGTTCCTCTTAACTATACTACTTTATATTCCTCTTAAATATACTACTTCATATTCCTCTTAAACATACTACTTCATATTCCTCTTAAATATAACACTTCATATTCCTCTTAAATATACTACTTCATATTCCTCTTAAGCATACTACTTCATATTCCTCTTAAACATACTACTTCATATTCCTCTTAAACATACTAATTCAATTTCCTCCTAAATATACTACTTCATATTCGTCTTAAGCATACTACTTTATATTCCTCTTAAATATACTACTTCATATTCCTCTTAAATATACTACTTCATATTCCTCTTAAACATACTACTTCATATTCCTCTTAAGCATACTACTTCATATTCCTCTTAATTATACTAATTCATATTCCTCTTAAACATACTACTTCATATTCCTCTTAAACATACTACTTCATATTCCTCTTAAACATACTATATCAAATTCCACTAAAAACAAACTAATTCATATTCCTCTTAAACATACTACTTCACATTCCTCTTAAACATACTACTTCATATTCCTCTTAAACATACTACATCAAATTCCACTTAAACATACTACTTCTTATTCCTCTTAAATATACTACTTCATATTTCTCTTAAATATACTACTTTATATTCCTCTTTAATATACTACTTCATATTCCTCTTGAACATACTACTTCATATTCCTCTTAAACATACTACTTCATATTCCTCTTAAACATACTACTTCATATTCCTCTTAAACATACTACTTCATATTCCTCTTAAACATACTACTTCATATTCCTCTTAAACATACTACTTTATATTCCTCTTCAACATACTACTTCATATTCCTCTTAAACATACTACTTCATATTCCTTTTAAACATACTACTTCATATTTCTCTTAAACATACTACTTCATATTCCTCTTAAATATACTACTTCATATTCCTCTTAAATATAATACTTCATATTCCTCTTAAACATACTACTTCAAATTCCTCTTAAACATACTACTTCATATTCCTCTTAAACATACTACTTCATATTCCTCTTAAATATACTACTTCATATTCCTCTTAAACATACCACTTCATATTCCTCTTCAACATACTACTTCATATCCCTTTTAAACACACTACTTCATATTCCTCTTAAACATACTACTTCATATTCTACTTAAACATACTCCTTTATATTCCTCTTAAACATACTACTTCATATTCCTCTGAAATATACTACTTCATATTTCTCTTAAATATACTACTTTATATTCCTCTTAAACATACTACTTCATATTCCTATTAAACATACTACTTCATATTCCTCTTAAACATACTTCTTCATATTCCTCTTAAACATACTACTTCATATTCCTCTTAAACATACTACTTCATATTCCTCTTAAACATACTACTTCATATTCCTCTTAAACATACTACTTCATATTCCTCTTAAACATACTATTTCATATTTCTCTTAAACATACTACTTCATATTCCTCTTAAATATACTACTTCATATTCCTCTTAAATATAATACTTCATATTCCTCTTAAACATACTACTTCAAATTCCTCTTAAACATACTACTTCATATTCCTCTTAAACATACTACTTCATATTCCTCTTAAATATACTACTTCATATTCCTCTTAAACATACCACTTCATATTCCTCTTAAACATACTACTTCATATTCCTCTTAAACATACTACTTCATATCCCTTTTAAACATACAACTTCATATTCCTCTTAAACATACTACTTCATATTGTACTTAAACATACTACTTCATATTCCTGTTAAACATACTACTTCATATTCTTCTGATATATACTACTTCATATTTCTCTTAAATATACTGCTTTATATTCCTCTTAAACATACTACTTCATATTCCTATTAAACATACTACTTCATATTTCTCTTAAACATACTTCTTCATATTCCTCTTAAGCATACTACTTCATATTCCTCTTAAACATACTACTTCATATTCCTCTTAAACATACTACTTCATATTCCTCTTAATTATACTATTTCATATTCCTCTTAAACATACAACTTCATATTCCTCTGAAATATAATACTTCATATTCCTTTTAAATATACTACTTCTTATTCCTCTTAAACATACTACTTCAAATTCCTCTTAAACATACTACTTCATATTCCTCTTAAACATACTACTTCATATTCCTCTTAAACATACTACTTCATATTCCTCTTAAACATACTACTTCATATTCCTCTTAAACGTACTACTTCATATTCCGCTTAAATATACTACTTCATATTCCTATTAAACATACTACTTCATATTCCTCTTAAACATACTACTTCATATTCCTCTTAAATATACTACTTCATATTCCTCTTAAGCATACTACTTCATATTCCTCTTAAACATACTACTTCATATTCCTCTTAAATATACTACTTCATAGTCCCCTTAAACAAACAACTTTATATTCCTCTTAAACATGCTGCTTCATATTCCTCTTAAATATACTACTTCATATTCCTTTTAAATATACTACTTCATATTCCTCTTAAACATACTACTTTATATTCCTCTTAAACATACTACTTCATATTCCTCTTAAACATACTACTTCATATCCCTCTTAAGCATACTACTTCATATTCCTCTTAAACATACTACTTCATATTTTTCTTAAACATACTACTTCATATTCCTCTTAAACATACTACTTCATATTCCTCTTAAATATAAAACTTCATATTCCTCTTAAACATAATACTTCATATTCCTTTTAAACATACTACTTCATATTCCTCTCAAACATACTACTTCATATTCCTCTTAAATATACTACTTTATATTCCTCTTAAATATACTACTTCATATTCCTCTTAAACATACTACTTCATATTCCTCTTAAACATACTACTTCATATTCCTCTTAAACATACTACTTCATATTCCTCTTAAACATACTACTTCATATTCCTCTTAAATATACTACTTTATATTTCTCTAAAATATACTACTTCATATTCCTCTTAAACATACTACTTCATATTCCTCTTAAACATACTACGTCATATTTCTCTTAAACATACTACTTTATATTCCTCTTAAACATACTACTTCATTTTGCTCTTAAACATACTACTTCATATTCCTCTTAAACATACTACTTCATATTCCTCTTAAACATACTACTTCATATTCCTCTTAAATATAAAACTTCATATTCCTCTTAAACATTCTACTTCTTATTCTTCTTAAACATAATACTTCATATTCCTCTTAAACATACTACTTCATATTCCTCTTAAACATACTACTTCATATTCCTCTTAAATATACTACTTCATACTCCTCTTAAATATGCTACTTCATATTCCTCTTAAACATACTATTTCATATTCCTCTTAAATATACTACTTCATATACCTCTTAAATATACTACTTCATATTCCTCTTAAATATACTACTTCATATTCCTCTTAAACATACTACTTCATACTCCTCTTAAATATACTACTGCATATTCCTCTTAAATATACTACTGCATTATCCTCTTAAACATACTACTTCATATTCCTCTTAAACATACTACTTCATATTCCTCTTAAACATACTACTTCATATTCCTCTTAAATATACTACTTCATATTCCTCTTAAACATACTACTTCAAATTCCTCTTAAACATACTACTTCATATTCTTTTTAAACATACTACTTTATATTCCTCTTAAACATACTACTTCATATTCCTCTTAAATATAAAACTTTATATTCCTCTTACACATACTACTTCATATTCCTCTTAAACATACTACTTTATATTCCTCTAAAACATACTACTTCATATTCCTCTTGAACAAACTACTTCATATTCCTCTTAAATATACTAATTCATATTCCTCTTAAACATACTACTTCATATTCCCCTGAAACATACTACTTCATATTTTTCTTAAACATACTACTTCATATTCCTCTTAAACATACTACTTCATATTCCTCTTAAATATACTACTTTATATTCCTCTTAAATATACTACTTCATATTCCTCTTAAACATACTACTTCATATTCCTCTTAAATATACTACTTTATATTCCCCTTAAACATACTACTTCATATTCCTCTTAAATATACTACTTTATATTCCTCTTAAACATACTACTTCATATTCCTCTTAAACATACTACTTCATATTCCTCTTAAACATACAACTTCATATTCCTCTTAAACATACTACTTCATATTCTTTTTAAACATACTACTTTATATTCCTCTTAAACATACTACTTCATATTCCTCTTAAATATAAAACTTTATATTCCTCTTACACATACTACTTCATATTCCTCTTAAATATACTGCTTCATATTCCTCTTAAACATACTACTTCATATTCCTCTTACATATAGTACTTCATATTCCTCTTAAATATACTACTTCATATTCCTCTTAAACATACTACTTCATATTCCTCTTAAACATACTACTTCATATTCCTCTTAAACATACTACTTCATATTCCTCCTAAACATACTACTTCATATTCCTCTTAAACATACTACTTTATATTCCTCTAAAACATACTACTTCATATTCCTCTTAAACAAACTACTTCATATTCCTCTTAAATATTCTAATTCATATTCCTCTTAAACATACTACTTCATATTCCCCTTAAACATACTACTTCATATTCTTCTTAAACATACTACTTCATATTCCTCTTAAACATACTACTTCATATTCCTCTTAAATATACTACTTTATATTCCTCTTAAATATACTACTTCATATTTCTCTTAAACATACTACTTCATATTCCTCTTAAATATACTACTTCATATTCCTCTTAAATATACTACTTCTTATTCCTCTTAAACTTACTACTTCATATTCCTCTTAAACATACTACTTCATATTCCTCTTAAACATACTACTTTATATTCCTCTTAAACATACTACTTCATATTCCTTTTAAATATACTACTTCATATTCCCCTTAAAAATACTACTTTATATACCTCTTAAACATGCTGCTTCATATTCCTCTTAAATATACTACTTTATATTCCTCTAAAATATACTACTTCATATTCCTCTTAAATATACTACTTTATATTCCTCTTAAACATACTACTTCATTTTCCTCTTAAACATACTACTTCATATTCCTCTTAAATATACTACTTCATATTCCTCTTAAACAAACTACTTCATATTCCTCTTAAATATTCTAATTCATATTCCTCTTAAACATACTACTTCATATTCCCCTTAAAAATACTACTTTATATACCTCTTAAACATGCTGCTTCATATTCCTCTTAAACATACTACTTCATATTCCTCTTAAACATACTACTTCATATTCCTCTTAAATATACTACTTCATATTCCTCTTAAACATACTACTTCAAATTCCTCTTAAACATACTACTTCATATTCTTTTTAAACATACTACTTTATATTCCTCTTAAACATACTACTTCATATTCCTCTTAAATATAAAACTTTATATTCCTCTTACACATACTACTTCATATTCCTCTTAAACATACTACTTTATATTCCTCTAAAACATACTACTTCATATTCCTCTTAAACAAACTACTTCATATTCCTCTTAAATATACTAATTCATATTCCTCTTAAACATACTACTTCATATTCCCCTGAAACATACTACTTCATATTTTTCTTAAACATACTACTTCATATTCCTCTTAAACATACTACTTCATATTCCTCTTAAATATACTACTTTATATTCCTCTTAAATATACTACTTCATATTCCTCTTAAACATACTACTTCATATTCCTCTTAAATATACTATTTTATATTCCCCTTAAACATACTACTTCATATTCCTCTTAAATATACTACTTTATATTCCTCTTAAACATACTACTTCATATTCCTCTTAAACATACTACTTCATATTCCTCTTAAACATACAACTTCATATTCCTCTTAAACATACTACTTCATATTCTTTTTAAACATACTACTTTATATTCCTCTTAAACATACTACTTCATATTCCTCTTAAATATAAAACTTTATATTCCTCTTACACATACTACTTCATATTCCTCTTAAATATACTGCTTCATATTCCTCTTAAACATACTACTTCATATTCCTCTTACATATAGTACTTCATATTCCTCTTAAATATACTACTTCATATTCCTCTTAAACATACTACTTCATATTCCTCTTAAACATACTACTTCATATTCCTCTTAAACATACTACTTCATATTCCTCTTAAACATACTACTTCATATTCCTCTTAAACATACTACTTTATATTCCTCTAAAACATACTACTTCATATTCCTCTTAAACAAACTACTTCATATTCCTCTTAAATATTCTAATTCATATTCCTCTTAAACATACTACTTCATATTCCCCTTAAACATACTACTTCATATTCTTCTTAAACATACTACTTCATATTCCTCTTAAACATACTACTTCATATTCCTCTTAAATATACTACTTTATATTCCTCTTAAATATACTACTTCATATTCCTCTTAAACATACTACTTCATATTCCTCTTAAATATACTACTTCATATTCCTCTTAAATATACTACTTCTTATTCCTCTTAAACTTACTACTTCATATTCCTCTTAAACATACTACTTCATATTCCTCTTAAACATACTACTTTATATTCCTCTTAAACATACTACTTCATATTCCTTTTAAATATACTACTTCATATTCCCCTTAAAAATACTACTTTATATACCTCTTAAACATGCTGCTTCATATTCCTCTTAAATATACTACTTTATATTCCTCTAAAATATACTACTTCATATTCCTCTTAAATATACTACTTTATATTCCTCTTAAACATACTACTTCATTTTCCTCTTAAACATACTACTTCATATTCCTCTTAAATATACTACTTCATATTCCTCTTAAACATACTACTTCATATTCCTCTTAAATATAAAACTTCATATTCCTCTTAAACATACTACTTCATATTCTTCTTAAACATAATACTTCATATTCCTCTTAAACATACTACTTCATATTCCTCTTAAACATACTACTTCATATTCCTCTTAAACATACTACTTCATACTCCTCTTAAATATACTACTGCATATTCCTCTTAAATATACTACTGCATATTCCTCTTAAACATACTACTTCATATTCCTCTTAAACATACTACTTCATATTCCTCTTAAACATAATACTTCATATTCCTTGTAAATATACTACTTCATATTCCTCTTAAATATACAACTTCATATTCCTCTTAAACATACTACTATATATTCCTCTTAAACATACTACTTCATATTCCTCTTAAACATACTACTTCATATTCCTCTTAAACATACTACTTCATATTCCTCTTAAACATACTACTTCATATTCCTCTTAAAAATACTACTTCATATTCCGCTTAATTATACTACTTTATATTCCTGTTAAATATACTACTTCATATTCCTCTTCAACATACGACTTCATATTCCTCTTAAACATACTACTTCATATTCATCCTAAACATACTACTTCATATTCCTCTTAAATATACTACTTCATATTCCTCTTAAACATAATACTTCATATTCCTCTTAAACATACTACTTTATATTCCTCTTAAACAAACTACTTATTATTCCTCTTACACATGCTACTTCATATTCCTCTTAAACAAACTACTTCATATTCCTCTTAAATATACTACTTCATAATCCTCTTAAACATACTACTTCATATTCCTCTTAAACATACTACTTCATATTCCTCTTAAACATACTACTTCATATGCCTCTTAAACATTGTACTTCATATTTCTCTTAAATATACTACTTCATATTCCTCTTAAATATTCTACTTCATATTCCTCTTAAACATACTACTTCATATTCCTCTTAAATATTCTACTTCATATTCCTCTTAAAAATCCTACTTCATATAACTCTTAAACATACTACTTCATATTCCTCTTAAACATACTACTTCATATTCGTCTTAAACATACTACTTCATATTCCTCTTAAACATACTACTTCATATTCCTCTTAAATATACTACTTCATATTCCCCTTAAACATACTACTTTATATTCCTCTTAAACATGCTGCTTCATATTCCTCTTAAATATACTACTTCATATTCCTCTTAAATATACTACTTCATATTCCTCTCAAACATACTACTTCATATTCCTCTAAAACATACTACTTCATATTCCTCTTAAATATACTACTTCATTATCCTCTTCAACATACTAGTTCATATTCCTCTTAAACATACTACTTCATATTCCTCTTAAACATACTACTTTATATTCACCTTAAACATACTACTTCATATTCCTCTTAAATATTAAACTTCATATTCCTCTTAAACATACTACTTCATATTCCTCTTAAACATACTACTTCATATTCCTCTTAAACATACTACTTCATATTCCTCTTACATATAGTACTTCATATTCCTCTTAAATATACTACTTCATATTCCTCTTAAACATACTACTTCATATTCCTCTGAAACATATAACTTCATCTTCCTCTTAAATATACTACTTCATATTCCTCTTAAACATACTACGTCATATTCGTCTAAAAAATATACTACTTCATATTCCCCTTAAACATACTACTTCATATTCCTCTTAAACATGCTGCTTCATATACCTCTTAAATATACTACTTCATATTCCTCTTAAATATACTACTTCATATTCCTCTTAAACATACTACTTCATATTCCTCCTAAATATAAAACTTCATATTCCTCTTAAACATACTACTTCATATTCTTCTTAAACATAATACTTCATATTCCTCTTAAACATACTACTTCATATTCCTCTTAAACATACTACTTCATATTCCTGTTAAATATACTACTTCATACTCCTCTTAAATATGCTACTTCATATTTCTCTTAAACATACTACTTCATATTCCTCTTAAATATACTACTTCATATTCCTCTTAAATATACTACTTCATATTCCTCTTAAACATACTACTTCATATTCCTCTTAAACATACTACTTCATATTCCTCTTAAATATACTACTTCATATTCCCCTTAAAAATACTACTTTATATACCTTTTAAACATGCTGCTTCATATTCCTCTTAAATATACTACTTTATATTCCTCTAAAATATACTACTTTATATTCCTCTTAAACATACTACTTCATATTCCTCTTAAACATACTACTTCATATTCCTCTTAAATATACTACTTTATATTCCTCTTAAACATACTACTTCATTTTCCTCTTAAACATACTACTTCATATTCCTCTTAAATATACTACTTCATATTCCTCTTAAACATACTACTTCATATTCCTCTTAAATATAAAACTTAATATATCTCTTAAACATACTACTTCATATTCTTCTTAAACATAATACTTCATATTCCTCTTAAACATACTACTTCATATTCCTCTTAAACATACTACTTCATATTCCTCTTAAATATACTACTTCATACTCCTCTTAAATATGCTACTTCATATTTCTCTTAAACATACTACTTCATATTCCTCTTAAATATACTACTTCATATTCCTCTTAAATATACTACTTCATATTCCTCTTAAACATACTACTTCATATTCCTCTTAAACATACTACTTCATACTCCTCTTAAATATACTACTGCATATTCCTCTTAAATATACTACTGCATATTCCTCTTAAACATACTACTTCATATTCCTCTTAAACATACTACTTCATATTCCTCTTAAACATAAGACTTCATATTCCTTGTAAATATACTACTTCATATTCCTCTTAAATATACAACTTCATATTCCTCTTAAACATACTACTATATATTCCTCTTAAACATACTACTTCATATTCCTCTTAAACATACTACTTCATATTCCTCTTAAACATACTACTTCATATTCCTCTTAAACATACTACTTCATATTCCTCTTAAAAATACTACTTCATATTCCGCTTAATTATACTCATTTATATTCCTGTTAAATATACTACTTCATATTCCTCTTAAACATACGACTTCATATTCCTCTTAAACATACTACTTCATATTCATCCTAAACATACTACTTCATATTCCTCTTAAATATACTACTTCATATTCCTCTTAAACATAATACTTCATATTCCTCTTAAACATACTACTTTATATTCCTCTTAAACAAACTACTTATTATTCCTCTTACACATGCTACTTCATATTCCTCTTAAACAAACTACTTCATATTCCTCTTAAATATACTACTTCATAATCCTCTTAAACATACTACTTCATATTCCTCTTAAACATACTACTTCATATTCCTCTTAAACATTCTACTTCATATGCCTCTTAAACATTCTACTTCATATTTCTCTTAAATATACTACTTCATATTCCTCTTAAATATTCTACTTCATATTCCTCTTAAACATACTACTTCATATTCCTCTTAAATATACTACTTCATATTCCTCTTAAAAATCCTACTTCATATAACTCTTAAACATACTACTTCATATTCCTCTTAAACATACTACTTCATATTCGTCTTAAACATACTACTTCATATTCCTCTTAAACATACTACTTCATATTCCTCTTAAATATACTACTTCATATTCCCCTTAAACATACTACTTTATATTCCTCTTAAACATGCTGCTTCATATTCCTCTTAAATATACTACTTCATATTCCTCTTAAATATACTACTTCATATTCCTCTTAAATATACTACTTCATATTCCTCTTAAACATACTACTTCATATTCCTCTTAAACATACTACTTCATACTCCTCTTAAATATACTACTGCATATTCCTCTTAAATATACTACTGCATATTCCTCTTAAACATAATACTTCATATTCCTCTTAAACATACTACTTCATATTCCTCTTAAACATAATACTTCATACTCCTTGTAAATATACTACTTCATATTCCTCTTAAATATACAACTTCATATTCCTCTTAAACATACTACTATATATTCCTCTTAAACATACTACTTCATATTCCTCTTAAACATACTACTTCATATTCCTCTTAAACATACTACTTCATATTCCTCTTAAACATACTACTTCATATTCCTCTTAAAAATACTACTTCATATTCCGCTTAATTATACTACTTTATATTCCTGTTAAATATACTACTTCATATTCCTCTTAAACATACGACTTCATATTCCTCTTAAACATACTACTTCATATTCATCCTAAACATACTACTTCATATTCCTCTTAAATATACTACTTCATATTCCTCTTAAACATAATACTTCATATTCCTCTTAAACATACTACTTTATATTCCTCTTAAACAAACTACTTATTATTCCTCTTACACATGCTACTTCATATTCCTCTTAAACAAACTACTTCATATTCCTCTTAAATATACTACTTCATAATCCTCTTAAACATACTACTTCATATTCCTCTTAAACATACTACTTCATATTCCTCTTAAACATACTACTTCATATGCCTCTTAAACATTCTACTTCATATTTCTCTTAAATATACTACTTCATATTCCTCTTAAATATTCTACTTCATATTCCTCTTAAACATACTACTTCATATTCCTCTTAAATATACTACTTCATATTCCTCTTAAAAATCCTACTTCATATAACTCTTAAACATACTACTTCATATTCCTCTTAAACATACTACTTCATATTCGTCTTAAACATACTACTTCATATTCCTCTTAAACATACTACTTCATATTCCTCTTAAATATACTACTTCATATTCCCCTTAAACATACTACTTTATATTCCTCTTAAACATGCTGCTTCATATTCCTCTTAAATATACTACTTCATATTCCTCTTAAATATACTACTTCATATTCCTCTCAAACATACTACTTCATATTCCTCTAAAACATACTACTTCATATTCCGCTTAAATATACTACTTCATTATCCTCTTCAACATACTAGTTCATATTCCTCTTAAACATACTACTTCATATTCCTCTTAAACATACTACTTTATATTCACCTTAAACATACTACTTCATATTCCTCTTAAATATTAAACTTCATATACCTCTTAAACATACTACTTCATATTCCTCTTAAACATACTACTTCATATTCCTCTTAAACATACTACTTCATATTCCTCTTACATATAGTACTTCATATTCCTCTTAAATATACTACTTCATATTCCTCTTAAACATACTACTTCATATTCCTCTTAAACATACTACTTCATATTCCTCTTAAACATACTACTTCATATTCCTCTTAAACATACTACTTCATATTCCTCTTAAACATACTACTTCATATTCCTCTTAAACATACTACTTCATATTCCTCTTAAACATACTACTTCATATTCCTCTTAAACAAACTACTTCATATACCTCTTAAACATACTACTTCATATTCCTCTTAAAAATACTACTTCATTTTCCTCTTAAACATACTACTTCATATTCCTCTTAAATATACTACTTCATATTACTCTTAAATATACTACTTCATATTCCTCTTAAACATACTACTTCATATTCCTCTTAAATATACTACTTCATATTCCTCTTAAATATACTACTTCATATTCCTCTTAAACATACTACTTCATATTCCTCTGAAACATATTACTTCATCTTCCTCTTAAATATACTACTTCATATTCCTCTTAAACATACTACGTCATATTCGTCTAAAAAATATACTACTTCATATTCCCCTTAAACATACTACTTCATATTCCTCTTAAACATGCTGCTTCATATTCCTCTTAAATATACTACTTCATATTCCTCTTAAATAAACTACTTCATATTCCTCTTAAACACACTACTTCATATTCCTCTTAAACATACTACTTCATATTCCTCTTAAACATACTAATTCATATTCCTCTTAAACATACTACTTCATATTCCTCTTAAACATACTACTTCATATGCCTCTTAAACATACTACTTCATATTCCTCTTAAATATACTACTTCATATTCCTCTTAAATATTCTACTTCATATTCCTCTTAAACACACTACTTCATATTCCTCTTAAACATACTACTTCATATTCCTCTTAAACATACTACTTCATATTCCTCTTAAACATACTACTTCATATTCCTCTTAAACATACTACTTCATATGCCTCTTAAACATACTACTTCATATTCCCCTTAAACATACTACTTTATATTCCTCTTAAACATGCTGCTTCATATTCCTCTTAAATATACTACTTCATATTCCTCTTAAATATACTACTTCATATTCCTTTTAAACATACTACTTCATATTCCTCTAAAACATATTACTTCATATTCCTCTTAAATATACAATTCATATTCCTCTTCAACATACTAGCTCATATTCCTCTTAAACATACTACTTCATATTCCTCTTAAACATACTACTTCATATTCCACTTAAACATACTACTTCATATTCCTCTTAAATATTAAACTTCATATTCCTCTTAAACATACTACTTCATATTCCTCTTAAACATACTACTTCATATTCCTCTTAAACATACTACTTCATATTCCTCTTACATATAGTACTTCATATTCTTCTTAAATATACTACTTCATATTCGTCTTAAACATACTACTTCATATTCCTCTTAAACATACTACTTCATATTCCTCTTAAATATACTACTTCACATTCCCCTTAAACATACTACTTTATATTCCTCTTAAACATGCTGCTTCATATTCCTCTTAAATATACTACTTCATATTCCTCTTAAATATACTACTTCATATTCCTCTCAAACATACTACTTCATATTCCTCTTAAACATACTACTTCATATTCCTCTTAAACATACTACTTCATACTCCTCTTAAATATACTACTGCATATTCCTCTTAAATATACTACTGCATATTCCTCTTAAACATAATACTTCATATTCCTCTTAAACATACTACTTCATATTCCTCTTAAACATAATACTTCATATTCCTTGTAAATATATTCTTCATATTCCTCTTAAATATACAACTTCATATTCCTCTTAAACATACTACTATATATTCCTCTTAAACATACTACTTCATATTTCTCTTAAACATACTACTTCATATTCCTCTTAAACATACTACTTCATATTCCTCTTAAACATACTACTTCATATTCCTCTTAAAAATACTACTTCATATTCCGCTTAATTATACTACTTTATATTCCTGTTAAATATACTACTTCATATTCCTCTTAAACATACGACTTCATATTCCTCTTAAACATACTACTTCATACTCATCCTAAACATACTACTTCATATTCCTCTTAAATATACTACTTCATATTCCTCTTAAACATAATACTTCATATTCCTCTTAAACATACTACTTTATATTCCTCTTAAACAAACTACTTATTATTCCTCTTACACATGCTACTTCATATTCCTCTTAAACAAACTACTTCATATTCCTCTTAAATATACTACTTCATAATCCTCTTAAACATACTACTTCATATTCCTCTTAAACATACTACTTCATATTCCTCTTAAACATACTACTTCATATGCCTCTTAAACATTCTACTTCATATTTCTCTTAAATATACTACTTCATATTCCTCTTAAATATTCTACTTCATATTCCTCTTAAACATACTACTTCATATTCCTCTTAAATATACTACTTCATATTCCTCTTAAAAATCCTACTTCATATAACTCTTAAACATACTACTTCATATTCCTCTTAAACATACTACTTCATATTCGTCTTAAACATACTACTTCATATTCTTCTTAAACATACTACTTCATATTCCTCTTAAATATACTACTTCATATTCCCCTTAAACATACTACTTTATATTCCTCTTAAATATGCTGCTTCATATTCCTCTTAAATATACTACTTCATATTCCTCTTAAATATACTACTTCATATTCCTCTCAAACATACTACTTCATATTCCTCTAAAACATACTACTTCATATTCCTCTTAAATATACTACTTCATTATCCTCTTCAACATACTAGTTCATATTCCTCTTAAACATACTACTTCATATTCCTCTTAAACATACTACTTTATATTCACCTTAAACATACTACTTCATATTCCTCTTAAATATTAAACTTCATATTCCTCTTAAACATACTACTTCATATTCCTCTTAAACATACTACTTCATATTCCTCTTAAACATACTACTTCATATTCCTCTTACATATAGTACTTCATATTCCTCTTAAATATACTACTTCATATTCCTCTTAAACATACTACTTCATATTCCTCTTAAACATACTACTTCATATTCCTCTTAAACATACTACTTCATATTCCTCTTAAACATACTACTTCATATTCCTCTTAAACATACTACTTCATATTCCTCTTAAACATACTACTTCATATTCCTCTTAAACATACTACTTCATATTCCTCTTAAACAAACTACTTCATATACCTCTTAAACATACTACTTCATATTCCTCTTAAAAATACTACTTCATTTTCCTCTTAAACATACTACTTCATATTCCTCTTAAATATACTACTTCATATTACTCTTAAATATACTACTTCATATTCCTCTTAAACATACTACTTCATATTCCTCTTAAATATACTACTTCATATTCCTCTTAAATATACTACTTCATATTCCTCTTAAACATACTACTTCATATTCCTCTGAAACATATTACTTCATCTTCCTCTTAAATATACTACTTCATATTCCTCTTAAACATACTACGTCATATTCGTCTAAAAAATATACTACTTCATATTCCCCTTAAACATACTACTTCATATTCCTCTCAAACATGCTGCTTCATATTCCTCTTAAATATACTACTTCATATTCCTCTTAAATAAACTACTTCATATTCCTCTTAAACACACTACTTCATATTCCTCTTAAACATACTACTTCATATTCCTCTTAAACATACTAATTCATATTCCTCTTAAACATACTACTTCATATTCCTCTTAAACATACTACTTCATATGCCTCTTAAACATACTACTTCATATTCCTCTTAAATATACTACTTCATATTCCTCTTAAATATTCTACTTCATATTCCTCTTAAACACACTACTTCATATTCCTCTTAAACATACTACTTCATATTCCTCTTAAACATACTACTTCATATTCCTCTTAAACATACTACTTCATATTCCTCTTAAACATACTACTTCATATGCCTCTTAAACATACTACTTCATATTCTCCTTAAACATACTACTTTATATTCCTCTTAAACATGCTGCTTCATATTCCTCTTAAATATACTACTTCATATTCCTCTTAAATATACTACTTCATATTCCTTTTAAACATACTACTTCATATTCCTCTAAAACATATTACTTCATATTCCTCTTAAATATACAATTCATATTCCTCTTCAACATACTAGCTCATATTCCTCTTAAACATACTACTTCATATTCCTCTTAAACATACAACTTCATATTCCACTTAAACATACTACTTCATATTCCTCTTAAATATTAAACTTCATATTTCTCTTAAACATACTACTTCATATTCCTCTTAAACATACTACTTCATATTCCTCTTAAACATACTACTTCATATTCCTCTTACATATAGTACTTCATATTCTTCTTAAATATACTACTTCATATTCCTCTTAAACATACTACTTCATATTCCTCTTAAACATACTACTTCATATTCCTCTTAAACATACTACTTCATATTCCTCTTAAACATACTACTTCATATTCCTCTTAAACATACTACTTCATATTCCTCTTAAACATACTCCTTCATATTCCTCTTAAACATACTACTTCATATTCCTCTTAAACAAACTACTTCATATTCCTCTTAAATATACTACTTCATATTCCTCTTAAACATACTACTTCATATTCCTCTTAAACATATTACTTCATCTTCCTCTTAAATATACTACTTCATATTCCTCTTAAACATACTACGTCATATTCCTCTAAAAAATATACTACTTCATATTCCCCTTAAACATACTACTTCATATTCCTCTTAAACATGCTGCTTCATATTCCTCTCAAATATACTACTTCATATTCCTCTTAAATAAACTACTTCATATTCCTCTTCAACACACTACTTCATATTCCTCTTAAACATACTACTTCATATTCCTCTTAAACATACTACTTCATATTCCTCTTAAACATACTACTTCATATTCCTCTTAAACATACTACCTCATATTCCTCTTAAACATACTACTTCATATTCGTCTTAAACATACTACTTCATATTCCTCTTAAACATACTACTTCATATTTCTCTTAAACATACTACTTCATATTCCTCTTAAATATACTACTTCATACTCCTCTTAAATATCCTATTTCATATTACCCTTAAAAATACTACTTTATATTCCTCTTAAACATGCTGCTTCATATTCCTCTTAAATATACTACTTTATATTCCTCTAAAATATACTACTTCATATTCCTCTTAAACATACTACTTCATATTCTTCTTAAACATACTACTTTATATACCTCTTAAACATACTACTTCATTTTCCTCTTAAACATACTACTTCATATTCCTCTTAAACATACTACTTCATATTCCTCTTAAACATACTACTTCATATTCCTCTTAAATATAAAACTTCATATTCCTCTTAAACATACTACTTCATATTCTTCTTAAACATAATACTTCATTTTCCTCTTAAACATACTACTTCATATTCCTCTTAAACATACTACTTCATATTCCTCTTAAATATACTACTTCATACTCCTCTTAAATATGCTACTTCATATTCCTCTTAAACATACTACTTCATATTCCTCTTAAATATACAACTTCATATTCCTCTTAAATATACTACTTCATATTCCTCTTAAATATACTACTTCATACTCCTCTTAAATATCCTATTTCATATTCCCCTTAAAAATACTACTTTATATTCCTCTTAAACATGCTGCTTCATATTCCTCTTAAATATACTACTTTATAATCTTCTAAAATATACTACTTCATATTCCTCTTAAACATACTACTTCATATTCTTCTTAAACATACTACTTTATATACCTCTTAAACATACTACTTGATTTTCCTCTTAAGCATACTACTTCATATTCCTCTTAAACATACTACTTCATATTCCTCTTAAACATACTACTTCATATTCCTCTTAAATATAAAACTTCATACTCCTCTTAAATATGCTACTTCATATTCCTCTTAAACATACTACTTCATATTCCTCTTAAATATACAACTTCATATTCCTCTTAAATATATTACTTTATATTCCCCTTAAACATACTACTTTATATTCCTCTTAAACATGCTGCTTCATATTCCTCTTAAACATACTACTTCATATTCCTCTTAAACATACTACTTCATATTCCTCTTAAATATACTACTTCATATTTCTCTTAAACATACTACTTCATACTCCTCTTAAATATACTACTGCATATTCCTCTTAAATATACTACTGCATATACTCTTAAACATACTACTTCATATTCCTCTTAAACATACTACTTCATATTCCTCTTAAACATACTACTTCATATTCCTCTTAAATATACAACTTCATATTCCTCTTAAATATACTGCTTCATATTCCTCTTAAACATACTTCTTCATATTACTCTTAAACATACTACTTCATATTCCTCTTAAACATACTACTTCATATTCCTCTTAAACATACTACTTCATATACCTCTTAAATATATTACTTTATATTCCCCTTAAACATACTACTTTATATTCCTCTTAAACATGCTGCTTCATATTCGTCTTAAATATACTACTTCATATTCCTCTTAAATATACTACTTCATATTCCTCTTAAACATACTATTTCATATTCCTCTTAAACATACTACTTCCTATTCCTCTTAAACATACTACTTCATATTCCTCTTAAACATACTACTTCATATTCCTCTTAAACATACTACTTCATATTCCTCTTAAACATACTATTTCATATTCCTTTTAAACATACTACTTCATATTTCTCTTAAACATACTACTTCATATTCCTCTTAAACATAATATTTCATATTCCTCTTAAACATACTACTTTATATTCCTCTAAAATATACTACTTCATATTCCTCGTAAACATATTACTTCATATTCGTCTTAAACATACTACTTCATATTCCTCTTAAACATACTACTTCATATTCCTTTTAAACATACTACTTCATATTTCTCTTAAACATACTACTTCATATTCCTCTTAAACATACTACTTCATATTCCTCTTAAACATACTACTTCATATTCCTCTTAAACATACTACTTCATATGCCTCTTAAACATACTACTTCTTATTCCTCTTAAATATGCTACTTCATATTCCTCTTAAATATTCTACTTCATATTCCTCTTAAACATACTACTTCATATTCTTCTTAAATATACTACTTCATATTCCTCTTAAAAATCCTACTTCATATAACTCTTAAACATACTACTTTATATTCCTCTTAAACATACTACTTCATATTCCTCTTAAACATACTACTTCATATTCCTCTTAAACATACTACTTCATATTCCTCTTAAACATGCTGCTTCATATTCTTCTCAAATATACTACTTCATATTCCTCTTAAATAAACTACTTCATATTCCTCTTAAACACACTACTTCATATTCCTCTTAAACATACTACTTCATATACCTCTTAAACATACTACTTCATATTCCTCTTAAACATACTACTTCATATTCCTCTTAAACATACTACCTCATATTCTTCTTAAACATACTACTTCATATTCCTCTTAAACATACTACTTCATATTCCTCTTAAACATACTACTTCATATTCCTCTTAAACATACTACTTCATATTCCTCTTAAATATACTACTTCATACTCCTCTTAAATATCCTATTTCATATTCCCCTTAAAAATACTACTTTATATTCCTCTTAAACATGCTGCTTCATATTCCTCTTAAATATACTACTTTATATTCCTCTAAAATATACTACTTCATATTCCTCTTAAACATACTACTTCATATTCTTCTTAAACATACTACTTTATATACCTCTTAAACATACTACTTCATTTTCCTCTTAAACATACTACTTCATATTCCTCTTAAACATACTACTTCATATTCCTCTTAAACATACTACTTCATATTCCTCTTAAATATAAAACTTCATATTCCTCTTAAACATACGACTTCATATTCTTCTTAAACATAATACTTCATTTTCCTCTTAAACATACTACTTCATATTCCTCTTAAACATACTACTTCATATTCCTCTTAAATATACTACTTCATACTCCTCTTAAATATGCTACTTCATATTCCTCTTAAACATACTACTTCATATTCCTCTTAAATATACAACTTCATATTCCTCTTAAATATACTACTTCATATTCCTCTTAAATATACTGCTTCATATTCCTCTTAAACATACTACTTCATATTACTCTTAAACATACTACTTCATATTCCTCTTAAACATACTACTTCATATTCCTCTTAAACATACTACTTCATATTCCTCTTAAATATATTACTTTATATTCCCCTTAAACATACTACTTTATATTCCTCTTAAACATGCTGCTTCATATTCGTCTTAAATATACTACTTCATATTCCTCTTAAATATACTACTTCATATTCCTCTTAAACATACTATTTCATATTCCTCTTAAACATACTACTTCCTATTCCTCTTAAACATACTACTTCATATTCCTCTTAAACATACTACTTCATATTCCTCTTAAACATACTACTTCATATTCCTCTTAAACATACTATTTCATATTCCTTTTAAACATACTACTTCATATTTCTCTTAAACATACTACTTCATATTCCTCTTAAACATAATATTTCATATTCCTCTTAAACATACTACTTTGTATTCCTCTAAAATATACTACTTCATATTCCTCGTAAACATATTACTTCATATTCGTCTTAAACATACTACTTCATATTCCTCTTAAACATACTACTTCATATTCCTTTTAAACATACTACTTCATATTTCTCTTAAACATACTACTTCATATTCCTCTTAAACATACTACTTCATATTCCTCTTAAACATACTACTTCATATTCCTCTTAAACATACTACTTCATATGCCTCTTAAACATACTACTTCTTATTCCTCTTAAATATGCTACTTCATATTCCTCTTAAATATTCTACTTCATATTCCTCTTAAACATACTACTTCATATTCTTCTTAAATATACTACTTCATATTCCTCTTAAAAATCCTACTTCATATAACTCTTAAACATACTACTTTATATTCCTCTTAAACATACTACTTCATATTCCTCTTAAACATACTACTTCATATTCCTCTTAAACATACTACTTCATATTCCTCTTAAATATACTACTTCATATTCCCCTTAAACATACTATTTTATATTCCTCTTAAACATGCTGCTTCATATTCCTCTTAAATATACTACTTCATATTCCTCTTAAATATACTACTTCATATTCCTCTTAAACATACTACTTCATATTCCTCTAAAACATACTACTTCATATTCCTCTTAAATATACTACTTCATATTCCTCTTCAACATACTAGTTCAGATTCCTCTTAAACATACTACTTCATATTCCTCTTAAGCATACTACTTCATATTCCCCTTAAACATACTACTTCATATTCCTCTTCAATAATAAACTTCATATTCCTCTTAAACATACTACTTCATATTCCTCTTAAACATACTACTTCATATTCCTCTTAAACATACTACTTCATATTCCTCTTACATATAGTACTTCATATTTCTCTTTAATATACTACTTCATATTCCTCTTAAACATACTACTTCATATTCCTCTTAAACATACAACTTCATAGTCCTCTTAAACATGCTGCTTCATATTCCTCTTCAATAATAAACTTCATATTCCTCTTAAACATACTACTTCATATTCCTCTTAAACATACTACTTCATATTCCTCTTAAACATACTACTTCATATTCCTCTTACATATAGTACTTCATATTTCTCTTTAATATACTACTTCATATTGCTCTTAAACATACTACTTCATATTCCTCTAAAACATACTACTTCATGTTCCTCTTAAATATACTACTTCATATTCCTCTTCAACATACTAGTTCATATTCCTCTTAAACATACTACTTCATATTTCTCTTAAACATACTACTTCATATTCCCCTTAAACATACTACTTCATATTCCTCTTCAATAATAAACTTCATATTCCTCTTAAACATACTACTTCATATTCCTCTTAAACATACTACTTCATATTCCTCTTAAACATACTACTTCATATTCCTCTTACATATAGTATTTCATATTTCTCTTTAATATACTACTTCATATTGCTCTTAAACATACTACTTCATATTCCTCTAAAACATACTACTTCATATTCCTCTTAAATATACTACTTCATATTCCTCTTCAACATACTAGTTCATATTCCTCTTAAACATACTACTTCATATTTCTCTTAAACATACTACTTCATATTCCCCTTAAACATACTACTTCATATTCCTCTTAAATATTAAACTTCATATTCCTCTTAAACATACTACTTCATATTCCTCTTTAACATACTACTTCATATTCCTCTTAAACATACTACTTCATATTCCTCTTACATATAGTACTTCATATTCCTCTTAAATATACTACTTCATATTCCTCTTAAACATACTACTTCATGTTCCTCTTAAACATACTACTTCATATTCCTCTTAAACATACTACTTCATATTCCTCTTAAACATACTACTTCATATTCCTCTTAAACATACTACTTCATATTCCTCTTGAAAATACTTCTTCATTTTCCTCTTAAACATACTACTTCATATTCCTCTTAAATATACTACTTCATATTACTCGTAAATATACTACTTCATATTCCTCTTAAGCATACTACTTTATATTCCTCTTAAATATACTACTTCATATTCCTCCTAAATATACTACTTCATATTCCTCTTAAACATACTACTTCATATTCCTCTTAAGCATATTACTTCATCTTCCTCTTAAATATACTACTTCATATTCCTCTTAAACATACTACGTCATATTCCTCTAAAAAATATACTACTTCATATTACCCTTAAACATACTATTTCATATTCCTCTTAAACATGCTGCTTCATATTCCTCTTAAATATACTACTTCATATTCCTCTTAAATAAACTACTTCATATTCCTCTTAAACACACTACTTCATATTCCTCTTAAACATTATACTTCATATTCCTCTTAAACATACTACTTCATATTCCTCTTAAAAATACTACTTCATATTCCTCTTAAATATAAAACTTCATATTCCTCTTATACATACTACTTAATATTCCTCTTAAACAAACTACTTCATATTCCTCTTAAACATACTACATCATATTCCTCTTAAACATACTACTTCATATTCCTCTTAAATATACTACTTCATACTCCTCTTAAATATCCTATTTCATATTCCTCTTAAACATACTACTTCATATTCCTCTTAAATATACTACTTCATATTCTTCATAAACATACTACTTCATATTCCTCTGAAACATACTACTTCATACTCCTCTTAAATATACTACTGCATATTCCTCTTAAATATACTACTGCATATTTCTCTTAAACATACTACTTTATATTCGTCTTAAACATACTACTTGATAAACCTTAAACATAATACTTCATATTCCTCTTAAATATACTACTTCATATTTCTCTTAAATATAATACTTCACATTCGTCTTAAATATTCCTCTTCAAAATACTACTTCATATTCCTCTTAAATATACTACTTCATACTCCCCTTAAAAATACTACTTTATATTCCTCTTAAACATGCTGCTTCATATTCATCTTAAATATACTACTTTATATTCCTCTAAAATATACTACTTCATATTCCTCGTAAACATACTACTTCATATTCCTCTTAAACATACTACTTCATATTCCTCTTAAACATACTACTTCATATTCCTCTTAAACATACTACTTCATATTCCTCTTAAACATACTACTTCATATTCTTCTTAAACATACTACTTCATAATCCTCTTAAACATAATACTTCATATTCCTCTTAAACATACTACTTCATATTCCTCTTAAACATACTACTTCATATTCCTCTTAAACATACTATATCATATTCCTCTTAAATATATTACTTCATATTCCCCTTAAAAATACTACTTTATATTCCTCTTAAACATGCTGCTTCATATTCCTCTTAAATATACTACTTTGTATTCCTCTAAAATATACTACTTCATATTCCTCGTAAACATATTACTTCATATTCGTCTTAAACATACTACTTCATATTCCTCTTAAACATACTACTTCATATTCCTCTTAAACATACTACTTCATTTTCCTCTTAAACATACTACTTCATATTCCTCTTAAACATACTACTTCATATTCCTATTAAACATACTACTTCATATTGCTCTTAAATATAAAACTTTATATTCCTCTTAAACATACTACTTCATATTCTTCTTAAACATAATACTTCATATTCCTCTTAAACATACTACTTCATATTCCTCTTAAACATACTACTTCATATTCCTCTTAAATATACTACTTCATACTCCTCTTAAATATGCTACTTCATATTCCTCTTAAACATACTACTTCATATTCCTCTTAAATATACTACTTCATATTCCTCTTACATATACTACTTCATTTTCCTCTTAAACATACTACTTCATATTCCTCTTATACATACTACTTCATACTCCTCCTAAATATACTTTTGCATTTTCCTCTTAAATATACTACTGCATATTCCTCTTAAGCATACTACTTCATATTCCGCTTAAACATACTACTTCATATTCCTCTTATACGTAATACTTCATATTCCTCTTAAATATACTACTTCATATTCCTCTTAAACATACTACTTCATATTCCTCTTAAATATAAAACTTCATATTCCTCTTAAACATACTACTTCATATTCCTCTTAAACATACTACTTCATATTCCTCTTAAACCTTAAACATACTACTTCATATTCCTCTTAAACATACTACTTCATATTCCTCTTAAATATACTACTTCATACTCCTCTTAAATATCCTATTTCATAATCCTCTTAAACATATTACTTCATATTCCTCTTAAATATACTACTTCATATTCCTCTTAAACATACTACTTCATATTCCTCTTAAACATACTACTTCATACTCCTCTTCAATATACTATTGCATGTTTCTCTTAAATATACTACTGCATATTCCTCTTAAACATACTACTTCATATTCTTCTTAAACATACTACTTCATAATCATCTTAAACAAAATACTTCGTATTCCTCTTATATATACTACTTCATATTTCTCTTAAATATACTACTTCACATTCGTCTTAAATATTCCTCTTCAAAATACTACTTCATATTCCTCTTAAATATACTACTTCATATTCCCCTTAAAAATACTACTTTATATTCCTCTTAAACATGCTGCTTCATATTCATCTTAAATATACTACTTTATATTCCTCTAAAATATACTACTTCATATTCCTCGTAAACATACTATTTCATATACCTCTTAAACATACTAGTTCATATTCCTCTTAAACATACTACTTCATATTCCTCTTAAACATACTACTTCATATTCCTCTTAAACATACTACTTCATATTCTTCTTAAACATACTACTTCATAATCCTCTTAAACATAATACTTCATATTCCTCTTAAACATACTACTTCATATTCCTCTTAAACATACTACTTCATATTCCTCTTAAACATACTATATCATATTCCTCTTAAATATACTACTTCATATTCCCCTTAAAAATACTACTTTATATTCCTCTTAAACATGCTGCTTCATATTCCTCTTAAATATATTACTTTATATTCCTCTAAAATATACTACCACATATTCCTCGTAAACATACTACTTCATATTCCTCTTAAACATACTACTTCATATTCCTCTTAAACATACTACTTCATATTCCTCTTAAACATACTACTTCTTTTTCCTCTTAAACATACTACTTCATATTCCTCTTAAACATACTACTTCATATTCCTATTAAACACACTACTTCATATTGCTCTTAAATATAAAACTTCATATTCCTCTTAAACATACTACTTCATATTCTTCTTAAACATAATACTTCATATTCCTCTTAAACATACTACTTCATATTCCTCTTAAACATACTACTTCATATTGCTCTTACATATACTACTTCATACTCCTCTTAAATATGCTACTTCATATTCCTCTTAAACATACTACTTCATATTCCTCTTAAATATACTACTTCATATTCCTCTTAAATATACTACTTCATATTCCTCTAAAACATACTACTTCATATTCCTCTTAT
Source organism: Atherix ibis (assembly GCA_958298945.1). Taxonomy (NCBI): domain Eukaryota; kingdom Metazoa; phylum Arthropoda; class Insecta; order Diptera; family Athericidae; genus Atherix; species Atherix ibis. Next base: position 219,719 of record CATQJD010000097.1, on the reverse strand, counting down.
ACATACTACTTCATACTCCTCCTAAATATACTTTTGCATATTCCTCTTAAATATACTACTGCAAATTCCTCTTAAACATACTACTTCATATTCCTCTTAAACATACTACTTCATATTCCTCTTAAACATAATACTTTATATTTCTCTTAAATATACTACTTCATATTCCTCTTAAATATACTACTTCATATTCCTCTTAAACATACTACTTCATATTCCTCTTAAACGTACTACTTCATATTCCTCTTAAGCATACTACTTCATATTCCTCTTAAACATACTACTTCATATCCTCTTAAACATACTACTTCATATTCCTCTTAAACATACTACTTCATATTCCGCTTAAATATACTACTTTATATTCCTCTTAAATATACTACTTCATATTCCTCTTAAACATACGACTTCATATTCCTCTTAAACATACTACTTCATATTCCTCTTAAACATACTACTTCATATTCCTCTTTAACATACTACTTCATATTCCTCTTAAACATACTACTTCATATTCCTCTTTAACATACTACTTCATATTTCCCTTAAACAAACTACTTAATATTCCTCTTACACATACTACTTCATATTCCTCTTAAACATACTTTTTTATATTCCTCTTAAACATACTACTTCATATTCCTCTTAAACATACTACTTCATATTCCTCTTAAACAAACAACTTCAAATTCCTCTTAAATATACTACTTCATATTCCTCTTAAACATACTACTTCATATTCCTCTTAAACATACTACTTCATATTCCTCTTAAACATACTACTTCATATTCCTCTTAAACATACTACTTCATATTCCTCTTAAACATACTATATCATATTCCTCTTAAATATACTACTTCATATTCCCCTTAAAAATACTACTTTATATTCATCTAAAACATGCTGCTTCATATTCCTCTTAAATATACTACTTTATATTCCTCTAAAATATACTACTTCATATTCCTCGTAAACATACTACTTCATATTCCTCTTAAACATACTACTTCATATTCCTTTTAAACATACTACTTCATATTGCTCTTAAACATACTACTTCATATTCTTCTTAAACATAATACTTCATATTCCTCTTAAACATACCACTTCATATTCCTCTTAAACATGCTACTTCATATTCCTCTTAAATATACAACTTCATACTCCTCTTAAATATGCTACTTCATATTCCTCTTAAACATATTACTTCATATTCCTCTTAAATATACTACTTCATATTCCTCTTAAATATACTACTTCATATTCCTCTTAAACATACTACTTCATATTCCTCTTATACATACTACTTCATTCTCCTCCTAAATATACTTTTGCATATTCCTCTTAAATATACTACTGCATATTTCTCTTAAACATGCTACTTCATATTCCTCTTAAACATACTACTTCATATTCCTCTTAAACATAATACTTCATATTTCTCTTAAATATACTACTTTATATTCCTCTTAAATATACTACTTCATATTCCTCTTAAACATACTACTTCATATTCCTCTTAAACGTACTACTTCATATTCCTCTTAAGCATACTACTTCATATTCCTCTTAAACATACTACTTCATATCCTCTTAAACATACTACTTCATATTCCTCTTAAACATACTACTTCATATTCCGCTTAAATATATTACTTTATATTCCTCTTAAATATACTACTTCATATTCCTCTTAAACATACGACTTCATATTCCTCTTAAGCATACTACTTCATATTCCTCTTAAACATACTACTTCATATTCCTCTTTAACATACTACTTCATATTCCTCTTAAACATACTACTTCATATTCCTGTTAAACATACTACTTCATATTTCCCTTAAACAAACTACTTAATATTCCTCTTACACATACTACTTCATATTCCTCTTAAACATACTTTTTTATATTCCTCTTAAACATACTACTTCATATTCCTCTTAAACATACTACTTCATATTCCTCTTAAACAAACTACTTCAAATTTCTCTTAAATATACTACTTCATATTCCTCTTAAACATACTACTTCATATTCCTCTTAAACATACTACTTCATATTCCTCTTAAACATACTACTTCATATTCCTCTTAAACATACTACTTCATATTCCTCTTAAACATACTATATCATATTCCTCTTAAATATACTACTTCATATTTCCCTTAAAAATACTACTTTATATTCATCTTAAACATGCTGCTTCATATTCCTCTTAAATATACTACTTTATATTCCTCTAAAATATACTACTTCATATTCCTCGTAAACATACTACTTCATATTCCTCTTAAACATACTACTTCATATTCCTTTTAAACATACTACATCATATTCCTCTTAAACATACTACTTCATTTTCCTCTTAAACATACTACTTCATATTCCTCTTAAGCATACTACTTCATATTCTTATTAAACATACTACTTCATATTGCTCTTAAATATAAAACTTCATATTCCTCTTAAACATACTACTTCATATTCTTCTTAAACATAATACTTCATATTCCTCTTAAACATACTACTTCATATTCCTCTTAAACATACTACTTCATATTCCTCTTAAATATACTACTTCATACTCCTCTTAAATATACTACTTCATATTCCTCTTAAACATACTACTTCATATTCCTCTTATACATACTACTTCATACTCCTCTTAAATATACTTTCGCATTTTCATCTTAAATATACTACTGCATATTTCTCTTAAGCATACTACTTCATATTCCTCTTAAACATACTACTTCATATTCCTCTTAAACATAATACTTCATATTTCTCTAAAATATACTACTTCATATTCCTCTTAAATATACTACTTCATATTCCTCTTAAACATACTACTTCATATTCCTCTTAAACATACTACTTCATATTCCTCTTAAGCATACTACTTCATATTCCTCTTAAACATACTACTTCATATCCTCTTAAACATACTACTTCATATTCCTCTTAAACATACTACTTCATATTCCGCTTAAATATACTACTTTATATTCCTCTTAAATATACTATTTCATATTCCTCTTAAACATACGACTTCATATTCCTCTTAAACATACTACTTCATATTCCTCTTAAACATACTACTTCATATTCCTCTTTAACATACTACTTCATATTCCTCTTAAACATACTACTTCATATTCCTCTTAAACATACTACTTCATATTTCCCTTAAACAAACTACTTAATATTCCTCTTACACATACTACTTCATATTCCTCTTAAAGATACTACTTTATATTCCTCTTAAACATACTACTTCATATTCCTCTTAAACATACTACTTCATATTCCTCTTAAGCAAATTACTTCAAATTTCTCTTAAATATACTACTTCATATTCCTCTTAAACATACTACTTCATATTCCTCTTAAACATACTACTTCATATTCCTCTTAAACATACTACTTCATATTCCTCTTAAACATACTACTTCATATTCCTCTTAAACATACTATATCATATTCCTCTTAAATATACTACTTCATATTCCCCTTAAAAATACTACTTTATATTCCTCTTAAACATGCTGCTTCATATTCCTCTTAAATATACTACTTTATATTCCTCTAAAATATACTACTTCATATTCCTCGTAAACATACTACTTCATATTCCTCTTAAACATACTACTTCAAATTCCTCTTAAATATACTACTTCATATTCCTCTTAAACATACTACTTCATATTCCTCTTAAACATACTACTTCATATTCCTCTTAAACATACTACTTCATATTCCTCTTAAACATACTACTTCATATTCCTCTTAAACATACTACTTCATATTCCTCTTAAACATACTACTTCATATTCCTCTTAAACATACTATATCATATTCCTCTTAAATATACTACTTCATATTTCCCTTAAAAATACTACTTTATATTCATCTAAAACATGCTGCTTCATATTCCTCTTAAATATACTACTTTACATTCCTCTAAAATATACTACTTCATATTCCTCGTAAACATACTACTTCATATTCCTCTTAAACATACTACTTCATATTCCTTTTAAACATACTACTTCATATTGCTCTTAAACAAACTACTTCATATTCTTCTTAAACATAATACTTCATATTCCTCTTAAACATACTACTTCATATTCCTCTTAAACATGCTACTTCATATTCCTCTTAAATATACAACTTCATACTCCTCTTAAATATGCTACTTCATATTCCTCTTAAACATATTACTTCATATTCCTCTTAAATATACTACTTCATATTCCTCTTAAATATACTATTTCATATTCCTCTTAAACATACTACTTCATATTCCTCTTATACATACTACTTCATACTCCTCCTAAATATACTTTTGCATATTCCTCTTAAATATACTACTGCATATTTCTCTTAAACATGCTACTTCATATTCCTCTTAAACATACTACTTCATATTCCTCTAAAACATAATACTTCATATTTCTCTTAAATATACTACTTCATATTCCTCTTAAATATACTACTTCATATTCCTCTTAAACATACTACTTCATATTCCTCTTAAACGTACTACTTCATATTCCTCTTAAGCATACTACTTCATATTCCTCTTAAACATACTACTTCATATCCTCTTAAACATACTACTTCATATTCCTCTTAAACATACTACTTCATATTCCGCTTAAATATACTACTTTATATTCTTCTTAAATATACTACTTCATATTCCTCTTAAACATACGACTTCATATTCCTCTTAAGCATACTACTTCATATTCCTCTTAAACATACTACTTCATATTCCTCTTTAACATACTACTTCATATTCCTCTTAAACATACTACTTCATATTCCTGTTAAACATACTACTTCATATTTCCCTTAAACAAACTACTTAATATTCCTCTTACACATACTACTTCATATTCCTCTTAAACATACTTTTTTATATTCCTCTTAAACATACTACTTCATATTCCTCTTAAACATACTACTTCATATTCCTCTTAAACAAACTACTTCAAATTCCTCTTAAATATACTACTTCATATTCCTCTTAAACATACTACTTCATATTCCTCTTAAACATACTATATCATATTCCTCTTAAATATACTACTTCATATTCCCCTTAAAAATACTACTTTATATTCATCTTAAACATGCTGCTTCATATTCCTCTTAAATATACTACTTTATATTCCTCTAAAATATACTACTTCATATTCCTCGTAAACATACTACTTCATATTCCTCTTAAACATACTACTTCATATTCCTTTTAAACATACTACATCATATTCCTCTTAAACATACTACTTCATTTTCCTCTTAAACATACTACTTCATATTCCTCTTAAACATACTACTTCATATTCCTATTAAACATACTACTTCATATTGCTCTTAAATATAAAACTTCATATTCCTCTTAAACATACTACTTCATATTCTTCTTAAACATAATACTTCATATTCCTCTTAAACATACTACTTCATATTCCTCTTAAACATACTACTTCATATTCCTCTTAAATATACTACTTCATACTCCTCTTAAATATACTACTTCATATTCCTCTTAAACATACTACTTTATATTCCTCTTATACATACTACTTCATACTCCTCTTAAATATACTTTCGCATTTTCATCTTAAATATACTACTGCATATTTCTCTTAAGCATACTACTTCATATTCCTCTTAAACATACTACTTCATATTCCTCTTAAACATAATACTTCATATTTCTCTAAAATATACTACTTCATATTCCTCTTAAATATACTACTTCATATTTCTCTTAAACATACTACTTCATATTCCTCTTAAACATACTACTTCGTATTCCTCTTAAGCATACTACTTCATATTCCTCTTAAACATACTACTTCATATCCTCTTAAACATACTACTTCATATTCCTCTTAAACATACTACTTCATATTCCGCTTAAATATACTACTTTATATTCCTCTTAAATATACGATTTCATATTCCTCTTAAACATACGACTTCATATTCCTCTTAAACATACTACTTCATATTCCTCTTAAACATACTACTTCATATTCCTCTTTAACATACTACTTCATATTCCTCTTAAACATACTACTTCATATTCCTCTTAAATATACTACTTCATATTTCCCTTAAACAAACTACTTAATATTCCTCTTACACATACTACTTCATATTCCTCTTAAAGATACTACTTTATATTCCTCTTAAACATACTACTTCATATTCCTCTTAAACATACTACTTCATATTCCTCTTAAACAAATTACTTCAAATTCCTCTTAAATATACTACTTCATATTCCTCTTAAACATACTACTTCATATTCCTCTTAAACATACTACTTCATATTCCTCTTAAACATACTACTTCATATTCCTCTTAAACATACTACTTCATATTCCTCTTAAACATACTATATCATATTCCTCTTAAATATACTACTTCATATTCCCCTTAAAAATACTACTTTATATTCCTCATAAACATGCTGCTTCATATTCCTCTTAAATATACTACTTTATATTCCTCTAAAATATACTACTTCATATTCCTTGTAAACATACTACTTCATATTCCTCTTAAACATACTACTTAATATTCCTCTTAAATATACTACTTCATATTCCTCTTAAACATACTACTTCATTTTCCTCTTGAACATACTACTTCATATTCCTCTTAAACATACTACTTCATATTCCTATTAAACATACTACTTCATATTGCTCTTAAATATAAAACTTCATATTCCTCTTAAACATACTACTTCATATTCTTCTTAAACATAATACTTCATATTCCTCTTAAACATACTACTTCATATTCCTCTTAAACATACTACTTCATATTCCTCTTAAATATACTACTTCATACTCCTCTTAAATATGCTACTTCATATTCATCTTAAACATACTACTTCATATTCCTCTTAAATATACTACTTCATATTCCTCTTAAATATACTACTTCATATTCCTCTTAAACATACTACTTCATACTCCTCTTATACATACTACTTCATACTCCTCCTAATTATAATTTTGCATATTCCTCTTAAATATACTACTGCATATTCCTCTTAAACATACTACTTCATATTCCTCTTAAACATACTACTTCATATTCCTCTTAAACATAATACTTCATATTTCTCTTAAATATACTACTTCATATTCCTCTTAAATATAATACTTCAGATTATTCTTAAACATACTACTTCATATTCCTCTTAAACATACTACTTCATATTCCTCTTAAGCATACTACTTCATATTCCTCTTAAACATACTACTTCATATCCTCTTAAACATACTACTTCATATTCCTCTTAAACATACTACTTCATATTCCTCTTAAACATACTACTTCATTTTCCTCTTAAGCATACTACTTCATATTCCTCTTAAACATACTACTTCATATCCTCTTAAACATACTACTTCATATTCCTCTTAAGCATACTACTTCATATTCCGCTTAAATATACTACTTTATATTCCTCTTAAATATACTACTTCATATTCCTCTTAAACATACGACTTCATATACCTCTTAAACATACTACTTCATATTCCTCTTAAACATACTACTTCATATTCCTCTTTAACATACTACTTCATATTCCTCTTAAACATACTACTTCATATTCCTCTTAAACATACTACTTCATATTTCCCTTAAACAAACTACTTAATATTTCTCTTACACATACTACTTCATATTCCTCTTAAACATACTACTTTATATTCCTCTTAAACATACTACTTCATATTCCTCTTAAACATACTACTTCATATTCCTCTTAAGCAAACTACTTCAAATTCCTCTTAAATATACTACTTCATATTCCTCTTAAACATACTACTTCATATTTCTCTTAAACATACTACTTCATATGCCTCTTAAACATACTACTTCATATTCCTCTTAAACATACTACTTCATATTCCTCTTAAATATACTACTTCATATTCCTCTTAAATATTCTACTTCATATTCCTCTTAAACATACTACTTCATATTCCTCTTAAACATACTACTTCATTTTCCTCTTAAACATACTTCTTCATATTCCTCTTAAACATACTACTTTATATTCCTATTAAACATACTACTTCATATTCCTCTTAAATATAAAACTTCATATTCCTCATAAACATACTTCTTCATATTCTTCTTAAACATAAAACTTCATATTCCTCTTAAACATACTACTTCATATTCCTCTTAAACATACTACTTCATATTCCTCTTAAATATACTACTTCATACTCCTCTTAAATATGCTACTTCATATTCCTCTTAAACATACTACTTCATATTCCTCTTTAAAATACTACTTCATATTCCTCTTAAACATACTACTTCATATTCCTCTTAAACATACTACTTCATATTCCTCTTAAACATACTACTTCATACTCCTCTTAAATATACTACTGCATATTCCTCTTAAATATACTACTGCATATTCCTCTCAAACATACTACTTCATATTCTTCTTAAACATACTACTTCATAGTCCTCTTAAACATAATACTTCATATTCCTCTTAAATATACTACTTCATATTCCTCTTAAATATACTACTTCACATTCGTCTTAAATATTCCTCTTCAAAATACTACTTCATATTCCTCTTAAACATACTACTTCATATTCCTCTTAAACATACTATTTCATATTCCTCTTAAATATACTACTTGATATTCCCCTTAAAAATGCTACTTTATATTCCTCCTAAACATGCTGCTTCATATTCCTCTTAAATATACTACTTTATATTCCTCTAAAATATACTACTTCATATTCCTCGTAAACATACTACTTCATATTCCTCTTAAACATACTACTTCATATTCCTCTTAAACATACTACTTCATATTCTTCTTAAACATAATACTTCATATTCCTCTTAAACATACTACTTCATATTCCTCTTAAACATACTACTTCATATTCCTCTTAAATATACTACTTCATACTCCTCTTAAATATGCTACTTCATATTCCTCTTAAACATACTACTTCATATTCCTCTTAAATATACTACTTCATATTCCTCTTAAATGTACTACTTCATATTCCTCTTAAACATACTACTTCATATTCCTCTTATACATAATACTTCATACTCCTCTTAAATATAATTTTGCATATTTCTCTTAAATATACTACTGCATATTCCTCTTAAACATATTACTTCATATTCCTTTTAAACATACTACTTCATATTCCTCTTAAGCATAATACTTCATATTCCTCTTAAATATACTACTTCATATTCCTCTTAAATATACTACTTCATATTCCTCTTTAACATACTACTTCATATTCCTCTTAAACACACTACTTCATATTCCTCTTAAGCATACTACTTCATATTCCTCTTAAACATACTACTTCATATTCCTCTTAAACATACTACTTCATATTCCTCTTAACCATACTACTTCATATTCCGCTTAAATGTACTACTTTATATTCCTCTTAAATATACTACTTTATATTCCTCTTAAACATACTACTTCATATTCCTCTTAAACAAACTACTTAATATTCCTCTTACACATGCTACTTCATATTCCTCTTAAACAAACTACTTCATATTCCTCTTAAACATACTACTTCATATTCCTCTTAAACATACTACTTCATATTACTCTTAAACATACTACTTCATATTCCTCTTAAACATTCTACTTCATATTCCTCTTAAACATACTACTTCATATTCCTCTTAAACATACTACTTCATATTCCTCTTAAACATACTACTTCATATTCCTCTTAAACATACTACTTCATATTCCTCTGAAACATACTACTTCATATTCCTCTAAAACATACTACTTCATATTCCTCTTAAACATACTACTTCATATTCCTCTTAAGCATACTACTTCAAATTCCTCTTAAACATACTACTTCATATTCCTCTTAAACATACTACTTCATATCCCTCTTAAATATACTACTTCATATTCCTCTTAAATATTCTACTTCATATTCCTCTTAAACATACTACGTCATATTCCTCTTAAATATACTACTTCATATTCCTCTTATTAAACTACTTCATATGCCACTTAAACATACTACTTCATATTCCTCTTAAACATACTACTTCATATTCCTCTTAAACATACTACTTCATTATCCTCTTAAACATACTACTTCATATTCCTCTTAAACATACTACTTCATATTCCTCTTAAACATACTACTTAATTTTCCTCTTAAACATACTTCTTCATATTCCTCTTAAACATACTACTTCATATTCCTATTAAACATACTACTTCATATTCCTCTTAAATATAAAACTTCATATTCCTCATAAGCATACTACTTCATATTCTTCTTAAACATAATACTTCATATTCCTCTTAAACATACTACTTCATATTCCTCTTAAACATACTACTTCATATTCCTCTTAAATATACTACTGCATATTCCTCTTAAATATATACTACTGCATATTCCTCTTAAACATACTACTTCATATTCCTCTTAAACATACTACTTCATTTTCCTCTTAAACATACTACTTTATATTCCTCTTAAACATACTACTTCATATTCCTCTAAAACATACTACTTCATATTCCTCTTATTAAACTACTTCATATGCCTCTTAAACATACTACTTCATATTCCTCTTAAACATACTACTTCATATTCCTCTTAAACATACTACTTCATTATCCTCTTAAACATACTACTTCATATTCCTCTTAAATATACTACTTCATATTCCCCCTAAAAATACTACTTTATATTCCTCTTAAACATGCGGCTTCATATTCCTCTTAAATATACTACTTTATATTCCTCTTAAACATACTACTTCTTATTCCTCTTAAACATACTACTTCATATTCCTCTTAAACATACAACTTCATACTCCTCTTAAATATGCTACTTCATATTCCTCTTAAACATACTACTTTATATTCCTCTTAAATATACTACTTCATATTCCTCTTAAATATACTACTTCATATTCCTCTTAAACATACTACTTCATATTCCTGTTAAACATACTACTTCATATTGCTCTTAAACATAAAACTTCATATTCCTCTTAAACATGCTACTTCATATTCTTCTTAAACATAATACTTCATATTCCTCTTAAACATACTACTTCATATTTCTCTTAAACATACTACTTCATATTCCTCTTAAATATACTACTTCATACTCCTCTTAAATATGCTACTTCATATTCCTCTTAAACATACTACTTCATATTCCTCTTATACATAATACTTCATACTCCTCTTAAATATACTTTTGCATATTCCTCTTAAATATACTACTGTATATTCCTCTTAAACATAATACTTCATATTCCTCTAAAACATACTACTTCATATTCCTCTTAAACATAATACTTCATATTCCTCTTAAATATACTACTTCATATTCCTCTTAAATATACTATTTCATATTCCTCTTAAACATACTACTTCATATTCCTCTTAAACATACTACTTCATATTCCTCTTAAGCATACTACTTCATATTCCTCTTAAACATACTACTTCATATTCCTCTTAAACATACTAGGTACTTCATATTCCTCTTAAACATACTATTTCATATTCCGCTTAAATGTACTACTTTATATTCCCCTTAAATATACTACTTCATATTCCTCTTAAACATACGACTTCATATTCCTCTTAAACATACTACTTCATATTCCTCTTAAACATACTACTTCATATTCCTCTTTAACATACTACTTCATATTCCTCTTAAACATACTACTTCATATTCCTCTTAAATATACTACTTCATATTCCTCTTAAACATACTACTTCATATTCCTCTTAAACATACTACTTCATATTCCTCTTAAATATACTACTTCATATTCCTCTTAAACATACTACTTCATATTCCTCTTAAACATACTACTTTATATTCCTCTTAAACATACTACTTCATATTCCTCTTAAACATACTACTTCATATTCCTCTTAAACATACTACTTCATATTCCTCTTAAACATACTACTTCATATTCCTCTTAAACATACTACTTCATATTCCTCTTAAACATACTACTTCATATTCCTCTTAAACATACTACTTCATATTCCTCTTAATCATACTACTTTATATTCCTCTTAAACATACTACTTCATATTCCTCTTAAACATACTACTTCATATTCCTCTTAAAAAAACTACTTCAAATTCCTCTTAAATATACTACTTCATATTCCTCTTAAACATACTACTTCATATTCCTCTTAATCATACTACTTCATATTCCTCTTAAACATACTACTTCATATTCCTCTTAAACATACTACTTCATATTCCTCTTAAATATACTACTTCATATTCCTCTTATATATTCTACTTCATATTCCTCTTAAACATACTACGTCATATTCCTCTTAAATATACTACTTCATATTCCTCTTAAACATACTACTTCATTATCCTCTTAAACATACTACTTCATATTCCTCTTAAACATACTACTTCATTATCCTCTTATACATACCACTTCATATTCCTCTTAAACATACTACTTCATATTCCTCTTAAACATACTACTTAATTTTCCTCTTAAACATACTTCTTCATATTCCGCTTAAACATACTATTTCATATTCCTATTAAACTTACTACTTCATATTCCTCTTAAATATAAAACTTCATATTCCTCATAAACATACTACTTCATATTCTTCTTGAACATAATACTTCATATTCCTCTTAAACATACTACTTCATATTCCTCTTAAACATACTACTTCATATTCCTCTTAAATAAACTACTTCATACTCCTCTTAAATATGCTACTTCATATTCCTCTTCAACATACTACTTCATATTCCTCTTAAATATACTACTTCATATTCCTCTTAAATATACTACTTCATATTCCTCTTAAACATACTACTTCATATTCCTCTTATACATACTACCTCATACTCCTCTTAAATATACTACTGCATATTCCTCTTAAATATACTACTGCATATTCCTCTTAAACATACAACTTCATATTCCTCTTAAACATACTACTTCATTTTCCTCTTAAACATACTACTTTATATTACTCTTAACATACTACTTCATATTCCTCTTAAAGATACTACTTCATTATCCTCTTAAACATACTACTTCATATTCCTCTTAAATATACTACTTCATATTCCCCTTAAAAATACTACTTTATATTCCTCTTAAACATGCTTCTTCATATTCCTCTTAAAAATACTACTTTATATTCCTCTAAAATATACTACTATTCCCCTTAAAAATACTACTTTATATTCCTCTTAAACATGCTGCTTCATATTCCTCTTAAATATACTACTTTATATTCCTCTAAAATATACTACTTCATATTCCTCGTAAACATACTACTTCATATTCCTCTTAAACATACTACTTCATATTCCTCTTAAACATACTACTTCATATTCCTCTTAAATATACTAATTCATACTCCTCTTAAATGTTCTACTTCATATTTCTCTTAAACATACTACTTCATATTCCTCTTAAATATACTACTTCATATTCCTCTTAAATATACTACTTTATATTCCTCTTAAACATACTACTTCATATTCCTCTTATACATAATACTTTATACTCCTCATAAATATACTTTTGCATATTGCTCTTAAATATGCTACTGCATATTCCTCTTAAACATACTACTTCATTATCCTCTTAAACATACTACTTCATATTCCTCTTAAACATACTACTTCATATTCCGCTTAAATATACTACTTTATATTCCTGTTAAATGTACTACTTCATATTCCTCTTAAACACACGTCTTCATATTCCTCTTAAACATACTACTTCATATTCCTCTTAAACATACTACTTCATATTCCTCTTTAACATACTACTTCATATTCCTCTTAAACATACTACTTCATATTCCTCTTACACATACTACTTCATATTCCCCTTGAACAAACTACTTAAAATTCCTCTTACACATACTACTTCATATATAACTTACTACTTTATATTCCTCTTAAACATACTACTTCATATTCCTCTTAAACATACTTCTTCATATTCCTCTTAAACAAACTACTTCAAATTCCTCTTAAATATACTACTTCATATTCCTCTTAAACATACTACTTCATATTCCTCTTAAACATACTACTTCATATTCCTCTTAAACATACTACTTCATATTCCTCTTAAACATACTACTTCATATTCCTCTTAAATATACTACTTCATATTCCTCTTAAATATTCTACTTCATATTCCTCTTAAACATACTACTTCATATTCCTCTTAAATATACTACTTCATATTACTCTTATTAAACTACTTCATATGCCTCTTAAACATACTACTTCATATTCATCTTAAACATACTACTTCATATTCTTCTTAAACATACTACTTCATTATCCTCGTAAACATACTACTTCATATTCCTCTTAAGCATACTACTTCATATTCCTCTTAAACATACTACTTCATTTTCCTCTTAAACATACTTCTTCATATTCCTCTTAAACATACTACTTCATATTCCTTTTAAACATACTACTTCATATTCCTCTTAAATATAAATTTTCATATTCCTCATAAACATACTACTTCATATTCTTCTTTAACATAATACTTCATATTCCTCTTAAACATACTACTTCATATTCCTCTTAAACATACTACTTCATATTCCTCTTAAATATACTACTTCATACTCCTCTTAAATATGCTACTTCATATTCCTCTTAAACATACTATTTCATATTCCTCTTAAATATACTACTTCATATTCCTCTTAAACATACTACTTCATATTCCTCTTAAACATACTCCTTCATATTCCTCTTAAACATACTACTTCATACTCCTCTTAAATATACTACTGCATATTCCTCTGAAATTTACTACTGCATATTCCTCTTAAACATACTACTTCATATTCTTCTTAAACATACTACTTCATAATCCTCTTAAACATAATACTTCATATTCCTCTTAAATATACTACTTCATATTCCTCTTAAATATACTACTTCACATTCGTCTTAAATATTCCTCTTCAAAATACTACTTCATATTCCTCTTAAACATACTAATTCATATTCCTCTTAAACATACTACTTCATATTCCTCTTAAACATACTACTTCTTAATCGTCTTAAACATACTATTTCATATTCCTCTTAAATATACTACTTCATATTCCTCTTAAACATACTACTTCATTATCCTCTTATACATACCACTTCATAGTCCTCTTAAACATAATACTTCATATTCCTCTTAAATATACTACTTCATATTCCTCTTAAATATACTACTTCACATTCGTCTTAAATATTCCTCTTCAAAATACTACTTCATATTCCTCTTAAACATACTACTTCATATTCCTCTTAAACATACTATTTCATATTCCTCTTAAATATACTACTTGATATTCCCCTTAAAAATGCTACTTTATATTCCTCCTAAACATGCTGCTTCATATTCCTCTTAAATATACTACTTTATATTCCTCTAAAATATAATACTTCATATTCCTCGTAAACATACTACTTCATATTCCTCTTAAACATACTACTTCATATTCCTCTTAAACATACTACTTCATATTCTTCTTAAACATAATACTTCATATTCCTCTTAAACATACTACTTCATATTCCTCTTAAACATACTACTTCATATTCCTCTTAAATATACTACTTCATACTCCTCTTAAATATGCTACTTCATATTCCTCTTAAACATACTACTTCATATTCCTCTTAAATATACTACTTCATATTCCTCTTAAATGTACTACTTCATATTCCTCTTAAACATACTACTTCATATTCCTCTTATACATAATACTTCATACTCCTCTTAAATATAATTTTGCATATTTCTCTTAAATATACTACTGCATATTCCTCTTAAACATATTACTTCATATTCCTTTTAAACATACTACTTCATATTCCTCTTAAGCATAATACTTCATATTCCTCTTAAATATACTACTTCATATTCCTCTTAAATATACTACTTCATATTCCTCTTTAACATACTACTTCATATTCCTCTTAAACACACTACTTCATATTCCTCTTAAGCATACTACTTCATATTCCTCTTAAACATACTACTTCATATTCCTCTTAAACATACTACTTCATATTCCTCTTAACCATACTACTTCATATTCCGCTTAAATGTACTACTTTATATTCCTCTTAAATATACTGCTTCATATTCCTCTTAAACATACGACTTCATATTCCTCTTAAACATACTACTTTATATTCCTCTTGAACATACTACTTCATATTCCTCTTTAACATACTACTTCATATTCCTCTTAAACATACTACTTTATATTCCTCTTAAACATACTACTTCATATTCCTCTTAAACAAACTACTTAATATTCCTCTTACACATGCTACTTCATATTCCTCTTAAACAAACTACTTCATATTCCTCTTAAACATACTACTTCATATTCCTCTTAAACATACTACTTCATATTACTCTTAAACATACTACTTCATATTCCTCTTAAACATTCTACTTCATATTCCTCTTAAACATACTACTTCATATTCCTCTTAAACATACTACTTCATATTCCTCTTAAACATACTACTTCATATTCCTCTTAAACATACTACTTCATATTCCTCTGAAACATACTACTTCATATTCTTCTAAAACATACTACTTCATATTCCTCTTAAACATACTACTTCATATTCCTCTTAAGCATACTACTTCAAATTCCTCTTAAACATACTACTTCATATTCCTCTTAAACATACTACTTCATATCCCTCTTAAATATACTACTTCATATTCCTCTTAAATATTCTACTTCATATTCCTCTTAAACATACTACGTCATATTCCTCTTAAATATACTACTTCATATTCCTCTTATTAAACTACTTCATATGCCACTTAAACATACTACTTCATATTCCTCTTAAACATACTACTTCATATTCCTCTTAAACATACTACTTCATTATCCTCTTAAACATACTACTTCATATTCCTCTTAAACATACTACTTCATATTCCTCTTAAACATACTACTTAATTTTCCTCTTAAACATACTTCTTCATATTCCTCTTAAACATACTACTTCATATTCCTATTAAACATACTACTTCATATTCCTCTTAAATATAAAACTTCATATTCCTCATAAGCATACTACTTCATATTCTTCTTAAACATAATACTTCATATTCCTCTTAAACATACTACTTCATATTCCTCTTAAACATACTACTTCATATTCCTCTTAAATATACTACTTCATACTCCTCTTAAATATGCTACTTCATATTCCTCTTAAACATACTACTTCATATTCCTCTTAAATATACAACTTCATATTCCTCTTAAACATACTACTTCATATTCCTCTTAAACATACTACTTCATATTCCTCTTATACATACTACTTCATACTCCTCTTAAATATACTACTGCATATTCCTCTTAAATATATACTACTGCATATTCCTCTTAAACATACTACTTCATATTCCTCTTAAACATACTACTTCATTTTCCTCTTAAACATACTACTTTATATTCCTCTTAAACATACTACTTCATATTCCTCTAAAACATACTACTTCATATTCCTCTTATTAAACTACTTCATATGCCTCTTAAACATACTACTTCATATTCCTCTTAAACATACTACTTCATATTCCTCTTAAACATACTACTTCATTATCCTCTTAAACATACTACTTCATATTCCTCTTAAATATACTACTTCATATTCCCCCTAAAAATACTACTTTATATTCCTCTTAAACATGCGGCTTCATATTCCTCTTAAATATACTACTTTATATTCCTCTTAAACATACTACTTCTTATTCCTCTTAAACATACTACTTCATATTCCTCTTAAACATACAACTTCATACTCCTCTTAAATATGCTACTTCATATTCCTCTTAAACATACTACTTTATATTCCTCTTAAATATACTACTTCATATTCCTCTTAAATATACTACTTCATATTCCTCTTAAACATACTACTTCATATTTCTCTTAAACATACTACTTCATATTCCTGTTAAACATACTACTTCATATTGCTCTTAAACATAAAACTTCATATTCCTCTTAAACATGCTACTTCATATTCTTCTTAAACATAATACTTCATATTCCTCTTAAACATACTACTTCATATTTCTCTTAAACATACTACTTCATATTCCTCTTAAATATACTACTTCATACTCCTCTTAAATATGCTACTTCATATTCCTCTTAAACATACTACTTCATATTCCTCTTATACATAATACTTCATACTCCTCTTAAATATACTTTTGCATATTCCTCTTAAATATACTACTGTATATTCCTCTTAAACATAATACTTCATATTCCTCTAAAACATACTACTTCATATTCCTCTTAAACATAATACTTCATATTCCTCTTAAATATACTACTTCATATTCCTCTTAAATATACTATTTCATATTCCTCTTAAACATACTACTTCATATTCCTCTTAAACATACTACTTCATATTCCTCTTAAGCATACTACTTCATATTCCTCTTAAACATACTACTTCATATTCCTCTTAAACATACTAGGTACTTCATATTCCTCTTAAACATACTATTTCATATTCCGCTTAAATGTACTACTTTATATTCCCCTTAAATATACTACTTCATATTCCTCTTAAACATACGACTTCATATTCCTCTTAAACATACTACTTCATATTCCTCTTAAACATACTACTTCATATTCCTCTTTAACATACTACTTCATATTCCTCTTAAACATACTACTTCATATTCCTCTTAAATATACTACTTCATATTCCTCTTAAACATACTACTTCATATTCCTCTTAAACATACTACTTCATATTCCTCTTAAATATACTACTTCATATTCCTCTTAAACATACTACTTCATATTCCTCTTAAACATACTACTTTATATTCCTCTTAAACATACTACTTCATATTCCTCTTAAACATACTACTTCATATTCCTCTTAAACATACTACTTCATATTCCTCTTAAACATACTACTTCATATTCCTCTTAAACATACTACTTCATATTCCTCTTAAACATACTACTTCATATTCCTCTTAAACATACTACTTCATATTCCTCTTAATCATACTACTTTATATTCCTCTTAAACATACTACTTCATATTCCTCTTAAACATACTACTTCATATTCCTCTTAAAAAAACTACTTCAAATTCCTCTTAAATATACTACTTCATATTCCTCTTAAACATACTACTTCATATTCCTCTTAATCATACTACTTCATATTCCTCTTAAACATACTACTTCATATTCCTCTTAAACATACTACTTCATATTCCTCTTAAATATACTACTTCATATTCCTCTTATATATTCTACTTCATATTCCTCTTAAACATACTACGTCATATTCCTCTTAAATATACTACTTCATATTCCTCTTAAACATACTACTTCATTATCCTCTTAAACATACTACTTCATATTCCTCTTAAACATACTACTTCATTATCCTCTTATACATACCACTTCATATTCCTCTTAAACATACTACTTCATATTCCTCTTAAACATACTACTTAATTTTCCTCTTAAACATACTTCTTCATATTCCGCTTAAACATACTATTTCATATTCCTATTAAACTTACTACTTCATATTCCTCTTAAATATAAAACTTCATATTCCTCATAAACATACTACTTCATATTCTTCTTGAACATAATACTTCATATTCCTCTTAAACATACTACTTCATATTCCTCTTAAACATACTACTTCATATTCCTCTTAAATAAACTACTTCATACTCCTCTTAAATATGCTACTTCATATTCCTCTTCAACATACTACTTCATATTCCTCTTAAATATACTACTTCATATTCCTCTTAAATATACTACTTCATATTCCTCTTAAACATACTACTTCATATTCCTCTTATACATACTACCTCATACTCCTCTTAAATATACTACTGCATATTCCTCTTAAATATACTACTGCATATTCCTCTTAAACATACAACTTCATATTCCTCTTAAACATACTACTTCATTTTCCTCTTAAACATACTACTTTATATTACTCTTAACATACTACTTCATATTCCTCTTAAAGATACTACTTCATTATCCTCTTAAACATACTACTTCATATTCCTCTTAAATATACTACTTCATATTCCCCTTAAAAATACTACTTTATATTCCTCTTAAACATGCTTCTTCATATTCCTCTTAAAAATACTACTTTATATTCCTCTAAAATATACTACTATTCCCCTTAAAAATACTACTTTATATTCCTCTTAAACATGCTGCTTCATATTCCTCTTAAATATACTACTTTATATTCCTCTAAAATATACTACTTCATATTCCTCGTAAACATACTACTTCATATTCCTCTTAAACATACTACTTCATATTCCTCTTAAACATACTACTTCATATTCCTCTTAAATATACTAATTCATACTCCTCTTAAATGTTCTACTTCATATTTCTCTTAAACATACTACTTCATATTCCTCTTAAATATACTACTTCATATTCCTCTTAAATATACTACTTTATATTCCTCTTAAACATACTACTTCATATTCCTCTTATACATAATACTTTATACTCCTCATAAATATACTTTTGCATATTGCTCTTAAATATGCTACTGCATATTCCTCTTAAACATACTACTTCATTATCCTCTTAAACATACTACTTCATATTCCTCTTAAACATACTACTTCATATTCCGCTTAAATATACTACTTTATATTCCTGTTAAATGTACTACTTCATATTCCTCTTAAACACACGTCTTCATATTCCTCTTAAACATACTACTTCATATTCCTCTTAAACATACTACTTCATATTCCTCTTTAACATACTACTTCATATTCCTCTTAAACATACTACTTCATATTCCTCTTACACATACTACTTCATATTCCCCTTGAACAAACTACTTAAAATTCCTCTTACACATACTACTTCATATTCCTCTTAAACTTACTACTTTATATTCCTCTTAAACATACTACTTCATATTCCTCTTAAACATACTTCTTCATATTCCTCTTAAACAAACTACTTCAAATTCCTCTTAAATATACTACTTCATATTCCTCTTAAACATACTACTTCATATTCCTCTTAAACATACTACTTCATATTCCTCTTAAACATACTACTTCATATTCCTCTTAAACATACTACTTCATATTCCTCTTAAATATACTACTTCATATTCCTCTTAAATATTCTACTTCATATTCCTCTTAAACATACTACTTCATATTCCTCTTAAATATACTACTTCATATTACTCTTATTAAACTACTTCATATGCCTCTTAAACATACTACTTCATATTCATCTTAAACATACTACTTCATATTCTTCTTAAACATACTACTTCATTATCCTCGTAAACATACTACTTCATATTCCTCTTAAGCATACTACTTCATATTCCTCTTAAACATACTACTTCATTTTCCTCTTAAACATACTTCTTCATATTCCTCTTAAACATACTACTTCATATTCCTTTTAAACATACTACTTCATATTCCTCTTAAATATAAATTTTCATATTCCTCATAAACATACTACTTCATATTCTTCTTTAACATAATACTTCATATTCCTCTTAAACATACTACTTCATATTCCTCTTAAACATACTACTTCATATTCCTCTTAAATATACTACTTCATACTCCTCTTAAATATGCTACTTCATATTCCTCTTAAACATACTATTTCATATTCCTCTTAAATATACTACTTCATATTCCTCTTAAACATACTACTTCATATTCCTCTTAAACATACTCCTTCATATTCCTCTTAAACATACTACTTCATACTCCTCTTAAATATACTACTGCATATTCCTCTGAAATTTACTACTGCATATTCCTCTTAAACATACTACTTCATATTCTTCTTAAACATACTACTTCATAAACCTCTTAAACATAATACTTCATATTCCTCTTAAATATACTACTTCATATTCCTCTTAAATATACTACTTCACATTCGTCTTAAATATTCCTCTTCAAAATACTACTTCATATTCCTCTTAAACATACTAATTCATATTCCTCTTAAACATACTACTTCATATTCCTCTTAAACATACTACTTCTTAATCGTCTTAAACATACTATTTCATATTCCTCTTAAATATACTACTTCATATTCCCCTTAAAAATGCTACTTTATATTCCTCTTAAACATGCTGCTTCATATTTCTCTTAAATATATTACTTTATATTCCTCTAAAATATACTACTTCATATTCCTCGTAAACATACTACTTCATATTCCTCTTAAACATACTACTTCATAATCCTCTTAAACATACTACTTCATATTCCTCTTAAACATACTACTTCATTTTCCTCTTAAACATACTACTTCATATTCCTCTTAAACATACTACTTCATATTCCTATTAAACATACTACTTCATATTGCTCTTAAATATAAAACTTCATATTCCTCTTAAACATACTACTTCATATTCTTCTTAAACATAATACTTCATATTCCTCTTAAACATACTACTTCATATTCCTCTTAAACATACTACTTCATATTCCTCTTAAATATACTACTTCATACTCCTCTTAAATATGCTACTTCATATTCCTCTTAAACATACTACTTCATATTCCTCTTAAATATACTACTTCATATTCCTCTTAAATATACTACTTCATATTCCTCTTAAACATACAACTTCATATTCCTCTTATACATAATACTTCATACTCCTCTTAAATATACTTTTGAATATTCCTCTTAAATATACTACTGCATATTCCTCTTAAACATACTACTTCATATTCCTCTTAAACATACCACTTCATATTCCTCTTAAACATAATACTTCATATTCCTCTTAAATATACTACTTCATATTCCTCTTAAACATACGACTTCATATTACTCTTAAACATACTACTTCATATTCCTCTTAAACATACTACTTCATATTCCTCTTTAACATAATACTTCATATTCCTCTTAAATATACTACTTCATATTCATCTTAAATATTCTACTTCATATTCCTCTTAAACATACTACTTCATATTCCTCTTAAATATACTACTTCATATTCCTCTTATTAAACTACTTCATATGCCTCTTAAACATACTACTTCATATTCATCTTAAACATACTACTTCATATTCCTCTTAAACATACTACTTCATTATCCTCTTAAACATACTACTTCATATTCCTCTTAAACATACTACTTCATATTCCTCTTAAACATACTTCTTCATATTCCTCTTAAACAAACTACTTCAAATTCCTCTTAAATATACTACTTCATATTCCTCTTAAACATACTACTTCATATTCCTCTTAAACATACTACTTCATATTCCTCTTAAACATACTACTTCATATTCCTCTTAAACATACTACTTCATATTCCTCTTAAATATACTACTTCATATTTCTCTTAAATATTCTACTTCATATTCCTCTTAAACATACTACTTCATATTCCTCTTAAATATACTACTTCATATTACTCTTATTAAACTACTTCATATGCCTCTTAAACATACTACTTCATATTCATCTTAAACATACTACTTCATGTTCCTCTTAAACATACTACTTCATTTTCCTCTTAAACATACTTCTTCATATTTTTCTTAAACATACTA
The DNA here is from genome assembly GCA_958298945.1 of Atherix ibis. Lineage (NCBI taxonomy): Eukaryota > Metazoa > Arthropoda > Insecta > Diptera > Athericidae > Atherix > Atherix ibis. The sequence goes on along the minus strand of CATQJD010000097.1, from coordinate 195,928 downwards.
CTTCATATTCCTATTAAACATACTACTTCATATTCCTCTTAAATATAAAACTTCATATTCCTCATAAACATACTGCTTCATATTCTTCTTTAACATAATACTTCATATTCCTCTTAAACATACTACTTCATACTCCTCTTAAATATACTACTGCATATTCCTCTGAAATATACTACTGCATATTCCTCTTAAACATACTACTTCATATTCCTCTTAAACATACTAATTCATATTCCTCTTAAACATACTACTTCATATTCCTCTTAAACATACTACTTCATAATCCTCTTAAACATACTATTTCATATTCCTCTTAAATATACTACTTCATATTCCCCTTAAAAATGCTACTTTATATTCCTCTTAAACATGCTGCTTCATATTTCTCTTAAATATATTACTTTATATTCCTCTAAAATATACTACTTCATATTCCTCGTAAACATACTACTTCATATTCTTCTTAAACATAATACTTCATATTCCTCTTAAACATATTACTTCATATTCTTCTTAAACATACTACTTCATTTTCCTCTTAAACATACTACTTCATATTCCTCCTAAACATACTACTTCATATTTCTATTAAACATACTACTTCATATTGCTCTTAAATATAAAACTTCATATTCCTCTTAAACATGCTACTTCATATTCTTCTTAAACATAATACTTCATATTCCTATTAAACATACTACTTCATATTCCTCTTAAACATACTACTTCATATTCCTCTTAAATATACTACTTCATACTCCTCTTAAATATGCTACTTCATATTCCTCTTAAACAAACTACTTCATATTCCTCATAAATATACTACTTCATATTCCTCTTAAATATACTACTTCATATTCCTCTTAAACATACAACTTCATATTCCTCTTATACATAATACTTCATACTCCTCTTAAATATACTTTTGCATATTCCTCTTAAATATACTACTGCATATTCCTCTTAAACATACTACTTCATATTCCTCTTAAACATACTACTTCATATTCCTCTTAAACATAATACTTCATATTTCTCTTAAATATACTACTTCATATTTCTCTTAAACATACGACTTCATATTCCTCTTAAACATACTACTTCATATTCCTCTTAAACATACTACTTCATATTCCTCTTTAACATACTACTTCATATTCCTCTTAAAATACTACTTCATATTCCTCTTAAACATACTACTTCATATTCCTCTTAAACAAACTACTTAATATTCCTCTTACACATGCTACTTCATATTCCTCTTAAACAAACTACTTCATATTCCTCTTAAGCATAGTACTTCATATTCCTCTTAAACATACTACTTCATATTCCTCTTAAACATACTACTTCATATTCCTCTTAAACATACTACTTCATATTCCTCTTAAACATACTACTTCATATTCCTCTTAAACATACTACTTCATATTCCTCTTAAACAGACTACTTCATATTCCTCTTAAACATACTACTTCATATTCCTCTTAAACATACTACTTCATATTCCTCTTAAACATACTACTTCATATTCCTCTTAAACATACTACTTTATATTCCTCTTAAACATACTACTTCATATTCCTCTTAAACATACTACTTCATATTCCTCTTAAACAAACTACTTCAAATTCCTCTTAAATATTCTACTTCATATTCCTCTTAAACATACTACTTCATATTCCTCTTAAACATACTACTTCATATTCATCTTAAACATACTGCTTCATATTCCTCTTAAACATACTACTTCATATTCCTCTTAAATATACTACTTCATATTCCTCTTAAATATTCTACTTCATATTCCTCTTAAACATACTACTTCATATTCCTCTTAAATATACTACTTCATATTCCTCTTATTAAACTACTTCATATGCCTCTTAAACATACTACTTCATATTCCTCTTAAACATACTACTTCATATTCCTCTTAAACATACTACTTCATTATCCTCTTAAACATACTACTTCATATTCCTCTTAAACATACTACTTCATATTCTTCTTAAACATACTACTTAATTTTCCTCTTAAACATACTTCTTCATATTCCTCTCCAACATACTACTTCATATTCCTATTAAACATACTACTTCATATTCCTCTTAAATATAAAACTTCATATTCCTCATAAACATACTACTTCATATTCCTCTTTAACATACTACTTCATATTCCTCTTAAAATACTACTTCATATTCCTCTTAAACATACTACTTCATATTCCTCTTAAACAAACTACTTAATATTCCTCTTACACATGCTACTTCATATTCCTCTTAAACAAACTACTTCATATTCCTCTTAAGCATAGTACTTCATATTCCTCTTAAACATACTACTTCATATTCCTCTTAAACATACTACTTCATATTCCTCTTAAACATACTACTTCATATTCCTCTTAAACATACTACTTCATATTCCTCTTAAACATACTACTTCATATTCCTCTTAAACAGACTACTTCATATTCCTCTTAAACATACTACTTCATATTCCTCTTAAACATACTACTTCATATTCCTCTTAAACATACTACTTCATATTCCTCTTAAACATACTACTTTATATTCCTCTTAAACATACTACTTCATATTCCTCTTAAACATACTACTTCATATTCCTCTTAAACAAACTACTTCAAATTCCTCTTAAATATTCTACTTCATATTCCTCTTAAACATACTACTTCATATTCCTCTTAAACATACTACTTCATATTCATCTTAAACATACTGCTTCATATTCCTCTTAAACATACTACTTCATATTCCTCTTAAATATACTACTTCATATTCCTCTTAAATATTCTACTTCATATTCCTCTTAAACATACTACTTCATATTCCTCTTAAATATACTACTTCATATTCCTCTTATTAAACTACTTCATATGCCTCTTAAACATACTACTTCATATTCCTTTTAAACATACTACTTCATATTCCTCTTAAACATACTACTTCATTATCCTCTTAAACATACTACTTCATATTCCTCTTAAACATACTACTTCATATTCTTCTTAAACATACTACTTAATTTTCCTCTTAAACATACTTCTTCATATTCCTCTCCAACATACTACTTCATATTCCTATTAAACATACTACTTCATATTCCTCTTAAATATAAAACTTCATATTCCTCATAAACATACTACTTCATATTCCTCTTCAACATACTACTTCATATACCTCTTAAACATACTACTTCATATTCTTCTTAAACATACTACTTCATATTCCTCTTAAACATACTACTTCATATTTCTCTTAAATATACTACTTCATACTCCTCTTAAATATGCTACTTCATATTCCTCTTAAACATACTACTTCATATTCCTCTTAAATATACTACTTCATATTCCCCTTAAATATACTACTTCATATTCCTCTTAAACATACTACTTCATATTCCTCTTATACATACTACTTCATACTCCTCTTAAATATACTACTGCATATTCCTCTTAAATATACTACTGCATATTCCTCTTAAACATACTACTTCATATTCCTCTTAAACATACTACTTCACATTCCTCTCAAACATACTACTTCATATTCCTCTTAAACATACTACTTCATATTCCTCTTAAACATACTACTTCATATTCCTCTTAAACATACTACTTCATATTCCTCTTACACATACTACTTCATATTCCTCTTAAACATACTACTTCATATTCCTCTTAAACATACTACTTCATATTCCTCTTAAACATACTACTTCATATTCCTCTTAAACATACTACTTCATATTCCTCTTAAACATACTACTTCATATTCCTCTTAAACATACTACTTCATATTCCTCTTAAACATACTACTTCATATTCCTCTTAAACATACTACTTCATATTCCTCTTAAACATACTACTTCATATTCCTCTTAAACATACTACTTCATATTCCTCTTAAACATACTACTTTATATTCCTCTTAAACATACTACTTCATATTCCTCTTAAACATACTACTTCATATTCCTCTTAAACAAACTACTTCAAATTCCTCTTAAATATACTACTTCATATTCCTCTTAAACATACTACTTCATATTCCTCTTAAACATACTACTTCATATTCATCTTAAACATACTACTTCATATTCCTCTTAAACATACTACTTCATATTCCTCTTAAATATACTACTTCATATTCCTCTTAAATATTCTACTTCATATTCCTCTTAAACATACTACTTCATATTCCTCTTAAATATACTACTTCATATTCCTCTTATTAAACTACTTCATATGACTCTTTAACATACTACTTCATATTCCTCTTAAACATACTACTTCATATTCCTCTTAAACATACTACTTCATTATCCTCTTAAACATACTACTTCATATTCCTCTTAAACATACTACTTCATATTCTTCTTAAACATACTACTTAATTTTCCTCTTAAACATACTTCTTCATATTCCTCTTAAACATACTACTTCATATTCCTATTAAACATACTACTTCATATTCCTCTTAAATATAAAACTTCATATTCCTCATAAACATACTACTTCATATTCCTCTTAAACATACTACTTCATATTCCTCTTAAACAAACTACTTCAAATTCCTCTTAAATATTCTACTTCATATTCCTCTTAAACATACTACTTCATATTCCTCTTAAACATACTACTTCATATTCATCTTAAACATACTGCTTCATATTCCTCTTAAACATACTACTTCATATTCCTCTTAAATATACTACTTCATATTCCTCTTAAATATTCTACTTCATATTCCTCTTAAACATACTACTTCATATTCCTCTTAAATATACTACTTCATATTCCTCTTATTAAACTACTTCATATGCCTCTTAAACATACTACTTCATATTCCTCTTAAACATACTATTTCATATTCCTCTTAAACATACTACTTCATTATCCTCTTAAACATACTACTTCATATTCCTCTTAAACATACTACTTCATATTCTTCTTAAACATACTACTTAATTTTCCTCTTAAACATACTTCTTCATATTCCTCTTCAACATACTACTTCATATTCCTATTAAACATACTACTTCATATTCCTCTTAAATATAAAACTTCATATTCCTCATAAACATACTACTTCATATTTCTCTTCAACATACTACTTCATATACCTCTTAAACATACTACTTCATATTCTTCTTAAACATACTACTTCATATTCCTCTTAAACATACTACTTCATATTTCTCTTAAATATACTACTTCATACTCCTCTTAAATATGCTACTTCATATTCCTCTTAAACATACTACTTCATATTCCTCTTAAATATACTACTTCATATTCACCTTAAATATTCTACTTCATATTCCTCTTAAACATACTACTTCATATTCCTCTTAAACAAACTACTTCAAATTCCTCTTAAATATACTACTTCATATTCCTCTTAAACATACTACTTCATATTCCTCTTAAACATACTACTTCATATTCATCTTAAACATACTACTTCATATTCCTCTTAAACATACTACTTCATATTCCTCTTAAATATACTACTTCATATTCCTCTTAAATATTCTACTTCATATTCCTCTTAAACATACTACTTCATATTCCTCTTAAATATACTACTTCATATTCCTCTTATTAAACTACTTCATATGACTCTTTAACATACTACTTCATATTCCTCTTAAACATACTACTTCATATTCCTCTTAAACATACTACTTCATTATCCTCTTAAACATACTACTTCATATTCCTCTTAAACATACTACTTCATATTCTTCTTAAACATACTACTTAATTTTCCTCTTAAACATACTTCTTCATATTCCTCTTAAACATACTACTTCATATTCCTATTAAACATACTACTTCATATTCCTCTTAAATATAAAACTTCATATTCCTCATAAACATACTACTTCATATTCCTCTTAAACATACTACTTCATATTCCTCTTAAACAAACTACTTCAAATTCCTCTTAAATATTCTACTTCATATTCCTCTTAAACATACTACTTCATATTCCTCTTAAACATACTACTTCATATTCATCTTAAACATACTGCTTCATATTCCTCTTAAGCATACTACTTCATATTCCTCTTAAATATACTACTTCATATTCCTCTTAAATATTCTACTTCATATTCCTCTTAAACATACTACTTCATATTCCTCTTAAATATACTACTTCATATTCCTCTTATTAAACTACTTCATATGCCTCTTAAACATACTACTTCATATTCCTCTTAAACATACTATTTCATATTCCTCTTAAACATACTACTTCATTATCCTCTTAAACATACTACTTCATATTCCTCTTAAACATACTACTTCATATTCTTCTTAAACATACTACTTAATTTTCCTCTTAAGCATACTTCTTCATATTCCTCTTCAACATACTATTTCATATTCCTATTAAACATACTACTTCATATTCCTCTTAAATATAAAACTTCATATTCCTCATAAACATACTACTTCATATTTCTCTTCAACATACTACTTCATATACCTCTTAAACATACTACTTCATATTCTTCTTTAACATACTACTTCATATTCCTCTTAAACATACTACTTCATATTTCTCTTAAATATACTACTTCATACTCCTCTTAAATATGCTACTTCATATTCCTCTTAAACATACTACTTCATATTCCTCTTAAATATACTACTTCATATTCACCTTAAATATACTACTTCATATTCCTCTTAAACATACTACTTCATATTCCTCTTATACATACTACTTCATACTCCTCTTAAATATACTACTGCATATTCCTCTTAAATATACTACTGCATATTCCTCTTAAACATACTACTTCATATTCCTCTTAAACATACTACTTCACATTCCTCTCAAACATACTACTTCATATTCCTCTTCAACATACTACTTCATATTCCTCTTAAACATACTACTTCATATTCCTCTTAAACATACTACTTCATATTCCTCTTACACATACTACTTCATATTCCTCTTAAACATACTACTTCATATTCCTCTTAAACATACTACTTCATATTCCTCTTAAACATACTACTTCATATTCCTCTTAAACATACTACTTCATATTCCTCTTAAACATACTACTTCATATTCCTCTTAAACATACTACTTCATATTCCTCTTAAACATACTACTTCATATTCCTCTTAAACATACTACTTCATATTCCTCTTAAACATACTACTTCATATTCCTCTTAAACATACTACTTCATATTCCTCTTAAACATACTACTTTATATTCCTCTTAAACATACTACTTCATATTCCTCTTAAACATACTACTTCATATTCCTCTTAAACAAACTACTTCAAATTCCTCTTAAATATACTACTTCATATTCCTCTTAAACATACTACTTCATATTCCTCTTAAACATACTACTTCATATTCATCTTAAACATACTACTTCATATTCCTCTTAAACATACTACTTCATATTCCTCTTGAATATACTACTTCATATTCCTCTTAAATATTCTACTTCATATTCCTCTTAAACATACTACTTCATATTCCTCTTAAATATACTACTTCATATTCCTCTTATTAAACTACTTCATATGACTCTTAAACGTACTACTTCATATTCCTCTTAAACATACTACTTCATATTCCTCTTAAACATACTACTTCATTATCCTCTTAAACATACTACTTCATATTCCTCTTAAACATACTACTTCATATTCTTCTTGAACATACTACTTAATTTTCCTCTTAAACATACTTCTTCATATTCCTCTTAAACATACTACTTCATATTCCTATTAAACATACTACTTCATATTCATCTTAAATATAAAACTTCATATTCCTCATAAACATACTACTTCATATTCTTCTTAAACATAATACTTCATATTCTTCTTAAACATACTACTTCATATTCCTCTTACACATACTACTTCATATTTCTCTTAAATATACTACTTCATACTCCTCTTAAATATGCTACTTCATATTCCTATTAAACATACTACTTCATATTCCTCTTAAATATACTAATTCCTATTCCCCTTAAATATACTACTTCATATCCCTCTTAAACATACTACTTCATATTCCTCTTATACATACTACTTCATACTCCTCTTAAATATACTACTGCATATTCCTCTTAAATATACTACAGCATATTCCTCTTAAACATACTACTTCATATTCCTCTTAAACATACTACTTCACATTCCTCTCAAACATACTACTTCATATTCCTCTTAAACATACTACTTCATATTCCTCTTAAACATACTACTTCATATTCCTCTTAAACATACTACTTCATATTCCTCTTACACATACTACTTCATATTCCTCTTAAACATACTACTTCATATTCCTCTTAAACATACTACTTCATATTCCTCTTAAACATACTACTTCATATTCCTCTTAAACATACTACTTCATATTCCTCTTAAACATACTACTTAATATTCCTCTTAAACAAACTACTTCAAATTCCTCTTTAATATACTAGTTCATATTCCTCTAAAACATACTACTTCATATTCCTCTTAAACATACTACTTCATATTCCTCCAAAACATACTACTTCATATTCCTCTTAAACATACTACTTCATATTCCTCTTAAATATACTACTTCATATTCCTCTTAGATATTCTACTTCATATTCCTCTTAAACATACTACTTCATATTCCTCTTTAATATACTACTTCATATTCCTCTTAAATATACTACTTCATATTCCTCTTAAACATACTACTTCATATTCCTCTTAAACATACTACTTCATATTCTTCTTAAAATTACTACTTCATATTCCTCTTAAACAAACTACTTCAAATTCCTCTTAAATATACTACTTCATATTCCTCTTAAACATACTACTTCATATTCCTCTTAAACATACTACTTCATATTCCTCTTAAACATACTACTTCATATTCCTCTTAAACATACTACTTCATATTCCTCTTAAACATACTATTTCATATTCCTCTTAAACATACTACTTCATATTCCTCTTAAATATACTACTTCATATTCCTCTTAAATATACTACTTCTTATTCCTCTTAAACATACTACTTCATATTCCTTTTAAACATACTACTTCATATTCCTCTTACATATACTACTTCATATTCCTCTTAAACATACTACTTCATATTCTTCTTAAACAAACTACTTCATATTCCGCTTAAATATACTACTTTATATTCCTCTTAAATATACTACTTCATATTCCTCTTAAACATACTACTTCATATTCCTCTTATGCATACTACTTCATATTCCTCTTAAACATACTACTTCATATTCCTCGTAAACATACTACTTCATAGTCCTCTTAAACATACTACTGCGTATTCCTCTTAAACATACTACTTCATATTCTTCTTAAACATACTACTTCATATTCCTCTTAAACATACTACTTCATATTCCTCTTAAACATACTACTTCATATTCCTCTTAAACATACTACTTCATATTCCTCTTCAACTTAGTACTTCATATTCCTCTTAAACATACTACTTCGTATTCCTTGTAAACATACTACTTCATATTCCTCTTAAACATACTACTTCATATTCCTCTTAAACATACTACTTCATATTCCTCTTAAACATACTACTTCATATTCCTCTTAAATATACTACTTCATATTTCCCTTAAACATACTACTTTATATTCCTCTTAAATATGCTGCTTAATATTTCTCTTATATACTACTTCATATTCCTCTTAAATATACTACTTCATAGTCCTCTTAAACATACTACTTCATATTCCTCTTAAACATGCTACTTCATATTCCTCTTAAACATACTACTTCATATTCCTCTTAAACATACTACTTCATATTCCTCTTAAACATAGTACTTCATATTCCTCTTAAACATACTACTTCAGATTCCTCTTAAACATACTACGTCATATTCCTCTTAAATATAAAACTGCATATTCCTCTTAAACATACTACTTCATATTCCTCTTAAACATACTACTTCATATTCTCCTTAAACATACTACTTCATATTCCTCTTACATATAGTACTTCATATTTCTCTTAAATATACTACTTCATATTCCTCTTAAACATACTACTTAATATTCCTCGTAAGCATACTACTTCATATTCCTCTTAAACAAACTACTACATATTCCTCTTAAACATACTACTTCATATTCCTCTTAAACATACTACTTCATATTCCTCTTAAACATACTACTTCATATTCCTCTTAAACATACTACTTCATATTCCTCTTAAACAAACTACTTCATATTCCTCTTAAATATACTACTTCATATTCCTCTTAAACATACTACGTCATATTCCTCTTAAACATACTACTTCATATTCCTCTTAAACATAGTACTTCATTTTCCTCTTAAACATACTACTTCATATTCCTCTTAAATATACTACTTCATATTCCTCTTAAATATACTACTTCATATTCCTCTTAAACATACTACTTCATATTCCTCTTAAATATACTACTTCATATTCCTCTTAAATATACTACTTCATCTTCCTCTTAAACATACAACTTCATATTCCTCTTAAACATACTACTTCATATTCCTCTTAAATATACTACTTCATATTCCTCTTAAACATGCTACTTCATATTCCTCTTAAATACACTACTTCATATTTCCCTTAAACATACTACTTTATATTCCTCTTAAACATGCTGCTTCATATTTCTCTTATATACTACTTCATATTCCTCTTAAATATACTACTTCATATTCCTCTTAAACATACTACTTCATATTCCTCTTAAACATACTACTTCATATTCCTCTTAAACATACTACTTCATATTCCTCTTAAACATATTACTTAATATTCCTCTTAAACATACTACTTCATATTCCTCTTAAACATACTACTTCATATTCCTCTTAAACATACTACGTCATATTCCTCTTAAATATAAAACTGCATATTCCTCTTAAACATACTACTTCATATTCTTCCTAAACATACTACTTCATATTCCTCTTAAACATACTACTTCATATTCCTCTTACATATAGTACTTCATATTCCTCTTAAATATACTACTTCATATTCCTCTTAAACATACTACTTCATATTCTTCGTAAGCATACTACTTCATATTCCTCTTAAACATACTACTTCATATTCCTCTTAAACATACTACTTCATATTCCTCTTAAACATACTACTTCATATTCCTCTTAAACATACTACTTCATATTCCTCTTAAATATACTACTTCATATTCCTCTTAAACAAACTACTTCATATTCCTCTTAAATATACTACTTCATATTCCTCTTAAATATACTACTTCATATTCCTCTTAAACATACTACTTCATATTCCTCTTAAATATACTACTTCATATTCCTCTTAAACATACTACTTCATATTCCTCTTAAACATACTACTTCATATTCCTCTTAATCATACTACTTCATATTCCTCTTAAATATAATACTTCATATTCCTCTTAAATATAAAACTTCATATTCCTCTTAAACATACTACTTCATATTCCTCTTAAACATACTACTTCATATTCCTCTTAAACATACTATTTCATTTTCCTCTTAAACATACTACTTCATATTCCTCTTAAACATAATACTTCATATTCCTCTTAAACATACTACTTCATATTCCTCTTAAACATACTACTTCATATTCCTCTTAAATATACTACTTCATATTCCTTTTAAATATACTACTTCACATTCGTCTTAAATATTCCTCTTCAAAATACAACTTCATATTCCTCTTAAATATACTACTTCATATTCCTCTTAAATATACTACTTCATATTCGTCTTGAACATACTACTTCATATTCCTCTTAAACATACTACTTCATTTTTCTCTTAAACATACTACTTCATATTCCTCTTAAACATACTACTTCATATTCCTCTTAAATATACTACTTCATATTCCTTTTAAATATACTACTTCACATTCGTCTTAAATATTCCTCTTCAAAATACTACTTCATATTCCTCTTAAATATACTACTTCATATTCCTCTTAAATATAAAACTTCATATTCCTCTTAAACATACTACTTCATATTCCTCTTAAACATACTACTTCATATTCCTCTTAAACATACTACTTCATATTCCTCTTAAACATACTATTTCATATTCCTCTTAAACATACTACTTCATATTCCTCTTAAATATACTACTTCATATTCCTCATAAATATACTACTTCTTATTCCTCTTAAACATACTACTTCATATTCCTTTTAAACATACTACTTCATATTCCTCTTACATATACTACTTCATATTCCTCTTAAACATACTACTTCATATTCTTCTTAAACAAACTACTTCATATTCCGCTTAAATATACTACTTTATATTCCTCTTTAATATACTACTTCATATTCCTCTTAAACATACTACTTCATATTCCTCTTATGCATACTACTTCATATTCCTCTTAAACATACTACTTCATATTCCTCGTAAACATACTACTTCATAGTCCTCTTAAACATACTACTTCGTATTCCTCTTAAACATACTACTTCATATTCCTCTTAAACATACTACTTCATATTCCTCTTAAACATACTACTTCATATTCCTCTTAAACATACTACTTCATATTCCTCTTAAACATACTACTTCATATTCCTCTTCAACTTAGTACTTCATATTCCTCTTAAACATACTACTTCGTATTCCTTGTAAACATACTACTTCATATTCCTCTTAAACATACTACTTCATATTCCTCTTAAACATACTACTTCATATTCCTCTTAAACATACTACTTCATATTCCTCTTAAATATACTACTTCATATTTCCCTTAAACATACTACTTTATATTCCTCTTAAATATGCTGCTTAATATTTCTCTTATATACTACTTCATATTCCTCTTAAATATACTACTTCATATTCCTCTTAAACATACTACTTCATATTCCTCTTAAACATACTACTTCATATTCCTCTTAAACATACTACTTCATATTCCTCTTAAACATACTACTTCATATTCCTCTTAAACATAGTACTTCATATTCCTCTTAAACATACTACTTCAGATTCCTCTTAAACATACTACGTCATATTCCTCTTAAATATAAAACTGCATATTCCTCTTAAACATACTACTTCATATTCCTCTTAAACATACTACTTCATATTCTCCTTAAACATACTACTTCATATTCCTCTTACATATAGTACTTCATATTCCTCTTAAATATACTACTTCATATTCCTCTTAAACATACTACTTCATATTCCTCGTAAGCATACTACTTCATATTCCTCTTAAACATACTACTTCATATTCCTCTTAAACATACTACTTCATATTCCTCTTAAACAAACTACTTCATATTCCTCTTAAATATACTACTTCATATTCCTCTTAAACATACTACGTCATATTCCTCTTAAACATACTACTTCATATTCCTCTTAAACATAGTACTTCATTTTCCTCTTAAACATACTACTTCATATTCCTCTTAAATATACTACTTCATATTCCTCTTAAATATACTACTTCATATTCCTCTTAAACATACTACTTCATATTCCTCTTAAATATACTACTTCATATTCCTCTTAAACATACTACTTCATATTCCTCTTAAACATACTACTTCATATTCCTCTTGAACATACTACTTCATATTCCTCTTAAATATACTACTTCATATTCCTCTTAAACATACTACGTCATATTCCTCTAAAAAATATACTACTTCATATTCCCCTTAAACATACTACTTCATACTCCTCTTAAATATACTACTTCATATTCCTCTTAAACAAACTACTTCATATTCCTCTTAAACATACTACTTCATATTCCTCTTAAACATACTACTTCATATTCCTCTTAAACATACTACTTCATATTCCTCTTAAACATACTACTTCATATTCCTCTTAAACACACTACTTCATATTCCTCTTAAATATAAAACTTCATATTCCTCTTAAACATACTACTTCATATTCCTCCTAAACATACTACTTCATATTCCTCTTAAACATACTACTTCATATTCCTCTTAAACATACTACTTCATATACCTCTTAAACATAATACTTCATATTCCTCTTAAACATACTACTTCATATTCCTCTTAAACATACTACTTCATATTCCTCTTAAATATACTACTTCATATTCCTCTTAAATATACTACTTCACATTCGTCTTAAATATTCCTCTTCAAAATACTACTTCATATTCCTCTTAAATATACTACGTCATATTCCTCTTAAATATACTACTTCATATTCGTCTTAAACAAACTACTTCATATTCCTCTTAAACATACTACTTCATTTTTCTCTTAAACATACTACTTCATATTCCTCTTCCATATAGTACTTCACATTTCTCTTAAATATACTACTTCATATTCCTCTTAAACATACTACTTCATATTCCTCTTAAACATACTACTTCATATTCCTCTTCAACATACTATTTCATATTCCTCTTAAACATACTACTTCATATTCCTCTTAAATATACTACTTCATATTCCTCTTAAATATACTACTTCATATTCCTCTTAAACATACTACTTCATATTCCTTTTAAACATACTACTTCATATTCCTCTTACATATACTACTTCATATTTCTCTTAAACATACTACTTCATATTCATCTTAAACATACTACTTCATATTCCTCTTAAACAAACTACTTCATATTCCGCTTAAATATACTACTTTATATTCCTCTTAAATATACTACTTCATATTCCTCTTAAACATACTACTTCATATTCCTCTTAAGCATACTACTTCATATTCCTCTTAAACATACTACTTCATATTCCTCGTAAACATACTACTTCATATTCCTCTTAAACATACTACTTCGTATTCCTCTTAAACATACTACTTCATATTCCTCTTAAACATACTACTTCATATTCCTCTTAAACATACTACTTCATATTCCTCTTAAACATACTACTTCATATTCCGCTTAAACATACTACTTCATATTCCTCTTAAACATAGTACTTCATATTCCTCTTAAACATACTACTTCATATTCGTCTTAAACATACTACTTCATATTCCTCTTAAACAAACTACTCCAAATTCCTCTTAAATATACTACTTCATATTCCTCTTAAACATGCTACTTCATATTCCTCTTAAATATACTACTTCATATTTCCCTTAAACATACTACTTTATATTCCTCTTAAACATGCTGCTTCATATTTCTCTTATATATTACTTCATATTCCTCTTAAATCTACTACTTCATATTCCTCTTAAACATACTACTTCATATTCCTCTTAAACATACTACTTCATATTCCTCTTAAACATACTACTTCATATTCCTCTTAAACATACTACTTCATATTCCTCTTAAACATACTACTTCATATTCCTCTTAAACATACTACGTGATATTCCTCTTAAATATAAAACTGCATATTCCTCTTAAACATACTACTTCATATTCCTCTTAAACATACTACTTCATATTCCTCTTAAACATACTACTTCATATTCCTCTTACATATAGTACTTCATATTCCTCTTAAATATACTACTTCATATTCCTCTTAAACATACTACTTCGTATTCCTCGTAAACATACTACTTCATATTCCTCTTAAACATACTACTTCATATTCCTCTTAAACATACTACTTCATATTCCTCTTAAACATACTACTTCATATTCCTCTTAAACATACTACTTCATATTCCCCTTAAACATACTACTTCATATCCTCTTAAACAAACTACTTCATATTCCTCTTAAATATACAACTTCATATTCCTCTTAAACATACTACTTCATATTCCTCTTAAACATACTACTTCATATTCCTCTTAAACATACTACTTCAAATTCTTCTTAAACATACTACTTCATATTCCTCTTAAACATACTACTTCATATTCCTCTTAAACATACTACTTCATACTCCTCTTAAACATACTACTTTATATTCCTCTTAAATATACTATTTCATATTCCTCTTAAACATACTACATCATATTCCTTAAAAAAATATACTACTTCATATTCCCCTTAAACATACTACTTCATATTCCTCTTAAACATGCTGCTTCATGTTCCTCTTATATATACTACTTCATATTCCTCTTAAATATACTACTTCATATTCCTCTTAAACATACTACTTTATATTCCTCTTAAACATACTACTTAATATTCCTCTTAAACATACTACTTCATATTCGTCTTAAACATACTACTTCATATTCCTCTTAAACATACTACTTCATATTCCTCTTAAACACACTACTTCATATTCCTCTTAAATATAAAACTTCATATTCCTCTTAAACATACCACTTCATATTCCTCTTAAACATACTACTTAATATTCCTCTTAAACATACTACTTCATATTCCTCTTAAACATACTACTTCATATTCCTCTTAAATATACTACTTCATACTCCTCTTAAATATACTACTTCATATTCCTCTTAAACATACTACTTCATATTCCTCTTAAATATACTACTTAATATTCCTCTTAAATATACTACTTCATATTCCTCTTAAACATACTACTTCATATTCCTCTTAAACATACAACTTCATACTCCTCTTATATATACTACTGCATATTCCTCTTAAATATACTACTGCATATTCCTCTTAAACATACTACTTCATATTCTTCTTAAACAAATTACTTCATATTCCTCTTAAATATACTACTTCACATTCGTCTTAAATATTCCTCTTCAAAATACTGCTTCATATTCCTCTGAAATATACTACTTCATATTCCTCTTAAATATACTACTTCATATTCCTCTTAAATATACTACTTCATATTCCTCTTAAACAAACTACTTCATATTCCTCTTAAACATACTACTTCATATTCCTCTTAAACATACTACTTCATATTCCTCTTAAACATACTACTTCATATTCCTCTTAAACATACTACTTCATATTCCTCTTAAACACACTACTTCATATTCCTCTTAAATATAAAACTTCATATTCCTCTTAAACATACTACTTCATATTCCTCCTAAACATACTACTTCATATTCCTCTTAAACATACTACTTCATATTCCTCTTAAACATACTACTTCATATTCCTCTTAAACATAATACTTCATATTCCTCTTAAACATACTACTTCATATTCCTCTTAAACATACTACTTCATATTCCTCTTAAATATACTACTTCATATTCCTCTTAAATATACTACTTCACATTCGTCTTAAATATTCCTCTTCAAAATACTACTTCATATTCCTCTTAAATATACTACGTCATATTCCTCTTAAATATACTACTTCATATTCGTCTTAAACAAACTACTTCATATTCCTCTTAAACATACTACTTCATTTTTCTCTTAAACATACTACTTCATATTCCTCTTCCATATAGTACTTCACATTTCTCTTAAATATACTACTTCATATTCCTCTTAAACATACTACTTCATATTCCTCTTAAACATACTACTTCATATTCCTCTTCAACATACTATTTCATATTCCTCTTAAACATACTACTTCATATTCCTCTTAAATATACTACTTCATATTCCTCTTAAATATACTACTTCATATTCCTCTTAAACATACTACTTCATATTCCTTTTAAACATACTACTTCATATTCCTCTTACATATACTACTTCATATTTCTCTTAAACATACTACTTCATATTCATCTTAAACATACTACTTCATATTCCTCTTAAACAAACTACTTCATATTCCGCTTAAATATACTACTTTATATTCCTCTTAAATATACTACTTCATATTTCTCTTAAACATACTACTTCATATTCCTCTTAAGCATACTACTTCATATTCCTCTTAAACATACTACTTCATATTCCTCGTAAACATACTACTTCATATTCCTCTTAAACATACTACTTCGTATTCCTCTTAAACATACTACTTCATATTCCTCTTAAACATACTACTTCATATTCCTCTTAAACATACTACTTCATATTCCTCTTAAACATACTACTTCATATTCCGCTTAAACATACTACTTCATATTCCTCTTAAACATAGTACTTCATATTCCTCTTAAACATACTACTTCATATTCGTCTTAAACATACTACTTCATATTCCTCTTAAACAAACTACTCCAAATTCCTCTTATATATACTACTTCATATTCCTCTTAAACATGCTACTTCATATTCCTCTTAAATATACTACTTCATATTTCCCTTAAACATACTACTTTATATTCCTCTTAAACATACTGCTTCATATTTCTCTTATATATTACTTCATATTCCTCTTAAATCTACTACTTCATATTCCTCTTAAACATACTACTTCATATTCCTCTTAAACATACTACTTCATATTCCTCTTAAACATACTACTTCATATTCCTCTTAAACATACTACTTCATATTCCTCTTAAACATACTACTTCATATTCCTCTTAAACATACTACTTCATATTCCTCTTAAACATACTACGTGATATTCCTCTTAAATATAAAACTGCATATTCCTCTTAAACATACTACTTCATATTCCTCTTAAACATACTACTTCATATTCCTCTTAAACATACTACTTCATATTCCTCTTACATATAGTACTTCATATTCCTCTTAAATATACTACTTCATATTCCTCTTAAACATACTACTTCGTATTCCTCGTAAACATACTACTTCATATTCCTCTTAAACATACTACTTCATATTCCTCTTAAACATACTACTTCATATTCCTCTTAAACATACTACTTCATATTCCTCTTAAACATACTACTTCATATTCCCCTTAAACTTACTACTTCATATCCTCTTAAACAAACTACTTCATATTCCTCTTAAATATACAACTTCATATTCCTCTTAAACATACTACTTCATATTCCTCTTAAACATACTACTTCATATTCCTCTTAAACATACTACTTCAAATTCTTCTTAAACATACTACTTCATATTCCTCTTAAACATACTACTTCATATTCCTCTTAAACATACTACTTCATACTCCTCTTAAACATACTACTTTATATTCCTCTTAAATATACTATTTCATATTCCTCTTAAACATACTACATCATATTCCTTAAAAAAATATACTACTTCATATTCCCCTTAAACATACTACTTCATATTCCTCTTAAACATGCTACTTCATGTTCCTCTTATATATACTACTTCATATTCCTCTTAAATATACTACTTCATATTCCTCTTAAACATACTACTTTATATTCCTCTTAAACATACTACTTAATATTCCTCTTAAACATACTACTTCATATTCGTCTTAAACATACGACTTCATATTCCTCTTAAACATACTACTTCATATTCCTCTTAAACACACTACTTCATATTCCTCTAAAATATAAAACTTCATATTCCTCTTAAACATACCACTTCATATTCCTCTTAAACATACTACTTAATATTCCTCTTAAACATACTACTTCATATTCCTCTTAAACATACTACTTCATATTCCTCTTAAATATACTACTTCATACTCCTCTTAAATATACTACTTCATATTCCTCTTAAACATACTACTTCATATTCCTCTTAAATATACTACTTAATATTCCTCTTAAATATACTACTTCATATTCCTCTTAAACATACTACTTCATATTCCTCTTAAACATACTACTTCATACTCCTCTTATATATACTACTGCATATTCCTCTTAAGTATACTACTGCATATTCCTCTTAAACATACTACTTCATATTCTTCTTAAACAAATTACTTCATATTCCTCTTAAATATACTACTTCACATTCGTCTTAAATATTCCTCTTCAAAATACTGCTTCATATTCCTCTGAAATATACTACTTCATATTCCTCTTAAATATACTACTTCATATTCGTCTTAAACATACTACTTCATATTCCTCTTAAACATACTACTTCATTTTTCTCTTAAACATACTAATTCATATTCCTCTTACATATAGTACTTCACATTCCTCTTAAATATACTTATTCATATTCCTCTTAAACATACTACTTCATATTCCTCTTAAACATACTACTTCATATTCCTCTTAAACATACTATTTCATATTCCCCTTAACCATACTACTTCATATTCCTCTTAAATATACTACTTCATATTCCTCTTAAATATACTACTTCATATTCCTCTTAAACATACTACTTCATATTCCTTTTAAACATACTACTTCATATTCCTTTTAAATATACTACTTCATATTCCTCTTAAACATACTACTTCATATTCCTCTTAAACATACTACTTCAAATTCCTCTTAAACAAACTACTTCATATTCCGCTTAAATATACTACTTTATATTCCTCTTAAATATACTATTTTATATTCCTCTTAAGCATACTACTTCATATTCCTCTTAAACATACTACTTCATATTCCTCTTAAACATACTACTTCATATTTTTCTTAAACATACTACTTCATATTCCTCTTAAACATACTACTTCATATTCCTCTTAAACATACTACTTCATATTCCTCTTAAACAAACTACTTCATTTTCCTCTTAAACATAATACTTCATATTCCTCTTAAATATACTACTTCATATTCCTCTTAAATATTCTACTTCACATTCGTCTTAAATATTCCTATTCAAAATACTACTTCATATTCCTCTTAAATATACTACTTCATATTCCTCTTAAGTATACTACTTCATTTTCGTCTTAAACATACTACTTCATATTCCTCTTAAACATACTACTTCATTTTTCTCTTAAACATACTACTTCATATTCATCTTATATATAGTACTTCACATTCCTCTTAAATATACTACTTCATATTCCCCTTAAACATACTACTTCATATTCCTCTTAAACATACTACTTCATATTCCTCTTAAACATACTATTTCATAATTCTCTTAAACATACTACTTCATATTCCTCTTAAATATACAACTTCATATTCCCCTTAAATATACTACTTCATATTCCTCTTAAACATACTACTTCATATTCCTTTTAAACATACTACTTCATATTCCTCTTAAATATACTACTTCATATTCCTCTTAAACATACTACTTCATATTCCTCTTAAACATACTACTTCATATTCCTCTTAAACAAACTACTTCATATTCCGCTTAAATATACTACTTTATATTCCTCTTAAATATACTACTTCATATTCCTCTTAAACATACTACTTCATATTCCTCTTAAACATACCACTTCATATTCCTCTTAAATATACTACTTCATATTCCGCTTAAATATACTACTTTATATTCCTCTTAAATATACTACTTCATATTCCTCTTAAACATACTACTTCATATTCCTCTTAAACATACTACTTCATATTCCTCTTAAATATACCACTTCATATTTTTCTTAAACATACTACTTCACATTCCTCTTAAACAAACTACTTCATATTCCTCTTAAACATACTACTTCATATTCCTCTTAAACATACTACTTCATATTCCTCTTAAACATTCTACTTCATATTCGCCTTAAACATACTACTTCATATTCCTTTAAACAAACTACTTCATATTCCTCTTAAACATACTACTTCATATTCCTATTAAACTTACTACTTCATATTCCTCTTAAACATACTACTTCATTTTCCTCTTAAACATACTACTTCATATTCCTCTTAAATATACTACTTCATATTACTCTTTAATATACTACTTCATATTACTCTTAAACATTCTACTTCATATTCCTCTTAAATATACTACTTCATATTCCTCTTAAATATACTACTTCATATTCCTCTTAAACATACTACTTCATATTCCTCTTAAACATACTACTTCATCTTCCTCTTAAATATACTACTTCATATTCCTCTTAAACACACTACGTCATATTCCTCTAAAAAATATACTACCTCATATTCCACTTAAACATACTACTTCATATTCCTCTTAAACATGCTGCTTCATATTCCTCTTAAATATACTACTTCATATTCCTCTTAAATAAACTACTTCATATTCCCCTTAAACATACTACTTCATATTCCTCTTAAACATACTACTTCATATTCCTCTTAAACATACTACTTCATATTCCCCTTAAACATACTACTTCATATTCCTCTTAAACATACTACTTCATATTCCTCTTAAACATACTACTTCATATTCCTCTTAAACATACTACTTCATATTCCTCTTAAATATAAGACTTCATATTCCTGTTAAACATACTACTTCATATTCCTCTTAAACATTCAACTTCATATTCCTCTTAAACATACTACTTCATATTCCTCTTAAACATACTACTTCATATTCCTCTTAAATATACTACTTCATACTCCTCTTAAATATCCTACTTCATATTCCTCTTTAACATACTACTTCATATTCCTCTTAAATATACTACTTCATATTCCTCTTAAATATACTACTTCATATTCCTCTTAAACATACTACTTCGTATTCTTCTTAAACATTCTACTTCATACTCCTCTTAAACATAATACTTCATATTCCTCTTCAAAATACTACTTCATATTCCTCTTAAACATACTACTTCATATTCCTCTTAAACATACTACTTCATATTCCTCTTAAACATACTACTTCATATTCATCTTAAACATACTACTTCATATTCCTCTTAAACATACTACTTCATATTCCTCTTAAACATATTACTTCATAATCCTCTTAAACATAATACTTCATATTCCTCTTCAAAATACTACTTCATATTCCTCTTAAATATACTACTTCATATTCCTCTTAAACATACTACTTCATATTCCTCTTAAACATACTACTTCATATTCATCTTAAACATACTACTTCATATTCCTCTTAAACATACTACTTCATATTCCTCTTAAACAAACTACTTCATATTCCTCTTAAACATACTACTTCATATTCCTCTTAAACATACTACTTCATATTCCTCTTAAACATACTACTTTATATTCCTCTTAAACATACTACTTCATATTCCTATTAAACATTCTACTTCATATTCCCCTTGAACATACTACTTCATATTCCTTTGAACATACTACTTCATATTCCTCTTAAACATACTACTTCATATTCCTATTTAACATACTACTTCATATTCCTCTTAAACATACTACTTCATTTTCCTCTTAAACATACTACTTCATATTCCTCTTAAATATACTACTTCATATTACTCTTAAATATACTACTTCATATTACTCTTAAACATTCTACTTCATATTCCTCTTAAATATACTACTTCATATTCCTCTTAAATATACTACTTCATATTCCTCTTAAACATACTACTTCATATTCCTCTTAAACATACTACTTCATCTTCCTCTTAAATATACTACTTCATATTCCTCTTAAACATACTACGTCATATTCCTCTAAAAAATATACTACTTCATATTCCCCTTAAACATACTACTTCATATTCCTCTTAAACATGCTGCTTCATATTCCTCTTAAATATACTACTTCATATTCCTCTTAAATAAACTACTTCATATTCCTCTTAAACATACTACTTCATATTCCTCTTAAACATAATACTTCATATTCCTCTTAAACAGACTACTTCATATTCCTCTTAAACATACTACTTCATATTCCTCTTAAACATACTACTTCATATTCCTCTTAAATATACTACTTCATACTCCTCTTAAATATCCTATTTCATATTCCTCTTAAACATACTACTTCATATTCCTCTTAAATATACTACTTCATATTCCTCTTAAATATACTACTTCATATTCCTCTTAACCATACTACTTCATATTCGTCTTAAACATACTACTTCATACTCCTCTTAAATATACTACTGCATATTCCTCTTAAACATACTACTTCATATTCCTCTTAAATATACTACTTCATATTCCTCTTAAACATACTACTTCATATTCCTCTTAAACAAACTACTTCATATTCCTCTTAAACATACTACTTCATATTCCTCTTAAACATACTACTTCATATTCCTCTTAAACATACTACTTTATATTCCTCTTAAACATACTACTTCATATTCCTCTTAAACATTCTACTTCATATTCCCCTTAAACATACTACTTCATATTCCTTTGAACATACTACTTCATATTCCTCTTAAACATACTACTTCATATTTCTATTAAACATACTACTTCATATTCCTCTTAAACATACTACTTCATTTTCCTCTTAAACATACTACTTCATATTCCTCTTAAATATACTACTTCATATTACTCTTAAATATACTACTTCATATTACTCTTAAACATTCTACTTCATATTCCTCTTAAATATACTACTTCATATTCCTCTTAAATATACTACTTCATATTCCTCTTAAACATACTACTTCATATTCCTCTTAAACATACTAATTCATCTTCCTCTTAAATATACTACTTCATAATCCTCTTAAACATACTACGTCATATTCCTCTAAAAAATATACTACTTCATATTCCCCCTAAACATACTACTTCATATTCCTCTTAAACATGCTGCTTCATATTCCTCTTAAATATACTACTTCATATTCCTCTTAAATAAACTACTTCATATTCCTCTTAAACATACTACTTCATATTCCTCTTAAACATACTACTTCATATTCCTCTTAAACATACTACTTCATATTCCCCTTAAACATACTACTTCATATTCCTCTTAAACATACTACTTCATATTCCTCTTAAACTACTTCATATTCCTCTTAAACATACTACTTCATATTCCTCTTAAATATAAAACTTCATATTCCTCTTAAACATACTACTTCATATTCCTCTTAAACAGACTACTTCATATTCCTCTTAAACATACTACTTCATATTCCTCTTAAATATACTACTGCATATTTCTCTTAAATATACTACTGCATATTCCTCTTAAACATACTACTTCATATTCTTCTTAAACATATTACTTCATAATCCTCTTAAACATAATACTTCATATTCCTCTTCAAAATACTACTTCATATTCCTCTTAAACATACAACTTCATATTCCTCTTAAACATACTACTTCATATTCCTCTTAAACATACTACTTCATATTCCTCTTAAACATACTATTTCGTATTCCTCTTAAATATACTACTTCATATTCCCCTTAAAAATACTACTTTATATTCCTCTTACGCATGCTGCTTCATATTCCTCTTAAATATACTACTTTATATTCCTCTAAAATATACTACTTCATATTCCTCTTAAACATACTACTTCATATTCCTCTTAAACATACTACTTCATATTCCTCTTAAACATACTACTTCATATTCCTCTTAAACATACTACTTCATTTTCCTCTTATACATACTACTTCATATTCCTCTTAAACATACTACTTCATATTCCTATTAAACATACTACTTCATATTGCTCTTAAATATAAAACTTCATATTTCTCTTAAACATACTACTTCATATTCTTCTTAAACATAATACTCCATATTCCTCTTAAACATACTACTTCATATTCCTCTTAAACATACTACTTCATATTCCTCTTAAATATACTACTTCATACTCCTCTTAAATATGCTACTTTATATTCCTCTTAAACATACTACTTCATATTCCTCTTAAATATACTACTTCATGTTTCTCTTAAATATACTACTTCATATTCCTCTTAAACATACTACTTCATATTCCTCTTATACATACTACTTCATACTCCTCTTAAATATACTTTTGCATATTCCTCTTAAATATACTACTGCATATTCCTCTTAAACATACTACTTCATATTCCTCTTAAACATACTACTTCATATTCCTCTTAAACATAATACTTCATATTCCTCTTAAATACACTACTTCATATTCCTCTTAAATATACTACTTCATATTCCTCTTAAATATACTACTTCATATTCCTCTTAAACATACTACTTCATATTCCTCTTAAGCATACTACTTCATATTCCTCTTAAACATACTACTTCATATTCCTCTTAAACATACTACTTCATATTCCTCTTAAACATACTACTTCATATTCCGCTTAAATATACTGATTTATATTCCTCCTAAATATACTACTTCATATTCCTCTTAAACATACGACTTCATATTCCTCTTAAACATACTACTTCATATTCCTCTTAAACATACTACTTCATATTCCTCTTTAACATACTACTTCATATTCCTCTTAAACATACTACTTCATATTCCTCTTAAACATACTACTTCATATTCCTCTTAAACAAACTACTTAATATTCCTCTTACACATGCTACTTCATATTCCTCTTAAACAAACTACTTCATATTCCTCTTAAACATACTACTTCATATTCCTCTTAAACATACTACTTCATATTCCTCTTGAACATACTACTTCATATTCCTCTTTAACATACTACTTCATATTTCTCTTAAACATACTACTTCATATTCCTTTTAAACATACTACTTCATATTCCACTTAAACGTACTACTTCATATTCCTCTTAAGCATACTACTTCATATTCCTCTTAAACATACTACTTCATATTCCTCTTAAACATACTACTTCATATTCCTCTTAAACATACTACTTCATATTCCGCTTAAATATACTGCTTTATATTCCTCTTAAATATACTACTTCATATTCCTCTTAAACATACGACTTCATATTCCTCTTAAACATACTACTTTATATTCCTCTGAAACATACTACTTCATATTCCTCTTAAACATACTACTTCATATTCCTCTTAAACAAACTACTTCAAATTCCTCTTAAATATACTACTTCATATTCCTCTTAAACATACTACTTCATATTCCTCTTAAACATACTACTTCATATTCCTCTTAAACATACTATTTTATATTCCTCTTAAATATACTACTTCATATTCCTCTTAAATATTCTACTTCATATTCCTCTTAAACATACTACTTCATATTCCTCTTAAATATACTACTTCATATTCCTCTTATTAAACTACTTCATATGCCTCTTAAACATACTACTTCATATTCCTCTTAAACATGCTACTTCATATTCCTCTTAAACATACTACTTCATTATTCCTCTTAAACATACTACTTCATATTCCGCTTAAACATACTACTTCATTTTCCTCTTAAACATACTTCTTCATATTCCTCTTAAACATACTACTTCATAATCCTATTAAACATACTACTTCATATTCCTCTTAAATATAAAACTTCATATTCCTCTTAAACATACTACTTCATATTCTTCTTAAACATAATACTTCATATTCCTCTTAAACATACTAATTCATATTCCTTTTAAATATACTACTTCATACTCCTCTTAAATATGCTACTTCATATTCCTCTTAAACATACTACTTCATATTCCTCTTAAATATACTACTTCATATTCCTCTTAAATATACTACTTCATATTCCTCTGAAACATACTACTTCATATTCCTCTTATACATACTACTTCATACTCCTCTTAAATATACCACTATATATTCCTCTTAAATATACTACAGCATATTCCTCTTACAGATACTACTTCATATTCCTCTTAAACATACTACTTCACATTCCTCTTAAACATACTACTTCATATTCCTATTAAACATACTACTTTATATTCCTCTTAAACATACTACTTCATATTCCTCTTAAACATACTACTTCATATTCCTCTTAAACATACTACTTCATATTCTTCTTAAACATACTACTTCATTTTCCTCTTAAACAAACTACTTCAAATTCCTCTTTAATATACTACTTCATATTCCTCTTAAACATACTACTTCATATTCCTCTTAAACATACTACTTCATATTCCTCCTAAACATACTACTTCATATTCCTCTTAAACATACTACTTCATATTCCTCTTAAATATACTACTTCATATTCCTCTTAAGTATTCTACTTCATATTCCTCTTAAATATACTACTTCATATTCCTCTTAAATATACTACTTCATATTCCTCTTAAATATACTACTTCATATTTATCTTAAACATACTACTTCATATTCCTCTTAAACATACTACTTCATATTCCTCTTAAACATACTACTTCATATTCCTCTTAAACAAACTAATTCAAATTCCTCTTATATATACTACTTCATATTCCTCTTAAACATACTACTTCATATTCCTCTTAAACATACTACTTCATATTCCTCTTAAACATACTACTTCATATTCCTCTTAAACATACTACTTCATATTCCTCTTAAACATACTACTTTATATTCCTCTTAAACATACTACTTCATATTCCTCTTAAACATACTACTTCATATTCCTCTTAAACATACTACTTCATATTCCTCTTAAACATACTACTTCATATTCCTCTTAAACAAGCTACTTCAAATTCCTCTTAAATATACTACTTCATATTCCTCTTAAACATACTACTTCATATTCCTCTTAAACATACTATTTCATATTCCTCCTTAACATACTACTTCATATTCCTCTTAAACATACTACTTCATATTCCTCTTAAATATACTACTTCATATTCCTCCTAAATATTCTACTTCATATTCCTATTAAACATACTACTTCATATTCCTCTTAAATATACTACTTCATATTCCCCTTAAATATACTACTTCATATTCCTCTTAAACATACTACTTCATATTCCTCTTAAACATACTACTTCATATTCCTCTTAAATATACTACTTCATATTCCTCTTATACATAGTACTTCATATTCCTCTTAAACATACTACTTCATATTCCTCTTAAGCATACTACTTCATATTCCCCTTAAACATACTACTTCATATTCCGCTTAAATATACTGCTTTATATTCCTCTTAAATATACTACTTCATATTCCTCTTAAACATACGACTTCATATTCCTCTTAAACATACTACTTCATATTCCTCTTAAACATACTACTTCATATTCTTCTTTAACATACTACTTTATATTCCTCTTAAACATACTACTTCATATTCCTCTTAAATATACTACTTCATATTCCTCTTAAACAAACTACTTAATCTTCCTCTTACACATGTTACTTCATATTCCTCTTAAACAAACTACTTCATATTCCTCTTAAACATACTACTTCATATTCCTCTTAAACATACTACTTCATATTCCTCTTAAACATACTACTTCATTTTCCTCTTAAACGTACTATTTCATATTCCTCTTAAACATACTACTTCATATTCCTCTTAAACATACTACTTTATATTCCTCTTAAACATACTACTTCATATTCCTCTTAAACATACTACTTCATATTCCTCTTAAACAAACTACTTCAAATTTCTCTTAAATATACTACTTCATATTCCTCTTAAACATACTACTTCATATTCCTCTTAAACATAATACTTCATATTCCTCTTAAACATACTACTTCATATTCCTCGTAAATATACTACTTCATATTCCTCTTAAATATACTACTTCATATTCCTCTTAAACATAGTACTTCATATTCCTCTTAAACATACTACTTCATATTCCTCTTAAGCATACTACTTCATATTCCTCTTAAACATACTACTTCATATTCCTCTTAAACATACTACTTCATATTCCTCTTAAACATACTACTTCATATTCCGCTTAAATATACTGCTTTATATTCCTCTTAAATATACTACTTTATATACCTCTTAAACATACGACTTCATATTCCTCTTAAACACACTACTTCATATTCCTCTTAAACATACTACTTCATATTCTTCTTTAACATACTACTTTATATTCCTCTTAAACATACTACTTCATATTCCTCTTAAATATACTACTTCATATTCCTCTTAAACAAACTACTTAATCTTCCTCTTACACATGCTACTTCATATTCCTCTTAAACAAACTACTTCATATTCCTCTTAAATATACTACTTCATATTCCTCTTAAACATACTACTTCATATTCCTCTTAAACATACTACTTCATATTCCTCTTAAACATACTATTTCATATTCCTCTTAAACATACTACTTCATATTCCTCTTAAACATACTACTTTATATTCCTCTTAAACATACTACTTCATATTCCTCTTAAACATACTACTTCATATTCCTCTTAAACAAACTACTTCAAATTCCTCTTAAATATACTACTTCATATTCCTCTTAAACATACTACTTCATATTCCTCTTAAACATACTACTTCATATTCCTCTTAAACATACTACTTCATATTCCTCTTAAACATACTACTTCATATTCCTCTTAAATATACTACTTCATATTCCTCTTAAATATTCTACTTCATATTCCTCTTAAACATACTACTTCATATTCCTCTTAAACATACTACTTTATATTCCTCTTAAACATACTACTTCATATTCCTCTTAAACATACTACTTCATATTCCTCTTAAACAAACTACTTCAAATTCCTCTTAAATATACTACTTCATATTCCTCTTAAACATACTACTTCATATTCCTCTTAAACATACTACTTCATATTCCTCTTAAACATACTACTTCATATTCCTCTTAAACATACTACTTCATATTCCTCTTAAACATACTACTTCATATTCCTCTTAAATATACTACTTCATATTCCTCTTAAACATGCTTCTTCATATTCCTCTTAAATATACTACTTCATATTTTCCTTAAACATACTACTTTATATTCCTCTTAAACATGCTGCTTCATATTTCTCTTATATACTACTTCATATTCTTCTTAAATATACTACTTCATACTCCTCTTAAACATACTACTTCATATTCCTCTTAAACATACTACTGCATATTCCTCTTAAACATACTACTTCATAATCCTCTTAAGCATACTTCTTCATATTCCTCTTAAACATACTACTTCATATTCCTCTTAAACATACTACTTCATATTCCTCTTAAACATACTACTTCATATTCCTCTTAAATATAAAACTGCATATTCCTCTTAAACATACTACTTCATATTCCTCTTAAACATACTACTTCATATTCCTCTTAAACATACTACTTCATATTCCTCTTACATATAGTACTTCATATTCCTCTTAAATATACTACTTCATATTCCTCTTAAACATACTATTTCATATTCCTCTTAAACATACTACTTCATATTCCTCTTAAACATACTACTTCATATTCCTCTTAAACATACTACTTCATATTCCTCTTAAACATACTACTTCATATTCCTCTTAAACATACTACTTCGTATTCCTCTTAAACATACTACTTCATATTCCTCTTAAACAAACTACTTCATATTCCTCTTAAATATACTACTTCATATTCCTCTTAAACATACTACTTGATATTCCTCTTAAACATACTACTTCATATTCCTCTTAAACATACTACTTCATTTTCCTCTTAAACATACTACTTCATATTCCTCTTAAATATACTACTTCATATACCTCTTAAATATACTACTTCATATTCCTCTTAAACATACTACTTCATATTCCTCTTAAATATACTACTTCATATTCCTCTTAAACATTCTACTTCATATTCCTCTTAAACATACTACTTCATATTCCTCTTAAACATACTACTTCATATTCCTCTTAAATATACTACTTCATATTCCTCTTAAACATACTACGTCATATTCCTCTAAAAAATATACTACTTCATATTCCCCTTAAACATACTACTTCATATTCCTCTTAAACATGCTGCTTCATATTCCTCTTAAATATACTACTTCATATTCCTCTTAAATAAAGTACTTCATATTCCTCTTAAACATACTACTTCATATTCCTCTTAAACATACTACTTCATATTCCTCTTAAACATACTACTTTATATTCCTCTTAAACATAATACTTCATATTCCTCTTAAACATACTACTTCATATTTCTCTTAAACATACTACTTCATATTCCTCTTCAACATACTACTTCATATTCCTCTTAAATATAAAACTTCATATTCCTCTTACACATACTACTTCATATTCCTCTTAAACATATTACTTCATATTCCTCTTAAACATACTACTTCAAATTCCTCTTAAACATACTACTTCATATTCCTCTTAAATATACTACTTCATACTCCTCTTAAATATACTACTTCATATTCCTCTTAAACATACTACTTCATATTCCTTTTAAATATATTACTTCATATTCCTCTTAAATATACTACTTCATATTCCTTTTAAACATACTACTTCATATTCCTCTTAAACATACTACTTCATACTCCTCTTAAATATACTACTGCATATTCCTCTTAAACATACTACTGCATATTCCTCTTAAACATACTTCTTCATATTCTTCTTAAACAAAATACTTTATATTCCTCTTAAACATAATACTTCATATTCGTCTTAAATATACTACTTCATATTCCTCTTAAACATACTACTTCATATTCCTCTTAAACATACTACTTCATACTCCTCTTAAATATACTACTGCATATTCCTCTTAAATATACTACTTCATATTCCTTTTAAACATACTACTTCATATTCCTCTTAAACATACTTTTTCATACTCCTCTTAAATATACTACTGCATATTCCTCTTAAATATACTACTGCATATTCCTCTTAAACATACTACTTCATATTCTTCTTAAACAAAATACTTCATATTCCTCTTAAACATAATACTTCATATTCCTCTTAAATATAAAACTTCATATTCCTCTTAAACATACTACTTCATATTCCTCTTAAACATACTACTTCATATTCCTCTTAAACATACTACTTCATATTCCTCTTAAACATACTACTTCATATTCCTCTTCAACATACTACTTCATATTCCTCTTAAATATAAAACTTCATATTCCTCTTAAACATACTACTTCATATTCCTCTTAAACATACTACTACACATTCCTCTTAAACATACTACTTTATATTCCTCTTAAACATACTACTTCATATTCCTCTTCAACATACTACTTCATATTCCTCTTAAATATAAAACTTCATATTCCTCTTAAACATACTACTTTATATTCCTCTTAAACATACTACTTCATAATCCTCTTAAATATACTACTTCATATTCCTCTTAAACATACTACTTCATATTCCTCTTAAATATACTACTTCATATTCCTCTTAAATATACTACTTCATATTAATCTTAAACATACTACCTCATATTCCTCTTAAACATACTACTTCATTTTTCTCTTGAACATACTACTTCATATTCCTCTTAAACATACTACTTCATATTCCTCTTAAACAAACTACTTCATATTCCGCTTAAATATACTACTTGATATTCCTCTTAAATATACTACTTCATATTCCTCTTAAACATACTACTTCATATTCCTCTTAAACATACTACTTCATATTCCTCTTGAACATACTACTTCATATTCCTCTTAAACATACTACTTCATATTCCTCTTAAACATACTACTTCATATTCCTCTTAAACATACTACTTCATATTATTCTTAAACAAATTACTTCATATTCCTCTTAAACGTACTACTTCATATTTCTCTTCAACATACTACTTCATATTCCTCTTAAACATACTACTTCATATTCCTCTTAAACATACTACTCATATTCCTCTTAAATATACTACTTCATATTCCTCTTAAACATACTACTTCATATTCTTCTTAAACAAACTACTTCATATTCCTCTTAAACATACTACTTCATATATCTCTTAAACATACTACTTCGTATTCCTCTTAAACATACTACTTCATATTCCTCTTAAACATACTACTTCATATTCCTCTTAAACATTCTACTTCATATTTCCCTTAAACATACTACTTCATATTCCTTTAAACATACTACTTCATATTCCTCTTAAACATATTACTTCATATTCCTCTTAAACATACTACTTCATATTCCTCTTAAACATACTACTTCAAATTCCTCTTAAACATACTACTTCATATTCCTCTTAAATATACTACTTCATACTCCTCTTAAATATACTACTTCATATTCCTCTTAAACATACTACTTCATATTCCTTTTAAATATATTACTTCATATTCCTCTTAAATATACTACTTCATATTCCTTTTAAACATACTACTTCATATTCCTCTTAAACATACTACTTCATACTCCTCTTAAATATACTACTGCATATTCCTCTTAAACATACTACTGCATATTCCTCTTAAACATACTTCTTCATATTCTTCTTAAACAAAATACTTTATATTCCTCTTAAACATAATACTTCATATTCGTCTTAAATATACTACTTCATATTCCTCTTAAACATACTACTTCATATTCCTCTTAAAAATACTACTTCATACTCCTCTTAAATATACTACTGCATATTCCTCTTAAATATACTACTTCATATTCCTTTTAAACATACTACTTCATATTCCTCTTAAACATACTTTTTCATACTCCTCTTAAATATACTACTGCATATTCCTCTTAAATATACTACTGCATATTCCTCTTAAACATACTACTTCATATTCTTCTTAAACAAAATACTTCATATTCCTCTTAAACATAATACTTCATATTCCTCTTAAATATAAAACTTCATATTCCTCTTAAACATACTACTTCATATTCCTCTTAAACATACTACTTCATATTCCTCTTAAACATACTACTTCATATTCCTCTTAAACATACTACTTCATATTCCTCTTCAACATACTACTTCATATTCCTCTTAAATATAAAACTTCATATTCCTCTTAAACATACTACTTCATATTCCTCTTAAACATACTACTTCATATTCCTCTTAAACATACTACTTCATATTCCTCTTAAATATACTACTTCATATTCCTCTTCAACATACTACTTCATATTCCTCTTAAATATAAAACTTCATATTCCTCTTAAACATACTACTTCATATTCCTCTTAAACATACTACTTCATATTCCTCTTAAATATACTACTTCATATTCCTCTTAAACATACTACTTCATATTCCTCTTAAATATACTACTTCATATACCTCTTAAATATACTACTTCATATTAATCTTAAACATACTACCTCATATTCCTCTTAAACATACTACTTCATTTTTCTCTTGAACATACTACTTCATATTCCTCTTAAACATACTACTTCATATTCCTCTTAAACAAACTACTTCATATTCCGCTTAAATATACTACTTGATATTCCTCTTAAATATACTACTTCATATTCCTCTTAAACATACTACTTCATATTCCTCTTAAACATACTACTTCATATTCCTCTTGAACATACTACTTCATATTCCTCTTAAACATACTACTTCATATTCCTCTTAAACATACTACTTCATATTCCTCTTAAACATACTACTTCATATTATTCTTAAACAAATTACTTCATATTCCTCTTAAACGTACTACTTCATATTTCTCTTCAACATACTACTTCATATTCCTCTTAAACATACTACTTCATATTCCTCTTAAACATACTACTCATATTCCTCTTAAATATACTACTTCATATTCCTCTTAAACATACTACTTCATATTCTTCTTAAACAAACTACTTCATATTCCTCTTAAACATACTACTTCATATTCCTCTTAAACATACTACTTCATATTCCTCTTAAACATACTACTTCATATTCCTCTTAAACATACTACTTCATATTCCTCTTAAACATTCTACTTCATATTCCCCTTAAACATACTACTTCATATTCCTTTAAACATACTACTTCATATTCCTCTTAAACATACTACTTCATATTCCTCTTAAACATACTACTTCATTTTCCTCTTAAATATACTACTTCATATTCCTCTTAAATATACTACTTCATATTACTCTTAAATATACTACTTCATATTCCTCTTAAACATACTACTTCATATTCCTCCTAAACATACTACTTCATATTCCTCTTAAACATACTACTTCATATTCCTCTTAAACATACTACTTCATATTCCTCTTAAACATACTACTTCATATTCCTCTTAAATATACTACTTCATATTCCTCTTAAATATACTACTACATATTCGTCTTAAACACACTACCTCATATTCCTCTTAAACATACTACTTAATTTTTCTCTTGAACATACTACTTCATATTCCTCTTAAACATACTACTTCATATTCCTCTTAAACAAACTACTTCATATTCCGCTTAAATATACTACTTGATATTCCTCTTAAATATACTACTTCATATTCCTCTTAAACATAGTACTTCATATTATTCTTAAACAAACTACTTCATATTCCTCTTAAACATACTACTTCATATTTCTCTTCAACACACTATTTCATATTCCTCTTAAACATACTACTTCATATTCCTCTTAAACATACTACTTCATATTCCTCTTAAACATTCTACTTCATATTCCCCTTAAACATACTACTTCATATTCCTCTTAAACATACTACTTCATATTCCTCTTAAACATACTACTTCATATTCCTCTTAAACATACTACTTCATATTCCTCTTAAACATACTACTTCATATTCCTCTTAAATATACTACTTTATATTCCTCTTAAACATACTACTTCATATTCCTCTTAAATATACTACTTTATATTACTATTAAATATGCTACTTCATATTCCTCTTAAACATACTACTTCATATTCCTATTAAACATACTACTTCATATTGCTCTTAAATATAAAAATTCATATTCCTCTTAAACATACTACTTCATATTCTTCTTAAACATAATACTTCATATTCCTCTTAAACATACTACTTCATATTCCTCTTTAACATACTACTTCATATTCCTCTTAAATATACTACTTCATACTCCTCTTAAATATGCTGCTTCATATTCCTCTTAAACATAATACTTCATATTCCTCTTAAATATACTACTTCATGTTCCTCTTAAATATATTACTTCATATTCCTCTTAAACATACTACTTCATATTCCTCTTATACATACCACTTCATACTCCTCTTAAATATACTTTTGCATATTCCTCTGAAATATACTACTGCATATTCCTCTTAAACATACTACTTCATATTCCTCTTAAACATACTACTTCATATTCCTCTTAAACATAATACTTCATATTCCTCTTAAATATACTACTTCATATTCCTCTTAAATATACTACTTCATATTCCTCTTAAACATACTACTTCATATTCCTCTTAAACATACTACTTCATATTCCGCTTAAATATACTACTTTATATTCCTCTTAAATATACTACTTCATATTCCTCTTAAACATACGACGTCATATTCCTCTTAAACATACTACTTCATATTCCTCTTAAACAAACTACTTAATATTCCTCTTACACAACCTACTTCATATTCGTCTTAAACAAACTACTTCATATTCCTCTTAAACATACTACTTCATATTCCTCTTAAACATACTACTTCATTATCCTCTTAAACATACTACGTCATATTCCTCTTAAACATACTACTTCATATTCCTCTTAAACATACTACTTCATTTTCCTCTTAAACATACTTCTTCATATTCCTCTTAACATACTACTTCATATTTATTAAACATACGACTTCATATTCCTCTTAAATATAAAACTTCATATTCCTCTTAAACATACTACTTCACATTCTTCTTAAACATAATACTTTATATTCCTCTTAAACATAATACTTCATATTCCTTTTAAGCATACTGCTTCATATTCCTCTTAAATATACTACTTCATACTCCTCTTAAATATGCTACTTCATATTCCTCTTAAACATACTACTTCATATTCCTCTTAAATATACTATTTCATATTCCTCTTAAATATACTACTTCATATTCCTCTTAAACATACTACTTCATATTCATCTTATACATACTACTTCATACTCCTCTTAAATATACTACTGCATATTCCTCTTAAATATACTACTGCATATTCCTCTTAAACATACTACTTCATATTCCTCTTAAACATACTACTTCACATTCCCCTTAAACATACTACTTCATATTCCTCTTAAACATACTACTTCTTATTCCTCTTAAACGTACTACTTCATATTCATTTTAAACATACTACTTCATATTCCTCTTACACATACTACTTTATATTTCTCTTAAACATACTACTTCATATTCCTCTTAAACATACTACTTCAGATTCCTCTTAAACATACTACTTCATATTCCTCTTAAACATACTACTTCATATTCCTCTTAAACATACTACTTCATATTCCTCGTAAACAAACTACTTCAAATTCCTCTTTAATATACTACTTCATATTCGTCTTAAACATACTACTTCATATTCCTCTTAAACATACTACTTCATATCCCTCCTAAACATACTACTTCATATTCCTCTTAAACATACTACTTCATATTCCTATTAAACATACTACTTCATATTGCTCTTAAATATAAAAGTTCATATTCCTCTTAAACATACTACTTCATATTCTTCTTAAACATAATACTTCATATTCCTCTTAAACATACTACTTCATATTCCTCTTAAACATACTACTTCATATTCCTCTTAAATATACTACTTCATACTCCTCTTAAATATGCTACTTCATATTCCTCTTAAACATAATACTTCATATTCCTCTTAAACATACTACTTCATATTCCTCTTATACATACCACTTCATACTCCTCTTAAATATACTTTTGCATATACCTTTTAAATATACTACTGCATATTCCTCTTAAACATATTACTTCATATTCCTCTTAAACATACTACTTCATATTCTTCTTAAACATACTACTTCATATTCCGCTTTAATATACTACTTTATATTCCTCTTAAATATATTACTTCATATTCCTCTTAAGCATACGACTTCATATTCCTCTTAAACAT
The DNA here is from genome assembly GCA_958298945.1 of Atherix ibis. Lineage (NCBI taxonomy): Eukaryota > Metazoa > Arthropoda > Insecta > Diptera > Athericidae > Atherix > Atherix ibis. The sequence goes on along the minus strand of CATQJD010000097.1, from coordinate 157,164 downwards.
ACTACTTCATATTCCTCTTAAACAAACTACTTAATATTCTTCTTACACAACCTACTTCATATTCTTCTTAAACAAACTACTTCATATTCCTCTTAAACATACTACTTCATATTCCTCTTAAACATACTACTTCATATTCCTCTTAAACATACTACTTCATATTCCGCTTAAATATACTACTTTATATTCCTCTTAAATATACTACTTCATATTCCTCTTAAACATACGACTTCATATTCCTCTTAAACATACTACTTCATATTCCTCTTAAACAAACTACTTAATATTCTTCTTACACAACCTACTTCATATTCCTCTTAAACAAACTACTTCATATTCCTCTTAAACATACTACTTCATATTCCTCTTAAACATACTACTTCATATTCGTCTTAAACATACTACTTCATATTCCTCCTAAACATACTACTTCATATTCCTCTTAAACTTACTACTTCATATTCCTCTTAAACATACTCTTCATATTCCTCTTAAATATACTACTTCATATTCCTCTTAAACATACTACTTCATATTCCTCTTAAATATACTACTTCATGTTCCTCTTAAATATACTACTTCATATTCCTCTTAAACATACTACTTCATATTCCTCTTATACATACCACTTCATACTCCTCTTAAATATACTTTTGCATATTCCTCTTAAATATACTACTGCATATTCCTCTTAAGCATACTACTTCATATTCCTCTAAAACATACTACTTCATATTCCTCTTAAACATAAAACTTCATATTCCTCTTAAATATACTACTTCATATTCCTCTTAAATATACTACTTCATATTCCTCTTAAACATACTACTTCATATTCCTCTTAAACATACTACTTCATATTCCTCTTAAGCATACTACTTCATATTCCTCTTAAACATACTACTTCATATTCCTCTTAAACATACTACTTCATATTCCTCTTAAACATACTACTTAATATTCCGCTTAAATATACTACTTTATATTCCTCTTAAATATACTACTTCATATTCCTCTTAAACATACTACTTCATATTCTTCTTAAACATACTACTTCATATTCCTCTTAAACAAACTACTTCATATTCCTCTTACACAACCTACTTCATATTCCTCTTATACAAACTACTTCATATTCCTCTTAAACATACTACTTCACATTCCTCTTAAACATACTACCTCATATTCCTCTTAAACATACTACTTCATATTCCTCTTAAACATACTACTTCATATTCCTCTTAAACATACTACTTCATATTCCTCTTAAACATACTACTTCATATTCCTCTTAAATATACTACTTCATATTCCTCTTAAACATACTACTTCATATTCCTCTTAAACATACTACATACTTCATATTCCTCTTAAACATACTACTGCATATTCCTCTTAAACATACTACTTTATATTCCTCTTAAACATACTACTTCATATTCCTCTTAAACATACTACTTCATATTCCTCATAAACAAACCACTTCAAATTCCTCTTAAATATACTACTTCATATGCCTCTTAAACATACTACTTCATATTCCTCTTAAACATACTACTTCATATTCCTCTTAAACATACTACTTCATATTCTTCTTAAACATTATACTTCATATTCCTCTTAAACATAATACTTCATATTCCTTTTAAGCATACTACTTCATATTCCTCTTAAATATACTACTTCATACTCCTCTTAAATATGCTACTTCATATTCCTCTTAAACATACTACTTCATATTCCTCTTAAATATACTACTTCATATTCCTCTTAAATATACTACATCATATTCCTCTTAAACGTACTACTTCATATTCCTCTTATACATACTACTTCATACTCCGCTTAAATATACTTTTGCATATTCCTCTTAAATATACTACTGCATATTCCTCTTAAACATACTACTTCATATTCCTCTTAAACATACTACTTCATATTCCTCTTAAACATAATACTTCATATTCCTCTTAAATATACTACTTCATATTCCTCTTAAATATACTACTTCATATTCCTCTTAAACATACTACTTCATATTCCTCTTAAACATACTACTTCATATTACTCTTAAGCATACTACTTCATATTCCTCTTAAACATACTACTTCATATTCCTCTTAAACATACTACTTCATATTCCTCTTAAACATACTACTTCATATTCCGCTTAAATATACTACTTTATATTCCTCTTAAATATACAACTTCATATTCCTCTTAAACATACGACTTCATATTCCTCTTAAACATACTACTTCATATTCCTCTTAAACAAACTACTTAATATTCCTCTTACACAACCTACTTCATATTCCTCTTAAACAAACAACTTCATATTCCTCTTAAACATACTACTTCATATTCCTCTTAAACATACTACTTCATATTCCTCTTAAACATACTACTTCATATTCCTCTTAAACATACTACTTCATATTCCTCTTAAACATACTACTTCATATTCGTCTTAAACATACTACTTCATATTCCTCTTAAACATACTACTTCATATTCCTCTTAAATATACTACTTCATATTCCTCTTAAACATACTACTTCATATTCCTCTTAAACATATTACTTCATATTCCTCTTAAATATACTACTTCATATGCCTCTTAAACATACTACTTCATATTCCTCTTAAACATACTACTTCATATTCCTCTTAAACATACTACTTCATTATCCTCTTAAACATACTACTTCATATTCCTCTTAAACATACTACTTCATATTCCTCTTAAATATACTACTTCATATTCCTCTTAAACATACTACTTCATATTCCTCTTAAACATACTACATACTTCATATTCCTCTTAAACATACTACTTCATATTCCTCTTAAACATACTACTTTATATTCCTCTTAAACATACTACTTCATATTCCTCTTAAACATACTACTTCATATTCCTCATAAACAAACCACTTCAAATTCCTCTTAAATATACTACTTCATATGCCTCTTAAACATACTACTTCATATTCCTCTTAAACATACTACTTCATATTCCTCTTAAACATACTACTTCATATTCTTCTTAAACATTATACTTCATATTCCTCTTAAACATAAAACTTCATATTCCTTTTAAGCATACTACTTCATATTCCTCTTAAATATACTACTTCATACTCCTCTTAAATATGCTACTTCATATTCCTCTTAAACATACTACTTCATATTCCTCTTAAATATACTACTTCATATCCCTCTTAAATATACTACTTCATATTCCTCTTAAACATACTACTTCATATTCCTCTTATACATACTACTTCATACTCCGCTTAAATATACTTTTGCATATTCCTCTTAAACATACTACTTCATATTCCTCTTAACCATACTACTTCATATTCCTCTTAAACATAATACTTCATATTCCTCTTAAATATACTACTTCATATTCCTCTTAAATATACTACTTCATATTCCTCTTAAACATACTACTTCATATTCCTCTTAAACATACTACTTCATATTCCTCTTAAGCATACTACTTCATATTCCTCTTAAACATACTACTTCATATTCCTCTTAAACATACTACTTCATATTCCTCTTAAACATACTACTTTATATTCCGCTTAAATATACTACTTTATATTCCTCTTAAATATACTACTTCATATTCCTCTTAAACATACGACTTCATATTCCTCTTAAACATACTACTTCATATTCCTCTTAAACAAACTACTTAATATTCCTCTTATACAACCTACTTCATATTCCTCTTAAACAAACAACTTCATATTCCTCTTAAACATACTACTTCATATTCCTCTTAAACATACTACTTCATATTCCTCTTAAACATACTACTTCATATTCCTCTTAAACATACTACTTCATATTCCTCTTAAACATACTACTTCATATTCCTCTTAAACATACTACTTCATATTCCTCTTAAACATACTACTTAATATTCCTCTTAAATATACTATTTCATATTCCTCTTAAACATACTACTTCATATTCCTCTTAAACATACTACTTCATATTCCTCTTAAATATACTACTTCATATGCCTCTTAAACATACTACTTCATATTCCTCTTAACATACTACTTCATATTCCTCTTAAACATACTACTTCATTATCCTCTTAAACATACTACGTCATATTCCTCTTAAACATATTACTTCATATTCCTCTTAAACATACTACTTCATTTTCCTCTTAAACATACTTCTTCATATTCCTCTTAACATACTACTTCATATTTATTAAACATACGACTTCATATTCCTCTTAAATATAAAACTTCATATTCCTCTTAAACATACTACTTCATATTCTTCTTAAACATAATACTTCATATTCCTCTTAAACAAAAAATTTATCATATTCCTCTTAAACATACTACTTCATATTCCTCTTAAATATACTACTTCATATTCCTCTTAAATATGCTACTTCATATTCCTCTTAAACATACTACTTCATATTCCTCTTAAGCATACTACTTCATATTCCTCTTAAACATACTACTTCATATTCGTCTTAAACATACTACTTCATATTCCTCTTAAACATACTACTTCATATTCCTCTTAAATATACTACTTCATATTCCTCTTAAACATACTACTTCATATTCCTCTTAAACATACTACTTCATATTCCTCTTAAACATACTACTTCATATTCCTCTTAAGCATACTACTTCATATTCCTCTTAAACATACTACTTCATATTCCTCTTAAACATACTACTTCATATTCCTCTTAAACATACTACTTCATATTCCGCTTAAATATACTACTTTATATTCCTCTTAAATATACTACTTCATATTCCTCTTAAACATACGACTTCATATTCCTCTTAAACATACTACTTCATATTCCTCTTAAACAAACTACTTAATATTCCTCTTACACAACCTACTTCATATTCCTCTTAAACAAACAACTTCATATTCCTCTTAAACATACTACTTCATATTCCTCTTAAACATACTACTTCATATTCCTCTTAAACAAACTACTTAATATTCCTCTTACACAACCTACTTCATATTCCTCTTAAACAAACAACTTCATATTCCTCTTAAACATACTACTTCATATTCCTCTTAAACATACTACTTCATATTCCTCTTAAACATACTACTTCATATTCCTCTTAAACATACTACTTCATATTCCTCTTAAACATACTACTTCATATTCCTCTTAAACATACTACTTCATATTCCTCTTAAACATACTACTTAATATTCCTCTTAAATATACTACTTCATATTCCTCTTAAACATACTACTTCATATTCCTCTTAAACATACTACTTCATATTCCTCTTAAATATACTACTTCATATGCCTCTTAAACATACTACTTCATATTCCTCTTAACATACTACTTCATATTCCTCTTAAACATACTACTTCATTATCCTCTTAAACATACTACGTCATATTCCTCTTAAACATATTACTTCATATTCCTCTTAAACATACTACTTCATTTTCCTCTTAAACATACTTCTTCATATTCCTCTTAACATACTACTTCATATTTATTAAACATACGACTTCATATTCCTCTTAAATATAAAACTTCATATTCCTCTTAAACATACTACTTCATATTCTTCTTAAACATAATACTTCATATTCCTCTTAAACAAAAAATTTATCATATTCCTCTTAAACATACTACTTCATATTCCTCTTAAACATACTACTTCATATTCCTCTTAAACATACTACTTCATATTCCTCTTAAACATACTACTTCATATTCCTCTTAAACATACTACTTCATATTCCTCTTAAACATACTACTTCATATTCCTCTTAAACATACTACTTCATATTCCTCTTAAACATACTACTTCATATTCCTCTTAAACATACTACTTAATATTCCTCTTAAACATACTACTTCATATTCCTCTTAAGCATACTACTTCATATTCCTCTTAAACATACTACTTCATATTCCTCTTAAACATACTACTTCATATTCCTCTTAAACATACTACTTCATATTCCGCTTAAATATACTACTTTATATTCCTCTTAAATATACTACTTCATATTCCTCTTAAACATACGACTTCATATTCCTCTTAAACATACTACTTCATATTCCTCTTAAACAAACTACTTAATATTCCTCTTACACAACCTACTTCATATTCCTCTTAAACAAACAACTTCATATTCCTCTTAAACATACTACTTCATATTCCTCTTAAACATACTACTTCATATTCCTCTTAAACATACTACTTCATATTCCTCTTAAACATACTACTTCATATTCCTCTTAAACATACTACTTCATATTCCTCTTAAACATACTACTTCATATTCCTCTTAAACATACTACTTAATATTCCTCTTAAATATACTACTTCATATTCCTCTTAAACATACTACTTCATATTCCTCTTAAACATACTACTTCATATTCCTCTTAAATATACTACTTCATATGCCTCTTAAACATACTACTTCATATTCCTCTTAACATACTACTTCATATTCCTCTTAAACATACTACTTCATTATCCTCTTAAACATACTACGTCATATTCCTCTTAAACATATTACTTCATATTCCTCTTAAACATACTACTTCATTTTCCTCTTAAACATACTTCTTCATATTCCTCTTAACATACTACTTCATATTTATTAAACATACGACTTCATATTCCTCTTAAATATAAAACTTCATATTCCTCTTAAACATACTACTTCATATTCTTCTTAAACATAATACTTCATATTCCTCTTAAACAAAAAATTTATCATATTCCTCTTAAACATACTACTTCATATTCCTCTTAAATATACTACTTCATATTCCTCTTAAATATGCTACTTCATATTCCTCTTAAACATACTACTTCATATTCCTCTTAAATATACTACTTCATATTCCTCTTAAATATACTACTTCATATTCCTCTTAAACATACTACTTCATATTCATCTTATACATACTACTTCATACGCCTCTTAAATATACTACTGCATATTCCTCTTAAATATACTACTGCATATTCCTCTTAAACATACTTCTTCATATTCCTCTTAAACATACTACTTCACATTCCCATTAAACATACTACTTCATATTCCTCTTAAACATACTACTTCATATTCCTCTTAAACATACTACTTCATATTCATTTTAAACATACTACTTCATATTCCACTTACACATACTACATCATATTCCTCTTAAACATACTACTTCATATTCCTCTTAAACATACTACTTCATATTCCTCTTAAACATACTACTTCATATTCCTCTTAAACATACTACTTCATATTCCTCTTAAACATACTACTTCATATTCCTCTTAAACAAACTACTTCAAATTCCTCTTTAATATACTACTTCATATTCGTCTTAAACATACTACTTCATATTCCTCTTAAACATACTACTTCATATTCCTCCTAAACATACTACTTCATATTCCTCTTAAACATACTACTTCATATTCCTATTAAACATACTACTTCATATTGCTCTTAAATATAAAAGTTCATATTCCTCTTAAACATACTACTTCATATTCTTCTTAAACATAATACTTCATATTCCTCTTAAACATACTACTTCATATTCCTCTTAATCATACTACTTCATATTCCTCTTAAATATACTACTTCATACTCCTCCTAAATATGCTACTTCATATTCCTCTTAAACATAATACTTCATATTCCTCTTAAACATACTACTTCATATTCCTCTTATACATACCACTTCATACTCCTCTTAAATATACTACTTCATATTCCGCTTAAATATACTACTTTATATTCCTCTTAAATATACTACTTCATATTCCTCTTAAACATACGACTTCATATTCCTCTTAAACATACTACTTCATATTCCTCTTAAACAAACTACTTAATATTCTTCTTACACAACCTACTTCATATTCCTCTTAAACAAACTACTTCATATTCCTCTTAAACATACTACTTCATATTCCTCTTAAACATACTACTTCATATTCCTCTTAAACATACTACTTCATATTCCGCTTAAATATACTACTTTATATTCCTCTTAAATATACTACTTCATATTCCTCTTAAACATACGACTTCATATTTTTCTTAAACATACTACTTCATATTCCTCTTAAACAAACTACTTAATATTCTTCTTACACAACCTACTTCATATTCCTCTTAAACAAACTACTTCATATTCCTCTTAAACATACTACTTCATATTCCTCTTAAACATACTACTTCATATTCCTCTTAAACATACTCTTCATATTCCTCTTAAATATACTACTTCATATTACTCTTAAACATACTACTTCATATTCCTCTTAAATATACTACTTCATATTCCTCTTAAATATACTACTTCATATTCCTCTTAAACATACTACTTCATATTCCTCTTATACATGCCACTTCATACTCCTCTTAAATATACTTTTGCATATTCCTCTTAAATATACTACTGCATATTCCTCTTAAACATACTACTTCATATTCCTCTTAAACATACTACTTCATATTCCTCTTAAACATAATACTTCATATTCCTCTTAAATATACTACTTCATATTCCTCTTAAATATACTACTTCATATTCCTTTTAAACATACTACTTCATATTCCTCTTAAACATACTACTTCATATTCCTCTTAAGCATACTACTTCATATTCCTCTTAAACATACTACTTCATATTCCTCTTAAACATACTACTTCATATTCCTCTTAAACATACTACTTCATATTCCGCTTAAATATACTACTTTATATTCCTCTTAAATATACTACTTCATATTCCCCTTAAACATACTACTTCATATTCCTCTTAAACATACTACTTCATATTCCTCTTAAACAAACTACTTAATATTCCTCTTACACAACCTACTTCATATTCCTCTTAAACAAACTACTTCATATTCCTCTTAAACATACTACTTCATATTCCTCTTAAACATACTACCTCATATTCCTCTTAAACATACTACTTCATATTCCTCTTAAACATACTACTTCATATTCCTCTTAAACATACTACTTCATATTCCTCTTAAACATACTACTTCATATTCCTCTTAAATATACTACTTCATATTCCTCTTAAACATACTACTTCATATTCCTCTTAAACATACTACTTCATATTCCTCTTAAACATACTACTTCATATTTCTCTTAAACATACTACTTTATATTCCTCTTAAACATACTACTTCATATTCCTCTTAAACATACTACTTCATATTCCTCTTAAACAAACCACTTCAAATTCCTCTTAAATATACTACTTCATATGCCTCTTAAACATACTACTTCATATTCCTCTTAAACATACTACTTCATATTTTTCTTAAACATAATACTTCATATTCCTCTTAAACATAATACTTCATATTCCTTTTAAGCATACTACTTCATATTCCTCTTAAATATACTACTTCATACTCCTCTTAAATATGCTACTTCATATTCCTCTTAAACATACTACTTCATATTCCTCTTAAATATACTACTTCATATTCCTCTTAAACATACTACGTCATATTCCTCTTATACATACTACTTCATACTCCTCTTAAATATACTACTGCATATTCCTCTTAAATATACTACTGCATATTCCTCTTAAACATACTACTTCATATTCCTCTTAAATATACTACTTCACATTCCCCTTAAACATACTACTTCATATTCCTCTTAAACATACTACTTCATATTCCTCTTAAACATACTACTTCATATTCCTTTTAAACATACTACTTCATATTCCTCTTACACATACTACTTCATATTCCTCTTAAACATACTACTTCATATTCCTCTTAAACATACTACTTCATATTCCTCTTAAACATACTACTTCATATTCCTCTTAAACATACTACTTCATATTCCTCTTAAACATACTACTTCATATTCCTCTTAAACAAACTACTTCAAATTCTTCTTTAATATACTACTTCATATTCGTCTTAAACATACTACATCATATTCCTCTTAAACATACTACTTCATATTCCTCCTAAACATACTACTTCATATTCCTCTTAAACATTCTACTTCATATTCCTCTTAAATATACTACTTCATATTCCTCTTAAATATTCTACTTCATATTCCTCTTAAACATACTTCTTCATATTCGTCTTAAATATACTACTTTATATTCCTCTTAATATACTACTTCATATTCCTCTTAAACATACTACTTCATATTCCTCTTAAACATACTACTTCATATTCCTCTTAAACATACTACTTCATATTCCTCTTAAACAAACTACTTCAAATTCCTCTTAAATATACTACTTCATATTCCTCTTAAACATACTACTTCATATTCCTCTTAAACATACTACTTCATATTCCTCTTAAACATACTACTTCATATTCCTCTTAAACATACTACTTCATATTCCTCTTAAACATACTACTTCATATTCCTCTTAAGCATACTACTTCATATTCCTCTTAAACATACTACTTCATATTCCTCTTAAGCATACTACTTCATATTCCTCTTAAACATACTACTTCATATTCCTCTTAAATAAACTACTTCAAAATCCTCTTAAATATACTACTTCATATTCTTCTTAAACATACTACTTCATATTCCTCTTAAACATACTACTTCATATTCCTCCTTAACATACTACTTCATATTCCTCTTAAACATACTACTTCATATTCCTCTTAAATATACTACTTCATATTCCTCTTAAATATTCTACTTCATATTCCTCTTAAACATACTACTTCATATTCCTCTTAAATATACTACTTCATATTCCTCTTAAATATACTACTTCATATTCCTCTTAAACATACTACTTCATATTCCTCTTAAACATCCTTCTTCATATTCCTCTTAAATATACTACTTCATATTCCTCTTAAACATGCTACTTCATATTCCTCTTAAATATACTACTTCATATTTTCCTTAAACATACTACTTTATATTCCTCTTAAACATGCTGCTTCATATTTCTCTTATATACTACTTCATATTCCTCTTAAATATACTACTTCATATTCCTCTTAAATATTCTACTTCATATTCCTCTTAAACATACTACTTCATATTCCTCTTAAACATAATTCTTCATATTCCTCTTAAACATACTACTTCATATTCCTCTTAAACATACTTCTTCATATTCCTCTTAAATATTCTACTTCATATTCCTCTTAAACATACTACTTCATATTGCTCTTAAATATAAAAGTTCATATTCCTCTTAAACATACTACTTCATATTCTTCTTAAACATAATACTTCATATTCCTCTTAAACATACTACTTCATATTCCTCTTAAACATACTACTTCATATTCCTCTTAAATATACTACTTCATACTAATCTTAAATATGCTACTTCACATTCCTCTTAAACATAATACTTCATATTCCTCTTAAATATACTACTTCATGTTCCTCTTAAATATACTACTTCATATTCCTCTTAAACATACTACTTCATATTCCTCTTATACATACCACTTCATACTCCTCTTAAATATACTTTTGCATATTCCTCTTAAATATACTACTGCATATTCCTCTTAAACATACTACTTCATATTCCTCTTAAACATACTACTTCGTATTCCTCTTAAACATAATACTTCATATTCCTCTTAAATATACTACTTCATATTCCTCTTAAGTATACTACTTCATATTCCTCTTAAACATACTACTTCATATTCCTCTTAAACATACTACTTCATATTCCTCTTAAGCATACTACTTCATATTCCTCTTAAACATACTACTTCATATTCCTCTTAAACATGCTACTTCATATTCCTCTTAAACATACTACTTCATATTCCGCTTAAATATTACTTTATATTCCTCTTAAATATACTACTTCATATTCCTCTTAAACATACGACTTCATATTCCTCTTAAACATACTACTTCATATTCCTCTTAAACAAACTACTTAATATTCTTCTTACACAACCTACTTCATATTCCTCTTAAACAAACTACTTCATATTCCTCTTAAACATACTACTTCATATTCCTCTTAAACATACTACTTCATATTCCTCTTAAACATACTACTTCATATTCCTCTTAAACATACTACTTCATATTCCTCTTAAACATACTACTTCATATTCCTCTTAAACATACTACTTCATATTCCTCTTAAATATACTACTTCATATTCCTCTTAAACATACAACTTCATATTCCTCTTAAATATACTACTTCATGTTCCTCTTAAATTTATTACTTCATATTCCTCTTAAACATACTACTTCATATTCCTCTTATACATACCACTTCATACTCCTCTTAAATATACTTTTGCATATTCCTCTTAAATATACTACTGCATATTCCTCTTAAACATACTACTTCATATTCCTCTTAAACATACTACTTCATATTCCTCTTAAACATAATACTTCATATTCCTCTTAAATATACTACTTCATATTCCTCTTAAATATACTACTTCATATTCCTCTTAAACATACTACTTCATATTCCTCTTAAACATACTACTTCATATTCCTCTTAAGCATACTACTTCATATTCCTCTTAAACATACTACTTCATATTCCTCTTAAACATACTACTTCATATTCCTCTTAAACATACTACTTCATATTCCGCTTAAATATACTACTTTATATTCCTCTTAAATATACTACTTCATATTCCTCTTAAACATACTACTTCATATTCCTCTTAAACATACTACTTCATATTCCTCTTAAACAAACTACTTAATATTCTCTCTTACACAACCTACTTCATATTCCTCTTAAACAAACTACTTCATATTCCTCTTAAACATACTACTTCATATTCCTCTGAAACATACTACTTCATATTCCTCTTAAACAAACTACTTCATATTCCTCTTAAACATACTACTTCATATTCCTCTTAAACATACTACTTCATATTCCTCTAAAACATACTACTTCATATTCCTCTTAAATATACTACTTCATATTCCTCTTAAACATACTACTTCATATTCCTCTTAAACATACTACTTCATATTCCTCTTAAACATACTACTTCATATTCCTCTTAAACATACTACTTTATATTCCTCTTAAACATACTACTTCATATTCCTCTTAAACATACTACTTCATATTCCTCTTAAACAAACTACTTCAAATTCCTCTTAAATATACTACTTCATATGCCTCTTAAACATACTACTTCATATTCCTCTTAAACATACTACTTCATATTCCTCTTAAACATACTACTTCATTATCCTCTTAAACATACTACTTCATATTCCTCTTAAACATACTACTTCATATTCCTCTTAAACATACTACTTCATTTTCCTCTTAAACATACTTCTTCATATTCCTCTTAAACATACTACTTCATATTTATTAAACATACGACTTCATATTCCTCTTAAATATAAAACTTCATATTCCTCTTAAACATACTACTTCATATTCTTCTTAAACATAATACTTCATATTCCTCTTAAACATAATACTTCATATTCCTTTTAAGCATACTACTTTATATTCCTCTTAAATATACTACTTCATACTCCTCTTAAATATGCTACTTCATATTCCTCTTAAACATACTACTTCATATTCCTCTTAAATATACTACTTCATATTCCTCTTAAATATACTACTTCATATTCCTCTTAAACATACTACTTCATATTCCTCTTATACATACTACTTTATACTCCTCTTAAATATACTACTGCATATTCCTCTTAAATATACTACTGCATATTCCTCTTAAACATACTACTTCATATTCCTCTTAAACATACTACTTCACATTCCTCTTAAACATACTACTTCATATTCCTCTTAAACATACTACTTCATATTCCTCTTAAACATACTACTTCATATTCCTCTTAAACAAACTACTTCAAATTCCTCTTTAATATACTACTTCATATTCGTCTTAAACATACTACTTCATATTCCTCTTAAACATACTACTTCATATTCCTCCTAAACATACTACTTCATATTCCTCTTAAACATACTACTTCATATTCCTCTTAAATATAATACTTCATATTCCTCTTAAAAATTCTACTTCATATTCCTCTTAAACATACTACTTCATATTAGTCTTAAATATACTACTTCATATTCCTCTTAATATACTACTTCATATTCCTCTTAAACATACTACTTCATATTCCTCTTAAACATACTACTTCATATTACTCTTAAATATACTACTTCATATTCCTCTTAAACATACTACTTCATATTCCTCTTAAACATACTACTTCATATTCCTCTTAAACATACTACTTCATATTCCTATTAAACATACTACTTCATATTCCTCTTAAACAAAATACTTCAAAATCCTCTTAAATATACTACTTCATATTCTTCTTAAACATACTACTTCATATTCCTCTTAAACATACTACTTCATATTCCTCCTTAACATACTACTTCATATTCCTCTTAAACATACTACTTCATATTCCTCTTAAATATACTACTTCATATTCCTCTTAAATATTCTACTTCATATTCCTCTTAAACATACTACTTCATATTCCTCTTAAATATACTACTTCATATTCCTCTTAAATATACTACTTCATATTCCTCTTAAACATACTACTTCATATTCCTCTTAAGCATACTTCTTCATATTCCTCTTAAATATACTACTTCATATTCCTCTTAAACATGCTACTTCATATTCCTCTTAAATATACTACTTCATATTTTCCTTAAACATACTACTTTATATTCCTCTTAAACATGCTGCTTCATATTTCTCTTATATACTACTTCATATTCCTCTTAAATATACTACTTCATATTCCTCTTAAATATTCTACTTCATATTCCTCTTAAACATACTACTTCATATTCCTCTTAAACATACTTCTTCATATTCCTCTTAAACATACTACTTCATATTCCTCTTAAACATACTTCTTCATATTCCTCTTAAATATTCAACTTCACATTCCTCTTAAACATACTACTTCATATTCCTCTTAAATATACTATTTCATATTCCTCTTAAATATACTACTTCATATTCCTCTTAAACATACTACTTCATATTCCTCTTAAACATACTACTTCATATTCCTCTTAAACATACTACTTCATATTCCTCTTAAACATACTACTTCATATTCCTCTTAAACATACTACTTCATATTCCTCTTAAACATACTACTTCATATTCCTTTTAAATATACTACTTCATATTCCTCTTAAATAAACTACTTCAAAATCCTCTTAAATATACTACTTCATATTCTTCTTAAACATACTACTTCATATTCCTCTTAAACATACTACTTCATATTCCTCCTTAACACACTACTTCATATTCCTCTTAAACATACTACTTCATATTCCTCTTAAATATACTACTTCATATTCCTCTTAAATATTCTACTTCATATTCCTCTTAAACATACTACTTCATATTCCTCTTAAATATACTACTTCATATTCCTCTTAAATATACTACTTCATATTCCTCTTAAACATACTACTTCATATTCCTCTTAAACATACTTCTTCATATTCCTCTTAAATATACTACTTCATATTCCTCTTAAACATGCTACTTCAAATTCCTCTTAAATATACTACTTCATATTTTCCTTAAACATACTACTTTATATTCCTCTTAAACATGCTGCTTCATATTTCTCTTATATACGACTTCATATTCCTCTTAAATATACTACTTCATATTCCTCTTAAATATTCTACTTCATATTCCTCTTAAACATACTACTTCATATTCCTCTTAAACATACTTCTTCATATTCCTCTTAAACATACTACTTCATATTCCTCTTAAACATACTTCTTCATATTCCTCTTAAATATTCAAGTTCATATTCCTCTTAAACATACTACTTCATATTCCTCTTAAATATACTACTTCATATTCCTCTTAAATATACTAATTCATATTCCTCTTAAACATACTACTTCATATTCCTCTTAAACATACTACTTCATATTCCTCTTAAACATACTACTTCATATTCCTCTTAAACATACTACTTCATATTCCTCTTAAACATACTACTTCATATTCCACTTAAACATACTACTTCATATTCCTTTTAAATATACTACTTCATATTCCTCTTAAATATTCTACTTCATATTCCTCTTAAACATACTACTTCATATTCCTCTTAAACATACTACTTTATATTCCTCTTAAACATACTACTTCATATTCCTCTTAAACATACTACTTCATATTCCTCTTAAACATACTACTTCATATTCCTCATAAACATACTACTTCATATTCGTCTTAAACATACTATTTCATATTCCTCTTAAAAATACTACTTCATATTCCTCTTAAACAAACTACTTCAAATTCCTCTTAAATATATTACTTCATATACCTCTTAAACATACTACTTCATATTCCTCTTAAACATACTACTTCATATTCCTCCTTAACATACTACTTCATATTCCTCTTAAACATACTACTTCATATTCCTCTTAAATATACTACTTCATATTCTTCTTAAATATTCTACTTCATATTCCTCTTAAATAAACTACTTCATATTCCTCTTAAACATACTACTTCATATTCCTCT
This sequence comes from Atherix ibis, assembly GCA_958298945.1. Lineage (NCBI taxonomy): Eukaryota > Metazoa > Arthropoda > Insecta > Diptera > Athericidae > Atherix > Atherix ibis. Next base: position 140,532 of record CATQJD010000097.1, on the reverse strand, counting down.
TAAACATACTACTTCATATTCCTCTTAAATATACTACTTCATATTCCTCTTAAACATGCTACTTCATATTCCTCTTAACTATACTACTTCATATTTTCCTTAAACATACTACTTTATATTCCTCTTAAACATGCTGCTTTATATTTCTCTTATATACTACTTCATATTCCTCTTAAATATACTACTTCATATTCCTCTTAAACATACAACTTCATATACCTCTTAAACATACTACTTCATATTCCTCTTAAACATACTACTTCATATTCCTCTTACACATACTATTTCATATTCCTCTTAAACATACTACTTCATATTCCTCTTAAACATACTACTTCATATTCCTCTTAAACATACTACTTCATATTCCTCTTAAACATACTACTTCATATTCCTCTTAAACATACTACTTCATATTCCTCTTAAACAAACTACTTCAAATTCCTCTTTAATATACTACTTCATATTCCTCTTAAACATACTACTTCATAGTCCTCTTAAACATACTACTTCATATTCCTCCTAAACATACTACTTCATATTCCTCTTAAACATAATACTTCATATTCCTTTTAAATATACTACTTCATATTCCTCTTAAATATTCTACTTCATATTACTCTTAAACATACTACTTCATATTCCTCTTAAATATACTACTTCATATTCCTCTTAAATATACTACTTCATATTCCTCTTAAACATACTACTTCATATTCCTCTTAAACATACTACTTCATATTCCTCTTAAACATACTACTTCATATTCCTCTTAAACATACTACTTTATATTCCTCTTAAACATACTACTTCATATTCCTCATAAACATACTACTTCATATTCGTCTTAAACATACTATTTCATATTCCTCTTAAACATACTACTTCATATTCCTCTTAAACAAACTACTTCAAATTCCCCTTAAATATACTACTTCATATTCCTCTTAAACATACTACTTCATATTCCTCTTAAACATACTACTTCATATTCCTAATTAACATACTACTTCATATTCCTCTTAAACATACTACTTCATATTCCTCTTAAATATACTACTTCATATTCTTCTTAAATATTCTACTTCATATTCCTCTTAAACATACTACTTCATATTCCTCTTAAATATACTACTTCATATTCCTCTAAAATATACTACTTTATATTCCTCTTAAACATACTACTTCATATTCCTCTTAAACATACTACTTCATATTCCTCTTAAATATACTACTTCATATTCCTCTTAAACATACTACTTCATATTCCTCTTACACATACTATTTCATATTCCTCTTAAACATACTACTTCATATTCCTCTTAAACATACTACTTCATATTCCTCTTAAACATACTACTTCATATTCCTCTTAAACATACTACTTCATATTCCTCTTAAATATACTACTTCATATTCCTCTTAAACAAACTACTTCAAATTCCTCTTTAATATACTACTTCATATTCCTCTTAAACATACTACTTCATAGTCCTCTTAAACATACTACTTCATATTCCTCCTAAACATACTACTTCATATTCCTCTTAAACATAATACTTCATATTCCTTTTAAATATACTACTTCATATTCCTCTTAAATATTCTACTTCATATTACTCTTAAACATACTACTTCATATTCCTCTTAAATATACTACTTCATATTCCTCTTAAATATACTACTTCATATTCCTCTTAAACATACTACTTCATATTCCTCTTAAACATACTACTTCATATTCCTCTTAAACATACTACTTCATATTCCTCTTAAACATACTACTTTATATTCCTCTTAAACATACTACTTCATATTCCTCATAAACATACTACTTCATATTCGTCTTAAACATACTATTTCATATTCCTCTTAAACATACTACTTCATATTCCTCTTAAACAAACTACTTCAAATTCCCCTTAAATATACTACTTCATATTCCTCTTAAACATACTACTTCATATTCCTCTTAAACATACTACTTCATATTCCTAATTAACATACTACTTCATATTCCTCTTAAACATACTACTTCATATTCCTCTTAAATATACTACTTCATATTCTTCTTAAATATTCTACTTCATATTCCTCTTAAACATACTACTTCATATTCCTCTTAAATATACTACTTCATATTCCTCTAAAATATACTACTTTATATTCCTCTTAAACATACTACTTCATATTCCTCTTAAACATACTACTTCATATTCCTCTTAAATATACTACTTCATATTCCTCTTAAACATGCTACTTCATATTCCTCTTAAATATACTACTTCATATTTCCCTTAAACATACTACTTTATATTCCTCTTAAACATGCAGCTTCATATTTCTCTTATATACAACTTCATATTCCTCTTAAACATACTACTTCATATTCCTCTTAAACATACTACTTCATATTCCTCTTAAACATACTAGTTCATATTCCTCTTAAACATACTACTTCATATTCCTCTTAAATATACTACTTCATACTGCTCTTAAATATACTACTTCATATTCCTCTTAAACATACTACTTCATATTCCTCTTAAATATACTACTTCATATTCCTCTTAAATATACTACTTTATATTCCTCTTAAACATACTACTGCATATTCCTCTTGAACATACAACTTCATACTCCTCATAAATATACTACAGCATATTCATTTTAAATATACTACTGCATATTCCTCTTAAACATACTACTTCATATTCTTCTTAAACAAAATACTTCATATTCCTCTTAAACATAATACTTCATATTCCTCTTAAATATACTACTTCATATTCCTCTTAAATATACTACTTCACATTCGTCTTAAATATTCCTCTTCAAAATACTATTTCATATTCCTCTTAAATATACTACTTCACATTCCTCTTAAACATACTATTTCATGTTCCTCTTAAACATACTACTTCATATTCCTCTTGAACATACAACTTCATACTCCTCTTAAATATACTACAGCATATTCATTTTAAATATACTACTGCATATTCCTCTTAAACATACTACTTCATATTCTTCTTAAACAAAATACTTCATATTCCTCTTAAACATAATACTTCATATTCCTCTTAAATATACTACTTCATATTCGTCTTAAACATACTACTTCATATTCCTCTTAAACATACTACTTCATTTTTCTCTTAAACATACTACTTCATATTCCTCTTACATATAGTACTTCACATTCCTCTTAAATATATTACTTCATATTCCTCTTGAACATACTACTTCATATTCCTCTTAAACATACTACTTCACATTCCTCTTAAACATACTATTTCATGTTCCTCTTAAACATACTACTTCATATTCCTCTTAAATATACTACTTCATATTCCTCTTAAATATACTACTTCATATTCCTCTTAAACATACTACTTCATATTCCTTTTAAACATAATACTTCATATTCCTCTTAAATATACTACTTCATATTCCTCTTAAACATACTACTTCATATTCCTCTTAAACATACTACTTCATATTCCTCTTAAGCAAACTACTTCATATTCCGCTTAAATATACTACTTTATATTCCTCTTAAATATACTACTTCATATTCCTCTTAACAAATACTACTTGATATTCCTCTTAAACATACTACTTCATATTCCTCTTAAACATACTACTTCATATTCCTCTTAAACATACTACTTCATATTCCTCTTAAACATACTACTTCATATTCCTCTTAAACATACTACTTCATATTACTCTTAAACATACTACTTCATATTCCTCTTAAACATACTACTTCATATTCCTCTTAAATATACTACTGCATATTCCTCTAAAACACACTTCTTCTTATTCTTCTTAAACAAAATACTTAATATTCCTCTTAAACATAATACTTCATATTCCTCTTAAATATACTACTTCATATTCCTCTTAAATAAACTACTGCACATTCGTCTTAAATATTCCTCTTCAAAATACTACTTCATATTCCTCTTAAATATACTTCTTAATATTCCTCTTAAATTTACTACTTCATATTCGTCTTAAACATACTACTGCATATTTCTCTTAAACAAATTACTTCATTTTTCTCTTAAACATACTACTTCATATTCCTCTTACATATAATACTTCACATTCCTCTTAAATATACTACTTCATATTCCTGTTAAACATACTACTTCATATTCCTCTTAAACATACTACTTCATATTCCTCTTAAACATACTATTTCATATTCCTCTTAAACATACTACTTCATATTCCTCTTAAATATACTACTTCATATTCCTCTTAAATATACTACTTCATATTCCTCTTAAACATACTACTTCATATTCCTTTTAAACATACTACTTCATATTCCTCTTAAATATACTACTTCATATTCCTCTTAAACATACTACTTAATATTCCTCTTAAACATACTACTTCATATTCCTCTTAAACAAACTACTTCATATTCCGCTTAAATATACTACTTTATATTCCTCTTAAATATACTACTTCATAATTCTCTTAAACATACTACTTCATATTCCTCTTAAACATACTACTTCATATTCCTCTTAAACATACTACTTCATATTCCTCTTAAACATACTGCTTCATATTCCTCTTAAACATACTACTTCATATTCCTCTTAAACATACTACTTCATATTCCTCTTAAACAAACTACTTCATATTACTCTTAAACATACTACTTCATATTTCTCTTTAACATACTACTTCATATTCCTCTTAAACATACTACTTCGTACTCCTCTTAAACATACTACTTCATATTCCTCTTAAATATACTACTTCATATTCCTCTTAAACATACTACTTCATATTCCTCTTAAACATACTACTTCATATTCCTCTTAAACATACTACTTCATATTCCTCTTAAACATACTACTTCATATTCCTCTTAAACATACTACTTCATATTCCTCTTAAACATTCTACTTCATATTCCCCTTAAAAATACCACTTCATATTCCTTTAAACACTACTTCATATTCCTCTTAAACATACTACTTCATATATACTACTTTATATTCCTCTTAAACATGCTACTTCATATTCCCCTTAAATATACTACTTCATATTCCTCTTCAATATACTACTTCATATTCCTCTTAAACATACTACTTCATATTCCTCTTAAACATACTACTTCTTATTCCTCTTTAACATACTACTTCATATTCCTCTTGAACATACTACTTCATATTCCTCTTAAACATGCTACTTTATATTCCTCTTAAACATACTACTTCATATTTCTCTTCAACATACTACTTCAAATTCCTGTTAAATATAAAACATCATATTCCTCTTAAACATACTACTTCATATTCCTCTTAAACATATTACTTTATATTTCTCTTAAACATACTACTTCATATTCCTCTTAAACATACTACTTCATATTCCTCTTAAATATACTACTTCATACTCCTCTTAAATATACTACTTCATATTCCTCTTAAGCATAATACTTCATATTCCTCTTAAATATACTACTTCATATTCCTCTTAAATATACTACTTCATATACCTCTTAAACATACTACTTCATATTGCTCTGAAACATACAACTTCATACTCCTCTTAAATATACTACTGCATATTCCTTTTCAATATACTACTGCATATTCCTCCTAAACATACTACTTCATATTCTTCTTAAACAAAATACTTCATATTTCTCTTAAACATAATACTTCATATTCCTCTTAAATATACTACTTCATATTCCTCTTAAATATACTACTTCACATTCGTCTTAAATATTCCTCTTCAAAATACTATTTCATATTCCTCTTAAATATACTACTTCATATTCCTCTTAGATATACTACTTCATATTCGTCTTAAACATACTACTTCATATTCCTCTTAAACATACTACTTCATTTTTCTCTTAAACATACTACTTCATATACCTCTTACATATAGTACTTCACATTCCTCTTAAATATACTACTTCATATTCCTCTTACACATACTACTTCATATTCCTCTTAAACATACTACTTCATATTCCTCTTAAACATACTATTTCATATTCCTCTTAAACATACTACTTCATATTCCTCTTAAATATACTACTTCATATTCCTCTTAAATATACTACTTCATATTCCTCTTAAACATACTACTTCATATTCCTTTTAAACATACTACTTCATATTCCTCTTAAATATACTACTTCATATTCCTCTTAAACATAATACTTCATATTCCTCTTAAACATACTACTTCATATTCCTCTTAAACAAACTACTTCATATTCCGCTTAAATATACTACTTTATATTCCTCTTAAACATAATACTTCATATTCCTCTTAAATATACTACTTCATATTCCTCTTAAATAAACTACTGCACATTCGTCTTAAATATTCCTCTTCAAAATACTACTTCATATTCCTCTTAAATATACTTCTTAATATTCCTCTTAAATTTACTACTTCATATTCGTCTTAAACATACTACTGCATATTCCTCTTAAACAAATTACTTCATTTTTCTCTTAAACATACTACTTCATATTCCTCTTACATATAATACTTCACATTCCTCTTAAATATACTACTTCATATTCCTGTTAAACATACTACTTCATATTCCTCTTAAACATACTACTTCATATTCCTCTTAAACATACTATTTCATATTCCTCTTAAACATACTACTTCATATTCCTCTTAAATATACTACTTCATATTCCTCTTAAATATACTACTTCATATTCCTCTTAAACATACTACTTCATATTCCTTTTAAACATACTACTTCATATTCCTCTTAAATATACTACTTCATATTCCTCTTAAACATACTACTTAATATTCCTCTTAAACATACTACTTCATATTCCTCTTAAACAAACTACTTCATATTCCGCTTAAATATACTACTTTATATTCCTCTTAAATATACTACTTCATATTTCTCTTAAACATACTACTTCATATTCCTCTTAAACATACTACTTCATATTCCTCTTAAACATACTACTTCATATTCCTCTTAAACATACTGCTTCATATTCCTCTTAAACATACTACTTCATATTCCTCTTAAACATACTACTTCATATTCCTCTTAAACAAACTACTTCATATTACTCTTAAACATACTACTTCATATTTCTCTTTAACATACTACTTCATATTCCTCTTAAACATACTACTTCGTACTCCTCTTAAACATACTACTTCATATTCCTCTTAAATATACTACTTCATATTCCTCTTAAACATACTACTTCATATTCCTCTTAAACATACTACTTCATATTCCTCTTAAACATACTACTTCATATTCCTCTTAAACATACTACTTCATATTCCTCTTAAACATACTACTTCATATTCCTCTTAAACATTCTACTTCATATTCCCCTTAAAAATACCACTTCATATTCCTTTAAACACTACTTCATATTCCTCTTAAACATACTACTTCATATATACTACTTTATATTCCTCTTAAACATGCTACTTCATATTCCCCTTAAATATACTACTTCATATTCCTCTTCAATATACTACTTCATATTCCTCTTAAACATACTACTTCATATTCCTCTTAAACATACTACTTCTTATTCCTCTTTAACATACTACTTCATATTCCTCTTGAACATACTACTTCATATTCCTCTTAAACATGCTACTTTATATTCCTCTTAAACATACTACTTCATATTTCTCTTCAACATACTACTTCAAATTCCTGTTAAATATAAAACATCATATTCCTCTTAAACATACTACTTCATATTCCTCTTAAACATATTACTTTATATTTCTCTTAAACATACTACTTCATATTCCTCTTAAACATACTACTTCATATTCCTCTTAAATATACTACTTCATACTCCTCTTAAATATACTACTTCATATTCCTCTTAAGCATACTACTTCATATTCCTCTTAAATATACTACTTCATATTCCTCTTAAATATACTACTTCATATACCTCTTAAACATACTACTTCATATTGCTCTGAAACATACAACTTCATACTCCTCTTAAATATACTACTGCATATTCCTTTTCAATATACTACTGCATATTCCTCTTAAACATACTACTTCATATTCTTCTTAAACAAAATACTTCATATTTCTCTTAAACATAATACTTCATATTCCTCTTAAATATACTACTTCATATTCCTCTTAAATATACTACTTCACATTCGTCTTAAATATTCCTCTTCAAAATACTATTTCATATTCCTCTTAAATATACTACTTCATATTCCTCTTAGATATACTACTTCATATTCGTCTTAAACATACTACTTCATATTCCTCTTAAACATACTACTTCATTTTTCTCTTAAACATACTACTTCATATACCTCTTACATATAGTACTTCACATTCCTCTTAAATATACTACTTCATATTCCTCTTACACATACTACTTCATATTCCTCTTAAACATACTACTTCATATTCCTCTTAAACATACTATTTCATATTCCTCTTAAACATACTACTTCATATTCCTCTTAAATATACTACTTCATATTCCTCTTAAATATACTACTTCATATTCCTCTTAAACATACTACTTCATATTCCTTTTAAACATACTACTTCATATTCCTCTTAAATATACTACTTCATATTCCTCTTAAACATAATACTTCATATTCCTCTTAAACATACTACTTCATATTCCTCTTAAACAAACTACTTCATATTCCGCTTAAATATACTACTTTATATTCCTCTTAAATATACTACTTCATATTCCTCTTAACAAATACTACTTTATATTCTTCTTAAACATATTACTTCATATTCCTCTTAAACATACTACTTCATATTCCTCTTAAACATACTACTTCATATTCCTCTTAAACATACTACTTCATATTCCTCTTAAACATACTACTTCATATTCCTCTTAAACATACTACTTCATATTCCTCTTAAACATACTACTTCATATTCCTCTTAAATATACTACTGCATATTCCTTTTAAACATACTTCTTCATATTCTTCTTAAACAAAATACTTCATATTCCTCTTAAACATAATACTTCATATTCCTCTTAAATATACTACTTCATATTCCTCTTAAATATACTACTTCACATTCGTCTTAAACATACTACTTCATATTCCTCTTAAACATACTACTTCATTTTTCTCTTAAACATACTACTTCATATTCCTCTTAAACATACTACTTTATATTCCTCTTAAACATAATACTTCATATTCCTCTTAAACATACTGCTTCATATTCCTCTTAAACATACTACTTCATATTCCTCTTAAACATACTACTTCATATTCCTCTTAAACAAACTACTTCATATTCCTCTTAAACATACTACTTCATATTTCTCTCTAACATACTACTTCATATTCCTCTTAAACATACTACTTAATATTTCTCTTAAACATACTACTTCATATTCCTCTTAAATATACTACTTCATATTCCTCTTAAAAATACTACTTCATATTCCTCTTAAACATACTACTTCATATTCCTCTTAAACATACTACTTCATATTCCTCTTAAACATACTACTTCATATTCCTCTTAAACATACTACTTCTATTCCTCTTAAACATACTACTTCATATTCCTCTTAAACATTCTACTTCATATTCCCCTTAAAAATACCACTTCATATTCCTTTAAACACTACTTCATATTCCTCTTAAACATACTACTTCATATATACTACTTTATATTCCTCTTAAACATGCTACTTCATATTCCCCTTAAATATACTACTTCATATTCCTCTTCAATATACTACTTCATATTCCTCTTAAACATACTACTTCATATTCCTCTTAAACATACTACTTCTTATTCCTCTTTAACATACTACTTCATATTCCTCTTGAACATACTACTTCATATTCCTCTTAAACATGCTACTTTATATTCCTCTTAAACATACTACTTCATATTCCTCTTAAACATACTACTTCATATTCCTGTTAAATATAAAACATCATATTCCTCTTAAACATACTACTTCATATTCCTCTTAAACATATTACTTTATATTTCTCTTAAACATACTACTTCATATTCCTCTTAAACATACTACTTCTTATTCCTCTTAAATATACTTCTTCATACTCCTCTTAAATATACTACTTCATATTCCTCTTAAACATACTACTTCATATTCCTCTTAAATATACTACTTCATATTCCTCTTAAATATACTACTTCATATAACTCTTAAACATACTACTTCATATTCCTCTTAAACATACAACTTCATACTCCTCTTAAATATACTACTGCATATTCCTTTTAAATATACTACTGCATATTCCTCTTAAACATACTACTTCATATTCTTCTTAAACAAAATGCTTCATATTCCTCTTAAACATAATACTTCATATTCCTCTTAAATATACTACTTCATATTCCTCTTAAATATACTACTTCACATTCGTCTTAAATATTCCTCTTCAAAATACTATTTCATATTCCTCTTAAATATACTACTTCATATTCCTCTTAAATATACTACTTCATATTCGTCTTAAACATACTACTTCATATTCCTCGTAAACATACTACTTCATTTTTCTTTTAAACATACTACTTCATATTCCTCTTACATATAGTACTTCACATTCCTCTTAAATATACTACTTCATATTCCTCTTAAACATACTACTTCATATTTCTCTTAAACATACTACTTCATATTCCTCTTAAACATACTATTTCATATTCCTCTTCAACATACTACTTCATATTCCTCTTAAATATACTACTTCATATTCCTCTTAAATATACTACTTCATATTCCTCTTAAACATACTACTACATATTCCTTTTAAACATACTACTTCATATTCCTCTTAAATATACTACTTCATATTCCTCTTAAACATATTACTTCATATTCTTCTTAAACATACTACTTCATATTCCTCTTAAACAAACTACTTCATATTCCGCTTAAATATACTACTTTATATTTCTCTTAAATATACTACTTCATATTCCTCTTAACAAATACTACTTCATATTCCTCTTAAACATACTACTTCATATTCCTCTTAAACATACTACTTCATATTCCTCTTAAACATACTACTTCATATTCCTCTTAAACATACTACTTCATATTCCTCTTAAACATACTACTTCATATTCCTCTTAAACATACTACTTCATATTCCTCTTAAACATACTACTTCATATTCCTCTTAAACATACTACTGCATATTCCTCTTAAACATACTTCTTCATATTCTTCTTAAAAAAAAAAATACATATTCCTCTTAAACATAATACTTCATATTCCTCTTAAATATACTACTTCATATTCCTCTTAAATATACTACTTCACATTCGTCTTAAATATTCCTCTTCAAAATACTATTTCATATTCCTCTTAAATATACTACTTCATATTCCTCTTAAATATACTACTTCATATTCGTCTTAAACATACTACTTCATATTCCTCTTAAACATACTACTTCATTTTTCTCTTAAACATACTACTTCATATTCCTCTTACATATAGTACTTCACATTCTTCTTAAATATACTACTTCATATTCCTCTTAAACATACTACTTCATATTCCTCTTAAACATACTACTTCACATTCTTCTTAAACATACTATTTCATGTTCCTCTTAAACATACTACTTTATATTCCTCTTAAATATACTACTTCATATTACTCTTAAACATACTACTTCATATTCCTCTTAAATATACTACTTCATATTCCTTTTAAACATACTACTACATATTCCTCTTAAATATACTACTTCATATTCCTCTTAAACATACTACTTCATATTCCTCTTAAACATACTACTTCATATTCCTCTTAAACAAACTACTTCATATTCCGCTTAAATATACTACTTTATATTCCTCTTAAATATACTACTTCATATTCCTCTTAACAAATACTTCTTCATATTCCTCTCAAACATACTACTTCATATTCCTCTTAAACATACTACTTAAAATTCCTCTTAAACATACTACTTCATATTCCTCTTAAACATACTACTTCATATTCCTCTTAAACATACTACTTCATATTCCTCTTAAACATACTACTTCATATTCCTCTTAAATATACTACTGCATATTCCTCTTAAACACACTTCTTCATATTCTTCTTAAACAAAATGCTTCATATTCCTCTTAAACATACTACTTCATATTCATCTTAAATATACTACTTCATATTTTTCTTAAATATACTACTGCACATTCGTCTTAAATATTCCTCTTCAAAATACTACTTCATTTTTCTCTTAAACATACTACTTCATATTCCTCTTACATATAGTACTTCACATTCCTCTTAAATATACTACTTCATATTCCTCTTAAACGTACTACTTCATATTCCTCTTAAACATACTACTTCATATTCCTCTTAAACATACTATTTCATATTCCTCTTAAACATACTACTTCATATTCCTCTTAAATATACTACTTCATATTCCTCTTAAATATACTACTTCATATTCCTCTTAAACATACTACTTCATATTCCTTTTAAACATACTACTTCATATTCCTCTTAAATATACTTTTTCATATTCCTCTTAAACATACTACTTCATATTCCTCTTAAACATACTACTTCATATTCCTCTTAAACAAACTACTTCATATTCCGCTTAAATATACTACTTTATATTCCTCTTAAATATACTACTTCATATTCCTCTTAAACATACTACTTAATATTCCTCTTAAACATACTACTTCATATTCCTCTTAAACATACTACTTCATATTCCTCTTAAACATACTGCTTCATATTCCTCTTAAACATACTACTTCATATTCCTCTTAAACATACTACTTCATATTCCTCTTAAACAAACTACTTCATATTCCTCTTAAACATACTACTTCATATTTCTCTTTAACATACTACTTCATATTCCTCTTAAACATACTACTTCATATTCCTCTTAAACATACTACTTCATATTCCTCTTAAATATACTACTTCATATTCCTCTTAAACATACTACTTCATATTCCTCTTAAACAAACTACTTCATATTCCTCTTAAACATACTACTTCATATTCCTCTTAAACATACTACTTCATATTCCTCTTAAACATACTACTTCATATTCCTCTTAAACATACTACTTCATATTCCTCTTAAACATTCTACTTCATATTCCCCTTAAAAATACCACTTCATATTCCTTTAAACACTACCTCATATTCCTCTTAAACATACTACTTCATATATACTACTTTATATTCCTCTTAAACATGCTACTTCATATTCCCCTTAAATATACTACTTCATATTCCTCTTCAATATACTACTTCATATTCCTCTTAAACATACTACTTCATATTCCTCTTAAACATACTACTTCTTATTCCTCTTTAACATACTACTTCATATTCCTCTTGAACATACTACTTCATATTCCTCTTAAACATGAAACTTTATATTCCTCTTAAACATACTACTTCATATTCCTCTTAAACATACTACTTCATATTCCTGTTAAATATAAAACATCATATTCCTCTTAAACATACTACTTCATATTCCTCTTAAACATATTACTTTATATTTCTCTTAAACATACTACTTCATATTCCTCTTAAACATACTACTTCATATTCCTCTTAAAAATACTACTTCATACTCCTCTTAAATATACTACTTCATATTCCTCTTAAACATACTACTTCATATTCCTCTTAAACATACAACTTCATACTCCTCTTAAATATACTACTGCATATTCCTTTTAAATATACTACTGCATATTCCTCTTAAACAAACTACTTCATATTCTTCTTAAACAAAATACTTCATATTTCTCTTAAACATAATACTTCATATTCCTCTTAAATATACTACTTCATATCCCTCTTAAATATACAACTTCACATTCGTCTTAAATATTCCTCTTCAAAATACTATTTCATATTCCTCTTAAATATACTACTTCATATTTCTCTTAAATATACTACTTCATATTCGTCTTAAACATACTACTATATATTCCTCTTAAACATACTACTTCATTTTTCTCTTAAACATACTACTTCATATTCCTCTTACATATAGTACTTCACATTCCTCTTAAATATACTTCTTCATATTCCTCTTAAACATACTACTTCATATTCCTCTTAAACATACTACTTCATATTCCTCTTAAACATACTATTTCATATTCCTCTTAAACATACTACTTCATATTCCTCTTAAACATACTACTTCATATTCCTCTTAAATATACTACTTCATATTCCTCTTAAACATACTACTTCATATTCCTTTAAACATACTACTTCATATTCCTCTTAAATATACTACTTCATATTCCTCTTAAACATACTACTTCATATTCCTCTTAAACATACTACTTCATATTCCTCTTAAACAAACTACTTCATATTCCGCTTAAATATACTACTTTATATTCCTCTTAAATATACTACTTCATATTCTTCTTAACAAATACTACTTCATATTCCTCTTAAACATACTACTTCATATTACTCTTAAACATACTACTTCATATTCCTCTTACATATAGTACTTCACATTCCTCTTAAATATACTACATCATATTCCTCTTAAACATACTTCTTCATATTCCTCTTAAACATACTACTTCATATTCCTCTTAAACATACTACTTCATATTCCTCTTAAACAAACTACTTCATATTCCGCTTAAATATACTACTTTATATTCCTCTTAAATATACTACTTCATATTCCTCTTAACAAATACTACTTCATATTCCTCTTAAACATACTACTTCATTTTTCTCTTAAACATACTACTTCATATTCCTCTTACATATAGTACTTCACATTCCTCTTAAATATACTACTTCATATTCCTCTTAAACATACTTCTTCATATTCCTCTTAAACATACTACTTCATATTCCTCTTAAATATACTACTGCATATTCCTCTTAAACATACTTCTTCATATTCTTCTTAAACAAAATACTTCATATTCCTCTTAAACATAATACTTCATATTCCTCTTAAATATACTACTTCATATTCCTCTTAAATATACTACTTCACATTCGTCTTAAATATTCCTCTTCAAAATACTACTTCATATTCCTCTTAAATATACTACTTAATATTCCTCTTAAATTTACTACTTCATATTCGTCTTAAACATACTACTGCATTTTCCTCTTAAACATACTACTTCATTTTTCTCTTAAACATACTACTTCATATTCCTCTTACATATAGTACTTCACATTCCTCTTAAATATACTACTTCATATTCCTCTTAAACATACTACTTCATATTCCTCTTAAACATACTACTTCATATTCCTCTTAAACATACTATTTCATATTCCTCTTAAACATACTACTTCATATTCCTCTTAAATATACTACTTCATATTCCTCTTAAATATACTTCTTCATATTCCTCTTAAACATACTACTTCAAATTCCTTTTAAACATACTACTTCATATTCCTCTTAAATATACTACTTCATATTCCTCTTAAACATACTACTTCATATTCCTCTTAAACATACTACTTCATATTCCTCTTAAACAAACTACTTCATATTCCGCTTAAATATACTACTTTATATTCCTCCTAAATATACTACTTCATATTCCTCTTAAACATACTACTTCATATTCCTCTTAAACATACTACTTCATATTCCTCTTAAACATACTACTTCATATTTCTCTTAAACATACTGCTTCATATTCCTCTTTAACATACTACTTCAAATTCCTCTTAAACATACTACTTCATATTCCTCTTAAACATACTACTTCATATTCCTCTTAAACATACTACTTCATATTCCTCTTGAACATTCTACTTCATATTCCCCTTAAAAATACCACTTCATATTCCTTTAAACACTACTTCATATTCCTCTTAAATATACTACTTCATATTCCTCTTCAATATACTACTGCATATTCCTCTTAAACATACTACTTCATATTCCTCTTAAACATACTACTTCTTATTCCTCTTTAACATACTACTTCATATTCCCCTTGAACATACAACTTCATATTCCTCTTAAACATGCTACTTTATATTCCTCTCAAACATACTACTTCATATTCCTCTTAAACATACTACTTCATATTCCTCTTAAATATAAAACATCATATTCCTCTTAAACATACTACTTCATATTCCTCTTAAACATACTACTTCATATTCCTCTTAAACATACTACTTCATATTCCTCTTAAACATACTACTTCATATTCTTCTTAAATATACTACTTAATATCCCTTTTAAATATACTACTTCATATTCCTCTTAAATATACTAATTCATATTACTCTTATATATACTACTTCACATTCCTCTTAAACATACTACTTCATATTCCTCTTAAACATACTACCTTATACTCCTCTTAAATATACTACTGCATATTCCTCTTAAACATACTACTTTATATTCCTCTTAAACATGCTGCTTCATATTCCTCTTAAATATACTACTTCATATGCCTCTTAAATATACTACTTCATATTCCTCTTAAACATACTACTTCATATTCCTCTTAAACATACGACTTCATATTCCTCTTAAACATACTACTTCATATTCCTCTTAAATATACTACTTCATATTCCCCTTAAACATACTACTTCATATTCCTCTTAAACATGCTGCTTCATATTCCTCTTAAATATACCACTTCATATTCCTCTTAAATAAACTACTTCATATTCCTCTTAAACATACTCCTTCATATTCCTCTTAAACATACTACTTCATATTCCTCTTAAACATACTACTTCATATTCCTCTTAAACATACTACTACTTCATATTCCTCTTAAACATACTACTTCATATTCCTCTTAAACATACTACTTCATATTCCTCTTAAATATAAAACTTCATATTCCTCTTAAAAATACTACTTCATATTCCTCTTAAACATACTACTTCATATTCCTCTTAAACATACTACTTCATATTCCTCTTAAATATACTACTTCATACTCCTCTTAAATATACTACTTCATATTCCTCTTAAACATACTACTTCATATTCCTCTTAAATATACTACTTCATATTCCTCTTAAATATACTACTTCATATTCCTCTCAAACATACTACTTCATATTCCTCTTAAACATACTACTTCATACTCCTCTTAAATATACTACTGCATATTCCTCTTAAATATTCTACTGCATATTCCTCTTAAACCTACTACTTTATATATTATTCTTAAACATACTACTATATATTCCTCTTAAACATAATACTTCATATTCCTCTTAAATATACTACTTCATATTCCTCTTAAATATACTACTTCACATTCGTTTTAAATATTCCTCTTCAAAATACTACTTCATATTCCTCTTAAATATACTACTTCATATTCCTCTTAAACATGCTACTTTATATTTCTCTTAAACATACTACTTCATATTCCTCTTAAACACACTACTTCATATTCCTCTTAAATATAAAACATCATATTCCTCTTAAACATACTACTTCATATTCCTCTTAAACATACTACTTCATATTCCTCTTAAACATACTACTTTATATTCCTCTTAAACATGCTACTTTATATTCCTCTTAAACATACTACTTCATATTCCTCTTAAACATACTACTTCATATTCCTCTTAAACATACTACTTCATATTCTTCTTAAATATACTACTTAATATCCCTGTTAAATATACTACTTCATATTCCTCTTAAATATACTACCTCATATTCCTCTTAAATATACTACTTCATATTCCTCTTAAACATACTACTTCATATTCCTCTTAAACATACACGTACTACCTTATACTCCTCTTAAATATACTACTGCATATTCCTCTTAAACATACTACTTCATATTCCTCTTAAATATACTACTTCATATTCCTCTTAAATATACTACTTCATATGCCTCTTAAACATACTACCTCATATTCTTCTTAAACATACTACTTCATATTCCTCTTAAACATACTACTTCATATTCCTCTTAAACATACTACTTCATATTCCTCTTAAATATACTACTTCATATTTCCCTTAAACATACTACTTTATATTCCTCTTAAACATGCTGCTTCATATTCCTCTTAAATATATTACTTCATATTCCTCTTAAACATACTACTTCATATTCCTCTTAAACATACTACTTCATATTCCTCTTAAACAAACTACTTCATTTTCCTCTTAAACATACTACTTCACATTCCTCTTAAATATACTACTTCATATTCCTCTTAAATATACAACTTCATATTCCTCTTAAATATACTACTTCATATTCCTCTCAAACATACTACTTCATATTCCTCTTAAACATACTACTTCATACTCCTCTTAAATATACTACTGCATATTCCTCTTAAATATTCTACTGCATATTCCTCTTAAACCTACTACTTTATATATTATTCTTAAACATACTACTATATATTCCTCTTAAACATAATACTTCATATTCCTCTTAAATATACTACTTCATATTCCTCTTAAATATACTACTTCACGTTCGTTTTAAATATTCCTCTTCAAAATACTACTTCATATTCCTCTTAAATATACTACTTCATATTCCTCTTAAACATGCTACTTTATATTCCTCTTAAACATACTACTTCATATTCCTCTTAAACATAATACTTCATATTCCTCTTAAATATAAAACATCATATTCCTCTTAAACATACTACTTCTTATTCCTCTTTAACATACTACTTCATATTTCCCTTGAACATACAACTTCATATTCCTCTTAAACATGCTACTTTATATTCCTCTTAAACATACTACTTCATATTCCTCTTAAACATACTACTTCATATTCCTCTTAAATATAAAACATCATATTCCTCTTAAACATACTACTTCATATTCCTCTTAAACATACTACTTCATATTCCTCTTAAACATACTACTTCATATTCCTCTTAAACATACTACTTCATATTCTTCTTAAATATACTACTTAATATCCCTTTTAAATATACTACTTCATATTCCTCTTAAATATACTTCTTCATATTCCTCTTAAATATACTACTTCATATTCCTCTTAAACATACTACTTCATATTCCTCTTAAACATACTACCTTATACTCCTCTTAAATATACTACTGCATATTCCTCTTAAACATACTACTTTATATTCCTCTTAAACATGCTGCTTCATATTCCTCTTAAATATACTACTTCATATGCCTCTTAAATATACTACTTCATATTCCTTTTAAACATACTACTTCATATTCCTCTTAAACATACGACTTCATATTCCTCTTAAACATACTACTTCATATTCCTCTTAAATATACTACTTCATATTCCCCTTAAACATACTACTTCATATTCCTCTTAAACATGCTGCTTCATATTCCTCTTAAATATACCACTTCATACTCCTCTTAAATAAACTACTTCATATTCCTCTTAAACATACTCCTTCATATTCCTCTTAAACATACTACTTCATATTCCTCTTAAACATACTACTTCATATTCCTCTTAAACATACTACTACTTCATATTCCTCTTAAACATACTACTTCATATTCCTCTTAAATATACTACTTCATATTCTTCTTAAATATAAAACTTCATATTCCTCTTAAACATACTACTTCATATTCCTCTTAAACATACTACTTCATATTCCTCTTAAACATACTACTTCATATTCCTCTTAAATATACTACTTCATACTCC
This sequence comes from Atherix ibis, assembly GCA_958298945.1. NCBI lineage: Eukaryota > Metazoa > Arthropoda > Insecta > Diptera > Athericidae > Atherix > Atherix ibis. The sequence goes on along the minus strand of CATQJD010000097.1, from coordinate 120,797 downwards.
TCTTAAATATACTACTTCATATTCCTCTTAAACATACTACTTCATATTCCTCTTAAATATACTACTTCATATTCCTCTTAAATATACTACTTCATATTCCTCTCAAACATACTACTTCATATTCCTCTTAAACATACTACTTCATACTCCTCTTAAATATACTACTGCATATTCCTCTTAAATATTCTACTGCATATTCCTCTTAAACGTACTACTTTATATATTATTCTTAAACATACTACTATATATTCCTCTTAAACATAATACTTCATATTCCTCTTAAATATACTACTTCATATTCCTTTTAAATATACTACTTCACGTTCGTTTTAAATATTCCTCTTCAAAATACTACTTCATTGTCCTCTTAAATATACTACTTCATATTCCTCTTAAACATGCTACTTTATATTCCTCTTAAACATACTACTTCATATTCCTCTTAAACATACTACTTCATATTCCTCTTAAATATAAAACATCATATTCCTCTTAAACATACTACTTCATATTCCTCTTAAACATACTACTTCATATTCCTCTTAAACATACTACTTCATATTCCTCTTAAACATGCTACTTTATATTCCTCTTAAACATACTACTTCATATTCCTCTTAAACATACTACTTCATATTCCTCTTAAACATACTACTTAATATTCTTCTTAAATATACTACTTAATATCCCTTTTAAGTATACTACTTCATATTCCTCTTAAATATACTACCTCATATTCCTCTTAAATATACTACTTGATATTCCTCTTAAACATACTACTTCATATTCCTCTTAAACATTTTACCTTATACTCCTCTTAAATATACTACTGCATATTCCTCTTAAACATACTACTTCATATTCCTCTTAAATATACTACTTCATATTCCTCTTAAATATACTACTTCATATGCCTCTTAAACATACTACTTCATATTCTTCTTAAACATACTACTTCATATTCCTCTGAAACATACTACTTCATATTCCTCTTAAACATACTACTTCATATTCCTCTTAAATATACTACTTCATATTTCCCTTAAACATACTACTTTATATTCCTCTTAAACATGCTGCTTCATATTCCTCTTAAATATATTACTTCATATTCCTCTTAAACATACTACTTCATATTCCTCTTAAAAATACTACTTCATATTCCTCTTAAACATACTACTTCATTTTCCTCTTAAACATACTACTTCACATTCCTCTTAAATATACTACTTCATATTCCTCTTAAATATACTACTTCATATTCCTCTTAAACATACTACTTCATATTCCTCTTAAACAAACTACTTCATATTCCTCTTAAATATACTACTTCATATTCCTCTTAAACATACTACTTCATATTCCTCTTAAACATACTAATTCATATTCCTCTTAAACATACTACTTCATTTTCCTCTTAAACATACTACTTCATATACCTCTTAAATATACTACTTTATATTCCTCTTAAATATACTACTTCATATTCCTCTTAAACATACTACTTCATATTCCTCTTAAATATACTACTTCATATTCCTCTTACACATACTACTTCATATTCCTCTTAAACATACAACTTCATATTCCTCTTAAACATACTACTTCATATTCCTCTTAAATATAATACTTCATATTCCTCTTAAACATACTACGTCATATCCCTCTAAAAAATATACTACTTCATATTCCCCTTAAACATACTACTTCATATTCCTCTTAAACATGCTGCTTCATATTCCTCTTAAATATACCACTTCATATTCCTCTTAAACTACTTCATATTCCTCTTAAACATACTCCTTCATATTCCTCTTAAACATACTACTTCATATTCCTCTTAAACATACTACTTCATATTCCTCTTAAACATACTACTTCAAATTCCTAAATATACTACTTTATATTCCTCTTAAATATACTACTTCATATTCCTCTTAAACATACTACTTCATATTCCTCTTAAATATACTACTTCATATTCCTCTTAAACATACTACTTCATATTCCTCTTAAACATACAACTTCATATTCCTCTTAAACATACTACTTCATATTCCTCTTAAATATACTACTTCATATTCCTCTTAAACATACTATGTCATATCCCTCTAAAAAATATACTACTTCATATTCTCCTTAAACATACTACTTAATATTCCTCTTAAACATGCTGCTTCATATTCCTCTTAAATATACCACTTCATATTCCTCTTAAACTACTTCATATTCCTCTTAAACATACTTCTTCATATTCCTCTTAAACATACTACTTCATATTCCTCTTAAACATACAACTTCATATTCCTCTTAAACATACTACTTCATATTCTTCTTAAACAAACTACTTCATATTCCTCTTAAACATACTACTTCATATTCCTCTTAAATATAAAACTTCATATTCCTCTTAAACATACTACTTCATATTCCTCTTAAACATACTACTTCATATTCCTCTTAAAAATACTACTTCATATTCCTCTTAAATATACTACTTCATACTCCTCTTAAATATACTACTTCATATTCCTCTTAAACATACTACTTCATATTCCTCTTAAATATACTACTTCATATTTCTCTTAAATATACTACTTCATATTCCTCTTAAACATACTACTTCATATTCCTCTTAAACATACTACTTCTTACTCCTCTTAAATATACTACTGCATATTCCTCTTAAATATTCTACTGCATATTCCTCTTAAACATACTACTTCATATTCTTCTTAAACATACTACTATATGTTCCTCTTAAACATAATATTTCATATTCCTCTTAAATATACTACTTCATATTCCTCTTAAATATACTACTTCATACTCCTCTTAAATATACTACTTCATATTCCTCTTAAACATACTACTTCATATTCCTCTTAAACATACTACTTTTTATTCCTCTTAAATATACTACTTCATATTCCTCTTAAATATACTACTTCATATTCCTCTTTAACATACTACTTCATATTCCTCTTAAACAAACTACTTCATATTCCTCTTAAACATACTACTTCATATTCCTCTTAAACATACTACTTCATATTCCTCTTAAACATACAACTTCATATTCCTCTTAAACATACTTGTTCATATTCCTCTTAAACATACTACTTCATATTCCTCTTAAACATACTACTTCATATTCCTTTAAACATACTACTTCATATTCCTCTTAAATATACTACTTCATATTCCTCTTAAACATACTACTTCATATTCCTCTTAAACATACTACTTCATACTCCTCTTAAATATACTACTGCATATTCCTCTTAAATATACTACTGCATATTCCTCTTAAACATACTACTTCATATTCCTCTTAAATATACTACTTCATATGCCTCTTAAACATACTACTTCATATTCCTCTTAAACATACTACTTCATATTCCTCTTAAACATACTACTTCATTTTCCTCTTAAACATACTACTTCATATTCCTCTTAAACATGCTGCTTCATATTCCTCTTAAATATACCACTTCATATTCCTCTTAAACTACTTCATATTCCTCTTAAACATACTCCTTCATATTCCTCTTAAACATACTACTTCATATTCCTCTTAAACATACTACTTCATATTCCTCTTAAACATACTACTTCATATTCCTAAATATACTACTTTATATTCCTCTTAAATATACTACTTCATATTCCTCTTAAACATACTACTTCATATTCCTCTTAAATATACTACTTCATATTCCTCTTAAACATACTACTTCATATTCCTCTTAAACATACAACATCATATTCCTCTTAAACATACTACTTCATATTCCTCTTAAATATACTACTTCATATTCCTCTTAAACATACTATGTCATATCCCTCTAAAAAATATACTACTTCATATTCCCCTTAAACATACTACTTCATATTCCTCTTAAACATGCTGCTTCATATTCCTCTTAAATATACCACTTCATATTCCTCTTAAACTACTTCATATTCCTCTTAAACATACTCCTTCATATTCCTCTTAAACATACTACTTCATATTCCTCTTAAACATACAACTTCATATTCCTCTTAAACATACTACTTCATATTCTTCTTAAACAAACTACTTCATATTCCTCTTAAACATACTACTTCATATTCCTCTTAAATATAAAACTTCATATTCCTCTTAAACATACTACTTCATATTCCTCTTAAACATACTACTTCATATTCCTCTTAAAAATACTACTTCATATTCCTCTTAAATATACTACTTCATACTCCTCTTAAATATACTACTTCATATTCCTCTTAAACATACTACTTCATATTCCTCTTAAATATACTACTTCATATTTCTCTTAAATATACTACTTCATATTCCTCTTAAACATACTACTTCATATTCCTCTTAAACATACTACTTCTTACTCCTCTTAAATATACTACTGCATATTCCTCTTAAATATTCTACTGCATATTCCTCTTAAACATACTACTTCATATTCTTCTTAAACATACTACTATATGTTCCTCTTAAACATAATATTTCATATTCCTCTTAAATATACTACTTCATATTCCTCTTAAATATACTACTTCATACTCCTCTTAAATATACTACTTCATATTCCTCTTAAACATACTACTTCATATTCCTCTTAAACATACTACTTTTTATTCCTCTTAAATATACTACTTCATATTCCTCTTAAATATACTACTTCATATTCCTCTTTAACATACTACTTCATATTCCTCTTAAACAAACTACTTCATATTCCTCTTAAACATACTACTTCATATTCCTCTTAAACATACTACTTCATATTCCTCTTAAACATACAACTTCATATTCCTCTTAAACATACTTGTTCATATTCCTCTTAAACATACTACTTCATATTCCTCTTAAACATACTACTTCATATTCCTTTAAACATACTACTTCATATTCCTCTTAAATATACTACTTCATATTCCTCTTAAACATACTACTTCATATTCCTCTTAAACATACTACTTCATACTCCTCTTAAATATACTACTGCATATTCCTCTTAAATATACTACTGCATATTCCTCTTAAACATACTACTTCATATTCCTCTTAAATATACTACTTCATATGCCTCTTAAACATACTACTTTATATTCCTCTTAAATATACTACTTCATATTCCTCTTAAACATACTACTTCATATTCCTCTTAAACAAACTACTTCATATTCCTCTTAAATATACTACTTCATATTCCTCTTAAACATACTACTTCATATTCCTCTTAAACATACTACTTCATATTCCTCTTAAACATACTACTTCATTTTCCTCTTAAACATACTACTTCATATTCCTCTTAAATATACTACTTTATATTTCTCTTAAATATACTACTTCATATTCCTCTTAAACATACTACTTCATATTCCTCTTAAATATACTACTTCATATTCCTCTTAAAGATACTACTTCATATTCCTCTTAAACATACAACTTCATATTCCTCTTAAACATACTAATTCATATTCCTCTTAAATATACTACTTCATATTCCTCTTAAACATACTACGTCACATCCCTCTAAAAAATATACTACTTCATATTCCCCTTAAACATACTACTTCATATTCCTCTTAAACATGCTGCTTCATATTCCTCTTAAATATAACACTTCATATTCCTCTTAAACTACTTCATATTCCTCTTAAACATACTCCTTCATATTCCTGTTAAACATACTACTTCATATTCCTCTTAAACATACAACTTCAGATTCCTCTTAAACATACTACTTCATATTCTTCTTAAACATACTACTTCATATTCCTCTTAAACATACTACTTCATATTCCTCTTAAATATAAAACTTCATATCCCTCTTAAACATACTACTTCATATTCCTCTTAAACATACTACTTCATATGCCTCTTAAACATACTACTTCATATTCCTCTTAAATATACTACTTCATACTCCTCTTAAATATACTACTTCATATTCCTCTTAAACATACTACTTCATATTCCTCTTAAATATACTACTTCATATTCCTCTTAAATATACTACTTCATATTCCTCTTAAACATACTACTTCATATTCCTCTTAAACATACTACTTCTTACTCCTCTTAAATATACTACTGCATATTCCTCTTAAATATTCTACTGCATATTCCTCTTAAACAGACTACTTCATATTCTTCTTAAACATACTACTATATATTCCTCTTAAACATAATACTTCATATTCCTCTTAAATATACTACTTCATATTCCTCTTAAATATACTACTTCACGTTCGTTTTAAATATTCCTCTTCAAAATACTACTTTATATTCCTCTTAAATATACTACTTCATATTCCTCTTAAATATACTACTTCATATTCATCTTAAACATACTACTTCATATTCCTCTTAAACATACTACTTCATATTCCTCTTAAACATACTACTTCATATTCCTCTTACATATAGTACTTCACATTCCTCTTAAATATACTACTTCATATTCCTCTTAAACATAACATACTACTTCATATTCCTCTTAAACATACTATTTCATATTCCTCTTAAACATACTACTTCATATTCCTCTTAAATATACTTCTTCATATTCCTCTTAAATATACTACTTCATATTCCTCTTAAACATACTACGTCATATTCCTTTAAAACATACTACTTCATATTCCTCTTAAATATACTACTTCATATTCCTCTTAAACATACTACTTCATATTCCTCTTAAACATACTACTTCATATTCCTCTTAAACAAACTACTTCATATTCCGCTTAAATATACTACTTTATATTCCTCTTAAACATACTACTTCATATTCCTCTTAAACAAACTACTTCATATTCCTCTTAAACATACTACTTCATATTTCTCTTAAATATACTACTTCATATTCCTCTTAAACATACTACTTCATATTCCTCTTAAACATACTACTTCATATTCCTCTTAAATATACTACTTCATATTCCTCTTTAACATACTACTTCATATTCCTCTTAAACAAACTACTTCATATTCCTCTTAAACATATTACTTCATATTCCTCTTAAACATACTACTTCATATTCCTCTTAAACATACTACTTCATATTCCTCTTAAACATACTAGTTCATATTCCTCTTAAACATACTACTTTATATTCCTCTTAAACATACTACTTCATATTCCTTTAAACATACTACTTCATATTCCTCTTAAATATACTACTTCATATTCCTCTTAAATATACTACTTCATATTCCTCTTAAACATACTACTTCATATTCCTCTTAAACATACTACTTCATACTCCTCTTAAATATACTACTGCATATTCCTCTTAAATATACTACTGCATATTCCTCTTAAACATACTACTTCATATTCCTCTTAAACATACTACTTCATAATCCACTTAAACATAATACTTCATATTCCTCTTAAATATACTACTTCACATTCCTCTTAAGTATACTACTTCACATTCGTCTTAAACATAATACTTCGTATTCCTCTTCAAAATACTACTTCATATTACTCTTAATAAACTACTTCATATTCCTCTTAAATATACTACTTCATATTCGTCTTAAACATATTACTTCATATTCCTCTTAAACATACTACTTCATTTTCCTCCTAAACATACTTCTTCATATTCCTCTTACATATAGTACTTCATATTCCTCTTAAATATACTACTTCATATTCCTCTTAAACATACTACTTCATATTCCTCTTAAATATACTACTTCATATTCCTCTTAAATATACTACGTCATATTTTTCTTAAACATACTTCTTCATATTCCTCTCAAACATACTACTTCATATTCCTCTTAAATATACTACTTCATATTCCTCTTAAACATACTACGGCCTATTCCTCCTAAACATACTACTTCATATTCCTCTTAAACATACTGCTTCATATTCCTCTTAAACATACTACCTCATATTCCTCTTAAATATACTACTTCATATTCCTCTTAAATATACTACCTTATGTTCGTCTTAAACATACTACTTCATATTCCTCTTAAACATACTACTTCATATTCCTCTTAAACATACTACTTCGTATTCCTCTTAAATATAGTACTTCATATTCTTCTTAAATATACTACTTCATATTCCTCTTAAACATACTACCTCATATTCCTCTTAAATATACTACTTCATATTCCTCTTAAATATACTACCTTATGTTCGTCTTAAACATACTACTTCATATTCCTCTTAAACATACTACTTCATATTCCTCTTAAACATACTACTTCGTATTCCTCTTAAATATAGTACTTCATATTCTTCTTAAATATACTACTTCATATTCCTCTTAAACATACTACTTCATATTCATCTTAAATATACTACTTCATATTCCTCTTAAATATACTACTTCATATTCTTCTTAAACATACTTCTTCACATTCCTCTTAAACAAACTACTTCATATTCCTCTTAAACATACTATTTCATATTTTTCTTAAACATACGACTTCATATTCCTCTTAAATATACTACTTCATATTCCTCTTAAATATACTACTTCATATTCCTATTAAACATACTACTTCATATTCCTCTTAAACATACTGCTTCATATTCCTCTTAAACATACTACTTCATACTCCTCTTAAATATACTACTGCATATTTCTCTTAAATATACAACTGCATATTGCTCTAAAACATACTACTTCATATTCCTCTTAAACATACTACTTCATATTCCTCTTAAATATACTACTTCATATTCCTCTTAAATATACTACTTCATATTCCTCTTAAATATACTACTTCACATTCGTCTTAAACATACTACTTCATATTCCTCTTCAAAATACTACTTCATATTCCTCTTAAATATACTACTTCATATTCCTCTTAAATATACTACTTCACATTCGTCTTAAACATACTACTTCATATTCCTCTTCAAAATACTACTTCATATTCCTCTGAAATATACTACTTCATATTCCTCTTAAATATACTACTTCATTTTCCTCTTTAACATACTACTTCATATTCCCCTTATATATAGTACTTCATATTCCTCTTAAATATACTACTTCATATTCCTCTTAAACATACTACTTCATATTCCTCTTAAATATACTACTTCATATTCCTCTTAAATATACTACTTCATATTCCTCTTAAACATACTACTTCATACTCCTCTTAAAGATACTACTGCATATTCCTCTTAAATATACAACTGCACATTCCTCTAAAACATACTATTTCATATTCCTCTTAAACATACTACTTCATATTCCTCTTAAACATAATACTTCATATTCCTCTTAAATATACTACTTCATATTCCTCTTAAATATACTACTTCATTTTCCTCTTAAACATACTACTTCATATTCCTCTTATATATAGTACTTCATATTCCTCTTAAATATACTACTTCATATTCCTCTTAAACATACTACTTCATATTCCTCTTAAACATACTACTTCATATTCCTCATAAATATACTACTTCATTTTCCTCTTAAACATACTACTTCATATTCCTCTTATATATAGTACTTCATATTCCTCTAAAACATACTACTTCATATTCCTCTTAAACATACTACTTCATATTCCTCTTAAACATAATACTTTATATTCCTCTTAAATATACTACTTCATATTCCTCTTAAATATACTACTTCACATTCGTCTTAAACATACTACTTCATATTCCTCTTCAAAATACTACTTCATATTCCTCTGAAATATACTACTTCATATTCCTCTTAAAAATACTACTTCATATTCGCCTTAAACATACTACTTCATATTCCTCTTAAATATACTACTTCATTTTCCTCTTAAACATACTACTTCATATTCCTCTTATATATAGTACTTCATATTCCTCTTAAATATACTACTTCATATTCCTCTTAAACATACTACTTCATATTCCTCTTAAATATACTACTTCATATTCCTCTTAAATACACTACTTCATTTTCCTCTTAAATATATTACTTCATATTCCTCTTATATAAAGTACTTCATATTCCTCTTAAATATACTACTTCATATTCCTCTTAAACATACTTCTTCATATTCCTCTTAAATATACTAATTCATATTCCTCTTAAAAATACTACTTCATATTCGCCTTAAACAAACTACTTCATTATCTTCTTAAATATACTACTTCAGTTTCCTCTTAAACATACTACTTCATATTCCTCTTAAATATACTACTTCATATTCCTCTTAAACATACTGCTTCATATTTCTCTTAAACATACTACTTCATATTCCTCTTAAATATACTACTTCATATTCCTCTTAAATATACTACCAAATATTCGTGTTAAACATACTACGTCATATTCCTCTTAAACATACTACTTCATATTCCTCTTAAACATACTACTTCACATTCCTCTTAAATATAGTACTTCATATTCCTCTTAAATATACTACTTTATATTCCTCTTAAACATACTACTTCATATTCCTCTTAAATATACTACTTCATATTCCTCTTAAATATACTACTTCATATTCCTCTTAAACATACTACTTCATATTCCTCTTAAACAAACTACTTCATATTCCTCTTAAATATACTACTTCATGTTCCTCTTAAACATACTATTTTACATTCCTCTTAAACACACTACTTCATATTCCTCTTAAACATACTACTTCATGTTCCTCTTAAACATACTACTTCATATCCTCTTAAATATTTTACTTCATATTCCTCTTAAATATACAACTTCATATTCCTCTTAGACATACTACTTCATATTCCTCTTAAATGTACTACTTCATATTCCTCTTAAATATACTACTTCATATTCCTCTTCAACATAATACTTCATATTCCTCTTAAATATACTACTTCATATTCGTCTTAAACATACTACTTCATATTCCTTTTAAACATACTACTTCATATTCCTCTTAAACATACTACTTCACATTCCTCTTAAATATAGTACTTCATATTCCTCTTAAATATACTACTTCATATTCCTCTTAAACATACTACTTCATATTCCTCTTAATTATATTACTTCATATTCCTCTTAAATATACTACTTCATATTCTTCTTAGACATAATTCTACATATTTCTCTTAAACATACTAATTCATATTCCTCTTAAACATACTATTTCATATTCCTCTTCAACATACTACTTCATATTCCTCTTAAATATACTACTTCATATTCCTCTTAAATATATTACTTCATATTCCTCTTAAACATACTACTTCATATTCCTCTTAAACATACTACTTCATATTCCTCTTAAACATACTACTTCATATTCCTCTGAAACATACTACTTCATATTCCTCTTAAATATAATACTTCATATTCCTCTTAAACACAAACTACTTCATATTCCTCTTAAATATACTACTTCATATTCCTCTTAAACATTCTACTTCATATTCCTCTTAAACATACTACTTCATATTCCTGTTAAACATACTACTTCATATTCCTCTTAAACATACTACTTCATATACATCTTAAATATACTAATTCATATTCCTCTTAAATATACAACTTCATATTCCTCTTAAACATACTACTTCATAATTCTCTTAAATATACTACTTCATATTCCTCTTAAATATACAACTTCATATTCCTCTTAAACATACTACTTCATATTCCTCTTAAACATACTACTTCATATTCCTCTTAAACATACTACTTCATATTCCTCTTAAACATACTACTTCATATTCCTCTTAAACATACTACTTCATATTCCTCTTAAATATACTACTTCATATTCCTCTTAAATATACTACTTCATATTCCTCTTCAACATAATACTTCATATTCCTCTTAAATATACTACTTCATATTCCTCTTAAACATACTACTTCATATTCCTCTTAAACATACTACTTCATATTCCTCTTAAACATACTACTTCATATTCCTCTTAAACATTCTACTTCATATTCCTCTTAAACATATTACTACATATTCCTCTTAAATATACTACTTCATGTTCCTCTTAAACATACTACTTCACATTCCTCTTAAACACACTACTTCATATTTCTCTTAAACATACTACTTCATGTTCCTCTTAAACATACTACTTCATATCCTCTTAGATATTCTACTTCATATTCCTCTTAAATATACAACTTCATATTTCTCTTAGACATACTACTTCATACCTCTTAAATGTACTACTTCATATTCCTCTTAAATATACTACTTCATATTCCTCTTAAACATACTACTTCATATTCCTCTTAAACATACTACTTCATATTCCTCTTAAACATACTACTTCATATTCCTCTTAAACATACTACTTCATATTCCTCTTAAACATACTACTTCATATTCCTTTTAAATATACTACTTCATATTCCTCTTAAATATACTACTTCATATTCCTCCTAAACATAATACTTCATATTCCTCTTAAATATACTACTTCATATTCGTCTTAAACATACTACTTCATATTCCTTTTAAACATACTACTTCATATTCCTCTTAAACATACTACTTCACATTCCTCTTAAACATACTATTTCATATTCCTCTTCAACATACTACTTCATATTCCTCTTAAATATACTACTTCATATTCCTCTTAAATATACTACTTCATATTCCTCTTAAACATACTACTTCATATTCCTCTTAAACATACTACTTCATATTCCTCTTAAACATACAACTTCATATTCCTCTGAAACATACTACTTCATATTCCTCTTAAACATAATACTTCATATTCCTCTTAAACAAACTACTTCATATTCCTCTTAAATATACTACTTCATATTCCTCTTAAACATTCTACTTCATATTCCTCTTAAATATACTACTTCATATTCCTATTAAATATACAACTTCATATTCCTCTTAAACATACTACTTCATATTTCTCTTAAATATACTACTTCATATTCCTCTTAAATATACTACTTCATGTTCCTCTTAAACATACTACTTCATATTCCTCTTAAACATACTACTTCATATTCCTCTTAAACATACTACTTCATATTCCTCTTAAACATACTACTTCATATTCCTCTTAAACATACTACTTCATATTCCTCTTAAATATACTACTTCATATTCCTCTTAAACATACTACTTCATATTCCTCTTAAACATACTACTTCATATTCCTCCTATACATATTACTTCATATTCCTCTTAAATATACTACTTTATATTCCCCTTAAACATACTACTTTATATTCCTCTTAAACATGCTACTTCATATTCCTCTTAAATATACTACTTCATATTCCTCTTAAATATACTACTTCATATTCCTCTTAAACATACTACTTCATATTCCTCTTGAACATACGACTTCATATTCCTTTAAAACATACTACTTCATATTCCTCTTAAACATACTACTTCATATTCCTCTTAAACATACTACTTCATATTCCTCTTAAATATACTACTTCATATTCCTCTTAAATATACTACTTCATATTCCTCTTCAACATAATATTTCATATTCCTCTTAAATATACTACTTCATATTCCTCTTAAATATACTACTTCATATTCCTCTTAAACATACTACTTCATATTCCTCTTAAGCATACTACTTCATATTCCTCTTAAACATACTACTTCATATTCCTCTTAAACATATTACTTCATATTCCTCTTAAATATACTACTTTATATTCCCCTTAAACATACTATTTTATATTCCTCTTAAACATGCTACTTCATATTCCTCTTAAATAAACTACTTCATATTCCTCTTAAATATACTACTTCATATTCCTCTTAAACATACTACTTCATATTCCTCTTAAACATACTACTTCATATTCCTCTTGAACATACTACTTTATATTCCCCTTAAACATACTACTTTATATTCCTCTTAAACATGCTACTTCATATTCCTCTTAAATAAACTACTTCATATTCCTCTTAAATATACTACTTCATATTCCTCTTAAACATACTACTTCATATTCCTCTTAAACATACTACTTCATATTCCTCTTAAACATACTACTTCATATTCCTCTTAAACATACTACTTCATATTCCACTTAAGTATACTACTTCATATTCCTCTTAAATATACTACTTCATATTCCTCTTAAACATACTATTTCATATTCCTCTTAAACATACTACTTCATATTCCTCTTAAACATACTATTTCATATTCCTCTTAAACATATTACTTCATATTCCTCTTAAATATACTACTTCATATTCCCCTTAAACATACTACTTTATATTCCTCTTAAACATGCTACTTCATATTCCTCTTAAATATACTACTTCATATTCCTCTTAAATATACTACTTCATATTCCTCTTAAACATACCACTTCATATTCCTCTTAAACATACTACTTCATATTCCTCTTAAACATACCACTTCATATTCCTCTTAAGCATTCTACTTCATACTCCTCTTAAATATACTACTTCATATTCCTCTTAAACATCCTACTTCATATTCCTCTTAAACATACTACTTCATATTCCTCTTAAATATACTACTTCATATTACTCTTAAACATACTACTTCATATTCCTCTTAAACATACTACTTCATATTCCTCTTAAACATACTACTTCATATTCCTCTTAAATATACTACTTCATATTCCTCTTAAATATACAACTTCATATTCCTCTTAAACATCCTACTTCATATTCCTCTTAAACATACTACTTCATATTCTTCTTAAATATACTACTTCATATTCCTCTTAAACATATTACTTCATATTCCTCTTAAATATACTACTTTATATTCCCCTTAAACATACTACTTTATATTCCTCTTAAGCATGCTACTTCATATTCCTCTTAAATATACTACTTCATATTCCTCTTAAATATACTACTTTATATTCCTCTTAAACATACTATTTCATATTCCTCTTAAACATACTACTTCATATTCCTCTTAAACATACTACTTCATATTCCTCTTAAATATAGTACTTCATATTCCTCTTAAATATACTACTTCATATTCCTCTTCAACATAATATTTCATATTCCTCTTAAATATACTACTTCATATTCCTCTTAAATATACTACTTCATGTTCCTCTTAAACATACTACTTCATATTCCTCTTAAGCATACTACTTCATATTCCTCTTAAACATACTACTTCATATTCCTCTTAAACATACTACTTCATATTCCTCTTAAACATACTATTTCATATTCCTCTTAAACATATTACTTCATATTCCTCTTAAATATACTACTTCATATTCCCCTTAAACATACTACTTTTTATTCCTTTTAAACATGCTACTTCATATTCCTCTTAAATATACTACTTCATATTCCTCTTAAAAATACTACTTCATATTACTCTTAAACATACTACTTCATATTCCTCTTAAACATACTACTTCATATTCCTCTTAAACATACTACTTCATATTCCTCTTAAATATACTACTTCATATTCCTCTTAAATATACTACTTCATATTCCTCTTAAACATCCTACTTCATATTCCTCTTAAACATACTACTTCATATTCTTCTTAAATATACTACTTCATATTCCTCTTAAACATATTACTTCATATTCCTCTTAAATATACTACTTTATATTCCCCATAAACATACTACTTTATATTCCTCTTAAACATGCTACTTCATATTCCTCTTAAATATACTACTTCATATTCCTCTTAAATATACTACTTTATATTCCTCTTAAACATACTATTTCATATTCCTCTTAAACATACTACTTCATATTCCTCTTAAACATACTACTTCATATTCCTCTTAAATATAGTACTTCATATTCCTCTTAAATAAACTACTTCATATTCCTCTTCAACATAATATTTCATATTCCTCTTAAATATACTACTTCATATTCCTCTTAAATATACTACTTCATGTTCCTCTTAAACATACTACTTCATATTCCTCTTAAACATACTACTTCATATTCCTCTTAAACATACTATTTCATATTCCTCTTAAACATATTACTTCATATTCCTCTTAAATATACTACTTCATATTCCCCTTAAACATACTACTTTATATTCCTCTTAAACATGCTACTTCATATTCCTCTTAAATATACTACTTCATATTCCTCTTAAATATACTACTTCATATTCCTCTTAAACATACCACTTCATATTCCTCTTAAACATACTACTTCATATTCCTCTTAAACATACCACTTCATATTCCTCTTAAGCATTCTACTTCATACTCCTCTTAAATATACTACTTCATATTCCTCTTAAACATCCTACTTCATATTCCTCTTAAACATACTACTTCATATTCCTCTTAAATATACTACTTCATATTACTCTTAAACATACTACTTCATATTCCTCTTAAACATACTACTTCATATTCCTCTTAAACATACTACTTCATATTCCTCTTAAATATACTACTTCATATTCCTCTTAAATATACTACTTCATATTCCTCTTAAACATCCTACTTCATATTCCTCTTAAACATACTACTTCATATTCTTCTTAAATATACTACTTCATATTCCTCTTAAACATATTACTTCATATTCCTCTTAAATATACTACTTTATATTCCCCTTAAACATACTACTTTATATTCCTCTTAAACATGCTACTTCATATTCCTCTTAAATATACTACTTCATATTCCTCTTAAATATACTACTTTATATTCCTCTTAAACATACTATTTCATATTCCTCTTAAACATACTACTTCATATTCCTCTTAAACATACTACTTCGTATTCCTCTTAAATATAGTACTTCATATTCCTCTTAAATATACTACTTCATATTCCTCTTCAACATAATATTTCATATTCCTCTTAAATATACTACTTCATATTCCTCTTAAATATACTACTTCATGTTCCTCTTAAACATACTACTTCATATTCCTCTTAAGCATACTACTTCATATTCCTCTTAAACATACTACTTCATATTCCTCTTAAACATACTACTTCATATTCCTCTTAAACATACTATTTCATATTCCTCTTAAACATATTACTTCATATTCCTCTTAAATATACTACTTCATATTCCCCTTAAACATACTACTTTATATTCCTCTTAAACATGCTACTTCATATTCCTCTTAAATATACTACTTCATATTCCTCTTAAAAATACTACTTCATATTCCTCTTAAACATACAATTTCATATTCCTCTTAAACATACTACTTCATATTCCTCTTAAACATACTACTTCATATTCCTCTTAAACATACTACTTCATACTCCTCTTAAATATACTACTGCATATTCCTCTTAAATACACTACTGCATATTCCTCTAAAACAAACTACTTCTTATTCCTCTTAAACATACTACTTCATATTCCTCTTAAACATAATACTTCATATTCCTCTTAAATATACTACTTCATATGCCTCTTAAATATACTACTTCATATTCGTCTTAAACATACTACTTCATATTCCTCTTCAAAATACTACTTCATATTCGTCTTAAATATACTACTTCATATTCCCCTTAAACATACTACTTTATATTCCTCTTAAACATGCTACTTCATATTCCTCTTAAATATACTACTTCATATTCCTCTTAAATATACTACTTCATATTCCTTTTAAACATACAACTTTATATTCCTCTTAAACATACTACTTCATATTCCTCTTAAACATACTACTTCATATTCCTCT
The DNA here is from genome assembly GCA_958298945.1 of Atherix ibis. NCBI lineage: Eukaryota > Metazoa > Arthropoda > Insecta > Diptera > Athericidae > Atherix > Atherix ibis. The sequence goes on along the minus strand of CATQJD010000097.1, from coordinate 103,135 downwards.
TAAACATACTACTTCATACTCCTCTTAACAATACTACTTCATATTCCTCTTAAATATACTACTTCATATTCCTCTTAAACATATTACTTCATATTCCTCTTAAATATACTACTTTATATTCTCCTTAAACATACTACTTTATATTCCTCTTAAACATGCTACTTCATATTCCTCTTAAATAAACTACTTCATATTCCTCTTAAATATACTACTTCATATTCCTCTTAAACACACTACTTCATATTCCTCTTAAACATACTACTTCATATTCCTCTTAAACATACTACTTCATATTCCTCTTAAACAAACTACTTCATATTCCTCTTAAATATACTTCTTCATATTCATCTTAAACATACTACTTCATATTCCTCTTAAACATACTACTTCATATTCCTCTTAAACATACTACTTCATATTACTCTTAAACATACTACTTCAAATTTCTCTTAAGTATACTACTTCATATTCCTCTTAAATATACTACTTCATATTCCTCTTAAACATACTATTTCATATTCCTCTTAAACATACTACTTCATATTCCTCTTCAACATACTATTTCATATTCCTCTTAAACATATTACTTCATATTCCTCTTAAATAAACTACTTCATATTCCTCTTCAACATAATATTTCATATTCCTCTTAAATATACTACTTCATATTCCTCTTAAATATACTACTTCATGTTCCTCTTAAACATACTACTTCATATTCCTCTTAAACATACTACTTCATATTCCTCTTAAACATACTATTTCATATTCCTCTTAAACATATTACTTCATATTCCTCTTAAATATACTACTTCATATTCCCCTTAAACATACTACTTTATATTCCTCTTAAACATGCTACTTCATATTCCTCTTAAATATACTACTTCATATTCCTCTTAAATATACTACTTCATATTCCTCTTAAACATACCACTTCATATTCCTCTTAAACATACTACTTCATATTCCTCTTAAACATACCACTTCATATTCCTCTTAAGCATTCTACTTCATACTCCTCTTAAATATACTACTTCATATTCCTCTTAAACATCCTACTTCATATTCCTCTTAAACATACTACTTCATATTCCTCTTAAATATACTACTTCATATTACTCTTAAACATACTACTTCATATTCCTCTTAAACATACTACTTCATATTCCTCTTAAACACACTACTTCATATTCCTCTTAAATATACTACTTCATATTCCTCTTAAATATACTACTTCATATTCCTCTTAAACATCCTACTTCATATTCCTCTTAAACATACTACTTCATATTCTTCTTAAATATACTACTTCATATTCCTCTTAAACATATTACTTCATATTCCTCTTAAATATACTACTTTATATTCCCCTTAAACATACTACTTTATATTCCTGTTAAACATGCTACTTCATATTCCTCTTAAATATACTACTTCATATTCCTCTTAAATATACTACTTTATATTCCTCTTAAACATACTATTTCATATTCCTCTTAAACATACTACTTCATATTCCTCTTAAACATACTACTTCATATTCCTCTTAAATATAGTACTTCATATTCCTCTTAAATATACTACTTCATATTCCTCTTCAACATAATATTTCATATTCCTCTTAAATATACTACTTCATATTCCTCTTAAATATACTACTTCATGTTCCTCTTAAACATACTACTTCATATTCCTCTTAAGCATACTACTTCATATTCCTCTTAAACATACTACTTCATATTCCTCTTAAACATACTACTTCATATTCCTCTTAAACATACTATTTCATATTCCTCTTAAACATATTACTTCATATTCCTCTTAAATATACTACTTCATATTCCCCTTAAACATACTACTTTATATTCCTCTTAAACATGCTACTTCATATTCCTCTTAAAAATACTACTTCATATTCCTCTTAAACATACAATTTCATATTCCTCTTAAACATACTACTTCATATTCCTCTTAAACATACTACTTCATATTCCTCTTAAACATACTACTTCATACTCCTCTTAAATATACTACTGCATATTCCTCTTAAATACACTACTGCATATTCCTCTAAAACAAACTACTTCTTATTCCTCTTAAACATACTACTTCATATTCCTCTTAAACATAATACTTCATATTCCTCTTAAATATACTACTTCATATGCCTCTTAAATATACTACTTCATATTCGTCTTAAACATACTACTTCATATTCCTCTTCAAAATACTACTTCATATTCGTCTTAAATATACTACTTCATATTCCCCTTAAACATACTACTTTATATTCCTCTTAAACATGCTACTTCATATTCCTCTTAAATATACTACTTCATATTCCTCTTAAATATACTACTTCATATTCCTTTTAAACATACAACTTTATATTCCTCTTAAACATACTACTTCATATTCCTCTTAAACATACTACTTCATATTCCTCTTAAACATACTACTTCATACTCCTCTTAACAATACTACTTCATATTCCTCTTAAATATACTACTTCATATTCCTCTTAAACATATTACTTCATATTCCTCTTAAATATACTACTTTATATTCTCCTTAAACATACTACTTTATATTCCTCTTAAACATGCTACTTCATATTCCTCTTAAATAAACTACTTCATATTCCTCTTAAATATACTACTTCATATTCCTCTTAAACACACTACTTCATATTCCTCTTAAACATACTACTTCATATTCCTCTTAAACATACTACTTCATATTCCTCTTAAACAAACTACTTCATATTCCTCTTAAATATACTTCTTCATATTCATCTTAAACATACTACTTCATATTCCTCTTAAACATACTACTTCATATTCCTCTTAAACATACTACTTCATATTACTCTTAAACATACTACTTCAAATTTCTCTTAAGTATACTACTTCATATTCCTCTTAAATATACTACTTCATATTCCTCTTAAACATACTATTTCATATTCCTCTTAAACATACTACTTCATATTCCTCTTCAACATACTATTTCATATTCCTCTTAAACATATTACTTCATATTCCTCTTAAATATACTACTTCATATTCTCCTTAAACATACTACTTTATATTCCTCTTAAACATGCTACTTCATATTCCTCTTAAATATACTACTTCATATTCCTCTTAAACATACTACTTCATATTCCTCTTAAACATACTACTTCATATTCCTCTTAAACATACTACTTCATATTCCTCTTAAACAAACTACTTCATATTCCTCTTAAATATACTTCTTCATATTCCTCTTAAACATACTACTTCATATTCCTCTTAAACATACTACTTCATATTCCTCTTAAACATACTACTTCATATTACTCTTAAACATACTACTTCATATTCCTCTTAAGTATACTACTTCATATTCCTCTTAAATATACTACTTCATATTCCTCTTAAACATACTATTTCATATTCCACTTAAACATACTACTTCATATTCCTCTTAAACATACTATTTCATATTCCTCTTAAACATATAACTTCATATTCCTCTTAAATATACTACTTCATTTTCCTCTTAAACATACTACTTCATATACCTCTTATATATAGTACATCATATTCCTCTTAAATATACTACTTCATATTCCTCTTAAACATACTACTTCATATTCCTCTTAAATATAATACTTCATATTCCTCTTAAATATACTACTTCATATTTTTCTTAAACATACTTCTTCATATTCCTCTTAAACATACTACTTCATATTCCTCTTAAATATACTACTTCATATTCCTCTTAAATATACAAATGCATATTCCTCTTAAATATGCTACTTCATATTCCTCTTAAACATACTGCTTCATATTCCTCTTAAACATACTACTTCATATTCCTCTTAAATATACTACTTCATATTCCTCTTAAATATACTAGTTCTTATTCCTCTTAAACATACTACTTCATATTCCTCTTAAACATACTACTTAATATTCCTCTTAAACATACTACTTCATATTCCTCTTAAATAAACTACTTTATATTCCTCTTAAATATACTACTTCATATTCCTCTTAAATATTCAATTTCATATTCCTCTTAAACATACTACTTCATATTCCTCTTAAACATACTACTTCATATTCCTCTTAAACATACTACTTCATATTCCTCTTAAACATATTACTTCATATTCCTCTTAAATATACTACTTTATATTCCCCTTAAACATACTACTTTATATTCCTCTTAAACATGCTACTTCATATTCCTCTTAAATATACTACTTCATATTCCTCTTAAATATACTACTTTATATTCCTCCTAAACATACTATTTCATATTCCTCTTAAACATACTACTTCATATTCCTCTTAAACATACTATTTCATATTCCTCTTAAATATACTACTTCATATTCCTCTTAAATATACTACTTCATATTCCTCTTCAACATAATATTTCATATTCCTCTTAAATATACTACTTCATATTCCTCTTAAATATACTACTTCATATTCCTCTTAAACATATTACTTCATATTCCTCTTAAATATACTACTTCATATTCCCCTTAAACATACTACTTTATATTCTTCTTAAACATGCTACTTCATATTCCTCTTAAATATACTACTTCATATTCCTCTTAAACATACTACTTCATATTCCTCTTAAACATACTACTTCATATTCCTCTTAAACATACTACTTTATATTCCTCTTAAACATACTATTTCATATTCCTCTTAAACATACTACTTCATATTCCTCTTAAACATAATATTTCATATTCCTCTTAAACATATTACTTCATATTCCTCTTAAACATACTACTTCATATTCCTCTTAAGTATACTACTTCATATTCCTCTTAAATATACTACTTCATATTCCTCTTAAACATACTATTTCATATTCCTCTTAAACATACTACTTCATATTCCTCTTAAACATAATATTTCATATTCCTCTTAAACATATTACTTCATATTCCTCTTAAATATACTACTTCATTTTCCTCTTAAACATACTACTTCATATACCTCTTATATATAGTACATCATATTCCTCTTAAATATACTACTTCATATTCCTCTTAAACATACTACTTCATATTCCTCTTAAATATAATACTTCATATTCCTCTTAAATATACTACTTCATATTTTTCTTAAACATACTTCTTCATATTCCTCTTAAACATACTACTTCATATTCCTCTTAAATATACTACTTCATATTCCTCTTAAATATACATATGCATATTCCTCTTAAATATGCTACTTCATATTCCTCTTAAACATACTGCTTCATATTCCTCTTAAACATACTACTTCATATTCCTCTTAAATATACTACTTCATATTCCTCTTAAATATACTAGTTCTTATTCCTCTTAAACATACTACTTCATATTCCTCTTAAACATACTACTTCATATTCCTCTTAAACATACTACTTCATATTCCTCTTAAATAAACTACTTTATATTCCTCTTAAATATACTACTTCATATTCCTCTTAAATATACAATTTCATATTCCTCTTAAACATACTACTTCATATTCCTCTTAAATATACTACTTCATATTACTGTTAAACATACTAATTCATATTCCTCTTCAACATACTACTTCATATTCCTCTTAAACATACTACTTCATATTCCTCTTAAATATACTACTTCATATTCCTCTTAAATATACTACTTCATATTCCTCTTAAACATCCTACTTCATATTCCTCTTAAACATACTACTTCATATTCCTCTTAATTATACTACTTCATATTCCTCTTAAACATATTACTTCATATTCCTCTTAAATATACTACTTTATATTCCCCTTAAACATACTACTTTATATTCCTCTTAAACATGCTACTTCATATTCCTCTTAAATATACTACTTCATATTCCTCTTAAATATACTACTTTATATTCCTCTTAAACATACTATTTCATATTCCTCTTAAACATACTACTTCATATTCCTCTTAAACATACTATTTCATATTCCTCTTAAATATACTACTTCATATTCCTCTTAAATATACTACTTCATATTCCTCTTCAACATAATATTTCATATTCCTCTTAAATATACTACTTCATATTCCTCTTAAATATACTACTTCATATTCCTCTTAAACATACTACTTCATATTCCTCTTAAGCATACTACTTCATATTCCTCTTAAATATACTACTTCATATTCCCCTTAAACATACTACTTTATATTCCTCTTAAACATGCTACTTCATATTCCTCCTAAATATACTACTTCATATTCCTCTTAAATATACTACTTCATATTCCTCTTAAACATAAAACTTCATATTCCTCTTAAACATACTACTTCATATTCCTCTTAAACATACTACTTCATATTCCTCTTAAACATACTACTTCATACTCCTCTTAAATATACTACTGCATATTCCTCTTAAATATACTACTGCATATTCCTCTAAAACAAACTACTTCTTATTCCTCTTAAACATACTACTTCATATTCCTCTTAAACATAATACTTCATATTCCTCTTAAATATACTACTTCATATTCCTCTTAAATATACTACTTCACATTCGTCTTAAACATACTACTTCATATTCCTCTTCAAAATACTACTTCATATTCCTCTTAAATATACTACTTCATATTCCCCTTAAACATACTACTTTATATTCCTCTTAAACATGCTACTTCATATTCCCCTTAAATATACTACTTCATATTCCTCTTAAATATACTACTTCATATTCCTCTTAAACATACCACTTCATATTCCTCTTAAACATACTACTTCATATTCCTCTTAAACATACTACTTCATATTACTCTTAAGCATACTACTTCGTACTCCTCTTAAATATACTACTGTATATTCCTCTTAAATATACTAGTGCATATTCCTCTTAAATATACTACTTCATATTCCTCTTAAACATACAACTTCATATTCCTCTTAAACATACTACTTCATATTCCTCTTAAACATACTACTTCATATCCCTCTTAAACATACTACTTCATACTCCTCTTAAATATACTACTGCATATTCCTCTTAAATATACTACTGCATATTCCTCTAAAACAAACTACTTCTTATTCCTCTTAAACATACTACTTCATATTCCTCTTAAACATAAGACTTCATATTCCTCTTAAATATACTACTTCATATTCCTCTTAAATATACTACTTCACATTCGTCTTAAACATACTACTTCATATTCCTCTTCAAAATACTACTTCATTTTCCTCTTAAACATACTACTTCATATACCTCTTATATATAGTACATCATATTCCTCTTAAATATACTACTTCATATTCCTCTTAAACATACTACTTCATATTCCTCTTAAATATAATACTTCATATTCCTCTTAAATATACTACTTCATATTTTTCTTAAACATACTTCATCATATTCCTCTTAAACATACTACTTCATATTCCTCTTAAATATACTACTTCATATTCCTCTTAAATATACAAATGCATATTCCTCTTAAATATGCTACTTCATATTCCTCTTAAACATACTGCTTCATATTCCTCTTAAACATACTACTTCATATTCCTCTTAAATATACTACTTCATATTCCTCTTAAATATACTAGTTCTTATTCCTCTTAAACATACTACTTCATATTCCTCTTAAACATACTACTTCATATTCCTCTTAAACATACTACTTCATATTCCTCTTAAATAAACTACTTTATATTCCTCTTAAATATACTACTTCATATTCCTCTTAAATATACAATTTCATATTCCTCTTAAACATACTACTTCATATTCCTCTTAAATATACTACTTCATATTACTCTTAAACATACTACTTCATATTCCTCTTAAACATACTACTTCATATTCCTCTTAAACATACTACTTCATATTCCTCTTAAATATACTACTTCATATTCCTCTTAAATATACTACTTCATATTCCTCTTAAACATCCTACTTCATATTCCTCTTAAACATACTACTTCATATTCCTCTTAAACATACTACTTCATATTCCTCTTAAACATATTACTTCATATTCCTCTTAAATATACTACTTTATATTCCCCTTAAACATACTACTTTATATTCCTCTTAAACATGCTACTTCATATTCCTCTTAAATATACTACTTCATATTCCTCTTAAATATACTACTTTATATTCCTCTTAAACATACTATTTCATATTCCTCTTAAACATACTACTTCATATTCCTCTTAAACATACTATTTCATATTCCTCTTAAATATACTACTTCATATTCCTCTTAAATATACTACTTCATATTCCTCTTCAACATAATATTTCATATTCCTCTTAAATATACTACTTCATATTCCTCTTAAATATACTACTTCATATTCCTCTTAAACATACTACTTCATATTCCTCTTAAGCATACTACTTCATATTCCTCTTAAACATACTACTTCATATTCCTCTTAAACATACTACTTCATATTCCTCTTAAACATATTATTTCATATTCCTCTTAAACATATTACTTCATATTCCTCTTAAATATACTACTTCATATTCCCCTTAAACATACTACTTTATATTCCTCTTAAACATGCTACTTCATATTCCTCCTAAATATACTACTTCATATTCCTCTTAAATATACTACTTCATATTCCTCTTAAACATAAAACTTCATATTCCTCTTAAACATACTACTTCATATTCCTCTTAAACATACTACTTCATATTCCTCTTAAACATACTACTTCATACTCCTCTTAAATATACTACTGCATATTCCTCCTAAATATACTACTGCATATTCCTCTAAAACAAACTACTTCTTATTCCTCTTAAACATACTACTTCATATTCCTCTTAAACATAATACTTCATATTCCTCTTAAATATACTACTTCATATTCCTCTTAAATATACTACTTCACATTCGTCTTAAACATACTACTTCATATTCCTCTTCAAAATACTACTTCATATTCCTCTTAAATATACTACTTCATATTCCCCTTAAACATACTACTTTATATTCCTCTTAAACATGCTACTTCATATTCCCCTTAAATATACTACTTCATATTCCTCTTAAATATACTACTTCATATTCCTCTTAAACATACCACTTCATATTCCTCTTAAACATACTACTTCATATTCCTCTTAAACATACTACTTCATATTCCTCTTAAGCATACTACTTCATACTCCTCTTAAATATACTACTGCATATTCCTCTTAAATATACTAGTGCATATTCCTCTTAAATATACTACTTCATATTCCTCTTAAACATACAACTTCATATTCCTCTTAAACATACTACTTCATATTCCTCTTAAACATACTACTTCATATCCCTCTTAAACATACTACTTCATACTCCTCTTAAATATACTACTGCATATTCCTCTTAAATATACTACTGCATATTCCTCTAAAACAAACTACTTCTTATTCCTCTTAAACATACTACTTCATATTCCTCTTAAACATAAGACTTCATATTCCTCTTAAATATACTACTTCATATTCCTCTTAAATATACTACTTCACATTCGTCTTAAACATACTACTTCATATTCCTCTTCAAAATACTACTTCATGTTCCTCTGAAATATACTATTTCGTATTCCTCTTAAAAATACTACTTCATATTCGTCTTAAACATACTTCTTCATATTCCTCTTAAATATACTACTTCATTTTCCTCTTAAACATACTACTTCATATTTCTCTTATATATAGTACTTCATATTCCTCTTAAATATACTACTTCATATTCCTCTTAAACATACTACTTCATATTCCTTTTAAATATAGTACTTCATATTCCTCTTAAATATACTACTTCATATTTTTCTTAAACATCCTACTTCATATTCCTCTTAAACATACTACTTCATATTCCTCTTAAACATACTACTTCATATTCCTCTTAAACATATTACTTCATATTCCTCTTAAATATACTACTTTATATTCCCCTTAAACATACTACTTTATATTCCTCTTAAACATGCTACTTCATATTCCTCTTAAATATACTACTTCATATTTCTCTTAAATATACTACTTTATATTCCTCTTAAACATACTACTTCATATTCCTCTTAAACATACTACTTCATATGCCTCTAAAACATACTACTTCATATTCCTCTTAAATATAAAACTTCATATTCCTCTTGAACATACTACTTCATATTCCTCTTAAACATACTACTTCATATTCCTCTTAAACATACTACTTCATATTCCTCTTGAACATACTACTTCATATTTCTCTTAAACATACTGCTTCATATTCCTCTTAAATATACTACTTCATTATCCTCGTAAACATAATACTTCATATTCCTCTTACATATAGTACTTCATATTCCTCTTAAACATACTACTTCATATTCCTCTTAAACATACTACTTCATATTCCTCTTAAATATAAAACTTCATATTCCTCTTGAACATACAACTTCATATTCCTCTTAAGCATACTACTTCATATTCCTCTTAAACATACTACTTCATATTCCTCTAAAACATACTACTTCATATTCCTCTTAAACATACTACTTCATATTCCTCTTAAACATACTACTTCATATTCCTCTTAAATATACTACTCATATTCCTCTTCAACATAATATTTCATATTCCTCTTAAATATACTACTTCATATTCCTCTTAATTATACTACTTCATATTCCTCTTAAACATACTACTTCATATTCCTCTTAAGCATACTACTTCATATTCCTCTTAAACATACTACTTCATATTCCTCTTAAACATATTACTTCATATTCATACTACTTCATATTCCTCTTAAACAAACTACTTCATATTCCTCTTAAATATACTTCTTCATATTCCTCTTAAACATACTACTTCATATTCCTCTTAAACATACTACTTCATATTACTCTAAAACATACTACTTCATATTCCTCTAAAATATACTACTTCATATTCCTCTTAAATATACTACTTCATATTCCTCTTAAACATACTACTTCATATTCCTCTTAAACATACTACTTCATATTCCTCTTAAACATACTATTTCATATTCCTCTTAAACATATTACTTCATATTCCTCTTAAATATACTACTTCATATTCCCCTTAAACATACTACTTTATATTCCTCTTAAACATGCTACTTCATATTCCTCTTAAATATACTACTTCATATTCCTCTTAAATATACTACTTCATATTCCGCTTAAACATACAACTTCATATTCCTCTTAAACATACTACTTCATATTCCTCTTAAACATACTACTTCATATTCCTCTTAAACATACTACTTCATACTCCTCTTAAATATACTATTGCATATTCCTCTTAAATATACTACTGCATATTCCTCTAAAACAAACTACTTCTTATTCCTCTTAAACATACTACTTCATATTCCTCTTAAACATAATACTTCATATTCCTCTTAAATATACTACTTCATATTCCTCTTAAATATACTACTTCACATTCGTCTTAAACATACTACTTCATATTCCTCTTCAAAATACTACTTCATATTCCTCTGAAATATACTTCTTCATATTCCTCTTAAAAATATTACTTCATATTCGTCTTAAACATACTACTTCATATTCCTCTTAAATATACTACTTCATTTTCCTCTTAAACATACTACTTCATATTCCTCTTATATATAGTACTTCATATTCCTCTTAAATATACTACTTCATATTCCTCTTAAACATACTACTTCATATTCCTCTTAAATTTACTACTTCATATTCCTCTTAAATATACTACTTCATATTTTTCTTAAACATACTTCTTCATATTACTCTTAAACATACTACTTCATATTCCTCTTAAATATACTACTTCATATTCCTCTTAAATATACTACTGCATATTCCTCTTAAATATACTACTTCATATTCCTCTTAAACATACTGCTTCATATTCCTCTTAAACATACTACTTCATATTCCTCTTAAATTTACTACTTCATATTCCTCTTAAATATACAACTTCATATTCCTCTTAAACATACTACTTCATATTCCTCTTAAACATACTACTTCATATTCCTCTTAAACATACTACTTCATATTCCTCTTAAACATACTACTTTATATTCCTCTTAAATATTCTACTTCATATTACTCTTAAATATACAATTTCATATTCCTCTTAAACATACTACTTCATATACCTCTTAAATATACTACTTCATATTCCTCTTAAATATACTACTTCATATTACTCTTAAACGTACTACCTCATATTCCTCTAAAACATACTTCTTCATATTCCTCTTAAACATACTACTTCATATTCCTCTTAAACATACTACTTCATATTCCTTTTAAACATACTACTTCATATTCCTCTTAAATATACTACTTCATATTCCTCTTAAATATAATACTTTATATTCCTCTTCAACATAATACTTCATATTCCTCTTAAATATACTACTTCATATTCCTCTTAAATATACTACTTCATATTCCTCTTAAACATCCTACTTCATATTCCTCTTAAACATACTACTTCATATTCCTCTTAAACATACTACTTCATATTCCTCTTAAACATATTACTTCATATTCCTCTTAAATATACTACTTTATATTCCCCTTAAACATACTACTTTATATTCCTCTTAAACATGCTACTGCATATTCCTCTTAAATATACTACTTCATATTACTCTTAAATATACTACTTTATATTCCTCTTAAACATACTACTTCATATTCCTCTTAAACATACTACTTCATATTCCTCTAAAACATACTACTTCATATTCCTCTTAAACATACTACTTCATATTCCTCTTAAACATACTACTTCATATTCCTCTTAAATATAAAACTTCATATTCCTCTTGAACATACTACTTCATATTCCTCTTAAACATACTACTTCATATTCCTCTTAAACATACTACTTCACATTCCTCTTAAACATACTACTTCATATTTCTCGTAAACATAATACGTCATATTCCTCTTACATATACTACTTCATATTCCTCTTAAACATACTACTTCATATTCCTCTAAAACATACTACTTCATATTCCTCTTAAACATACTACTTCATATTCTTCTTAAACATACTACTTCATATTCCTCTTAAACATACTATTTCATATTCCTCTTAAACATACTACTTCATATTCCTCTTAAACATACTACTTCATATTACTCTAAAACATACTACTTCATATTCCTCTAAAATATACTACTTCATATTCCTCTTAAATATACTACTTCATATTCCTCTTAAACATACTACTTCATATTCCTCTTAAACATACTACTTCATATTCCTCTTAAACATACTATTTCATATTCCTCTTAAACATATTACTTCATATTCCTCTTAAATATACTACTTCATATTCCCCTTAAACATACTACTTTATATTCCTCTTAAACATGCTACTTCATATTCTCCTTAAATATATTACTTCATATTCCTCTTAAATATACTACTTCATATTCCGCTTAAACATACAACTTCATATTCCTCTTAAACATACTACTTCATATTCCTCTTAAACATACTACTTCATATTCCTCTTAAACATATTACTTCATACTCCTCTTAAATATACTATTGCATATTCCTCTTAAATATACTACTGCATATTCCTCTAAAACAAACTACTTCTTATTCCTCTTAAACATACTACTTCATATTCCTCTTAAACATAATACTTCATATTCCTCTTAAATATACTACTTCATATTCCTCTTAAATCATTCGTCTTAAACATACTACTTCATATTCCTCTTCAAAATACTACTTCATATTCCTCTGAAATATACTTCTTCATATTCCTCTTAAAAATATTACTTCATATTCGTCTTAAACATACTACTTCATATTCCTCTTAAATATACTACTTCATTTTCCTCTTAAACATACTACTTCATATTCCTCTTATATATAGTACTTCATATTCCTCTTAAATATACTACTTCATATTCCTCTTAAACATACTACTTCATATTCCTCTTAAATATATACTACTTCATATTTTTCTTAAACATACTTCTTCATATTACTCTTAAACATACTACTTCATATTCCTCTTAAATATACTACTTCATATTCCTCTTAAATATACTACTGCATATTCCTCTTAAATATACTACTTCATATTCCTCTTAAACATACTGCTTCATATTCCTCTTAAACATACTACTTCATATTCCTCTTAAATTTACTACTTCATATTCCTCTTAAATATACTACTTCATATTTTTCTTAAACATACTTCTTCATATTACTCTTGAACATACTACTTCATATTCCTCTTAAACATACTACTTCATATTCCTCTTAAACATACATATTCCTCTTAAACATACTACTTTATATTCCTCTTAAATATTCTATTTCATATTCCTCTTAAATATACAATTTCATATTCCTCTTAAACATACTACTTCATATTCCTCTTAAATATACTACTTCATATTCCTCTTAAATATACTACTTCATATTACTCTTAAACGTACTACTTCATATTCCTCTAAAACATACTTCTTCATATTCCTCTTAAACATACTACTTCATATTCCTCTTAAACATACTACTTCATATTCCTTTTAAACATACTACTTACTATTCCTCTTAAATATACTACTTCATATTCCTCTTAAATATAATACTTTATATTCCTCTTCAACATAATACTTCATATTCCTCTTAAATATTCTACTTCATATTCCTCTTAAACATACTACTTCATATTCCTCTTAAACATATTACTTCATATTCCTCTTAAATATACTACTTTATATTCCCCTTAAACATACTACTTTATATTCCTCTTAAACATGCTACCGCATATTCCTCTTAAATATACTACTTCATATTCCTCTTAAATATACTACTTTATATTCCTCTTAAACATACTACTTCATATTCCTCTTAAACATACTACTTCATATTCCTCTAAAACATACTACTTCATATTCCTCTTAAACATACTACTTCATATTCCTCTTAAACATACTACTTCATATTCCTCTTAAATATAAAACTTCATATTCCTCTTGAACATACTACTTCATATTCCTCTTAAACATACTACTTCATATTCCTCTTAAACATACTACTTCACATTCCTCTTAAACATACTACTTCATATTTCTCGTAAACATAATACTTCATATTCCTCTTACATATAGTACTTCATATTCCTCTTAAACATACTACTTCATATTCCTCTTAAACATACTACTTCATATTCCTCTTAAACATAAAACTTCATATTCCTCTTGAACATACTACTTCATATTCCTCTTAAACATACTACTTCATATTCCTCTTAAACATACTACTTCATATTCCTCTAAAACATACTACTTCATATTCCTCTTAAACATACTACTTCATATTCTTCTTAAACATACTACTTCATATTCCTCTTAAACATACTATTTCATATTCCTCTTAAACATATTACTTCATATTCCTCTTAAATATACTACTTCATATTCCCCTTAAACATACTACTTTATATTCCTCTTAAACATGCTACTTCATATTCCTCTTAAATATACTACTTCATATTCCTCTTAAATATACTACTTCATATGCCGCTTAAACATACAACTTCATATTCCTCTTAACCATACTACTTCATATTCCTCTTAAACATACTACTTCATATTCCTCTTAAATATACTACTGCATATTCCTCTAAAACAAACTACTTCTTATTCCTCTTAAACATACTACTTCATATTCCTCTTAAACATAATACTTCATATTCCTCTTAAATATACTACTTCATATTCCTCTTAAATATACTACTTCACATTCGTCTTAAACATACTACTTCATATTCCTCTTCAAAATACTACTTCATATTCCTCTGAAATATACTTCTTCATATTCCTCTTAAAAATACAACTTCATATTCGTCTTAAACATACTACTTCATATTCCTCTTAAATATACTACTTCATTTTCCTCTTAAACATACTACTTCATATTCCTCTTATATATAGTACTTCATATTCCTCTTAAATATACTACTTCATATTCCTCTTAAACATACTACTTCATATTCCTCTTAAATATACTACTTCATTTTCCTCTTAAATATACTACTTCATATTTTTCTTAAACATACTTCTTCATATTCCTCTTAAACATACTACTTCATATTCCTCTTAAATATACTACTTCATATTCCTCTTAAACATACTGCTTCATATTCCTCTTAAACATACTACTTCATATTCCTCTTAAATTTACTACTTCATATTCCTCTTAAATATACTACTGCATATTCCTCTTAAACATACTACTTCATATTCCTCTTAAACATACTACTTCATATTCCTCTTAAACATACTACTTCATATTCCTCTTAAACATACTACTTTATATTCCTCTTAAATATTCTACTTCATATTCCTCTTAAATATACAATTTCATATTTCTCTTAAACATACTACTTCATATTCCTCTTAAATATACTACTTCATATTCCTCTTAAATATACTACTTCATATTACTCTTATAAGTAATACTTCATATTCCTCTTAAACATACTTCTTCGTATTCCTCTTAAACATACTACTTCATATTCCTCTTAAACATACTACTTCATATTCCTTTTAAACATACTACTTCATATTCCTCTTAAATATACTACTTCATATTCCTCTTAAATATAATACTTTATATTCCTCTTCAACATAATACTTCATATTCCTCTTAAATATACTACTTCATATTCCTCTTAAATATACTACTTCATATTCCTCTTAAACATCCTACTTCATATTCCTCTTAAACATACTACTTCATATTCCTCTTAAACATACTACTTCATATTCCTCTTAAACATATTACTTCATATTCCTCTTAAATATACTACTTTATATTCCCCTTAAACATACTACTTTATATTCCTCTTAAACATGCTACTTCATATTCCTCTAAAATATACTACTTCATATTCCTCTTAAATATACTACTTTATATTCCTCTTAAACATACTACTTCATATTCCTCTTAAACATACTACTTCATATTCCTCTAAAACATACTACTTCATATTCCTCTTAAACATACTACTTCATATTCCTCTTAAACATACTACTTCATATTCCTCTTAAATATAAAACTTCATATTCCTCTTGAACATACTACTTCATATTCCTCTTAAACATACTACTTCATATTCCTCTTAAACATACTACTTCATATTTCTCTTAAACATACTACTTTATATTTCTCTTAAGCATACTGCTTCATATTCCTCTTAAATATACTACTTCATTTTCCTCGTAAACATAATACTTCATATTCCTCTTACATATAGTACTTCATATTCCTCTTAAACATACTACTTCATATTCCTCTTAAACATACTACTTCATATTCCTCTTAAATATAAAACTTCATATTCCTCTTGAACATACTACTTCATATTCCTCTTAAACATACTACTTCATATTCCTCTTAAACATACTACTTCATATTGCTCTAAAACATACTACTTCATATTCCTCTTAAACATACTACTTCATATTCTTCTTAAACATACTACTTCATATTCCTCTTAAATATAAAACTTCATATTCCTCTTGAACATACTACTTCATATTCCTCTTAAACATACTACTTCATATTCCTCTTAAACATACTACTTCATATTCCTCTTAAACATACAACTTCATATTTCTCTTAAACATACTACTTCATATTCCTCTTAAACATACTACTTCATATTCCTCTTAAATATACTACTTCATATTCCTCTCAAATATACTACTTCATATTCCTCTTAAACATACTACTTCATATTCCTCTTATACATACTACTTCATACTCATCTTAAATATACTACTGCATATTCCTCTTAAATATACTACTGCATATTCCTCTTAAACATACTACTTCATATTCCTCTTAAACATTCTACTTCACATTCCTCTTAAACATACTACTTCATATTCCTCTTAAGCATACTACTTCATATTCCTCTTAAACATACTACTTCATATTCCTCTTAAACATAATACTTCATATTCCTCTTACACATACTACTTCATATTCCTCTTAAACATACTACTTCATATTCCTCTTAAACATACTACTTAAATATTCCTCTTAAACATACTACTTCATATTCCTCTTAAACATACTACTTCATATTCCTCTTAAACATACTACTTCATATTCCTCTTAAACAAACTACTTCAAATTCCTCTTTAATATACTACTTTATATTCCTTTTAAACATACTACTTCATATTCCTCTTAAACATACTACTTCATATTCCTCCTAAACATACTACTTCATATTCCTCTTAAACATACTACTTCATATTCCTCTTAAATATACTACTTCATATTCCTCTTAAATATTCTACTTCATATTCCTCTTAAATATACTACTTCATATTCCTCTTAAATATACTACTTCATATTCCTCTTAAATATACTACTTCATATTTCTCTTAAACATACTACTTCATATTCCTCTTAAACATACTACTTTATATTCCTCTTAAACATACTACTTCATATTCCTGTTAAACAAACTATTTCAAATTCCTCTTAAATATACTACTTCATATTCCTCTTAAACATACTACTTCATATTCCTCTTAAACATACTACTTCATATTCCTCTTAAACATACTACTTCATATTCCTCTTAAACATACTACTTCATATTCCTCTTAAACATACTACTTCATATTCCTCTTAAACATACTACTTCATATTCCTCTTAAACATACTACTTCATATTCCTCTTAAACATACTACTTCATATTCCTCTTAAACATACTACTTCATATTCCTCTTAAACATACTACTTCATATTCCTCTTAAACATACTACATTATATTCCTCTTAAACAAGCTACTTCAAATTCCTCTTTAATATACTACTTCACATTCCTCTTAAACATACTACTTCATATTCCTCTTAAACATACTACTTCATATTCCTCCTTAACATACTACTTCATATTCCTCTTAAACATACTACTTCATATTCCTCCTAAATATACTACTTCATATTCCTCTTAAATATTCTACTTCATATTCCTATTAAACATACTACTTCATATTCCTCTTAAATATACTACTTCATATTCCTCTTAAATATACTACTTCATATTCCTCTTAAACATACTACTTCATATTCCTCTTAAACATACTACTTCAAATTCCTCTTAAATATACTACTTCATATTCATCTTAAACATAGTACTTCATATTCCTCTTAAACATACTACTTCATTTTCCTCTTAAGCATACTACTTCATATTCCTCTTAAACATACTATTTCATATTCCTCTTAAACATACTACTTCATATTCCTCTTAAACATACTACTTCATATTCCGCTTAAATATACTGCTTTCTATTCCTCTTAAATATACTACTTCATATTCCTCTTAAACATACGACTTCATATTCCTCTTAAACATACTACTTCATATTCCTCTTAAACATACTACTTCATATTCTTCTTTAACATACTACTTTATATTCCTCTTAAACATACTACTTCATATTCCTCTTAAATATACTACTTTATATTCCTCTTAAACAAACTACTTAATCTTCCTCTTACACATGCTACTTCATATTCCTCTTAAACAAACTACTTCATATTCCTCTTAAACATACTACTTCATATTCCTCTTAAACATACTACTTTATATTCCTCTTTAACATACTACTTCATATTCCTCTTAAACATACTATTTCATATTCCTCTTAAACATACTACTTCATATTCCTGTTAAACATACTACTTTATATTCCTCTTAAACATACTACTTCATATTCCTCTTAAACATACTACTTCATATTCCTCTTAAACAAACTACTTCAAATTCCTCTTAAATATACTACTTCATATTCCTCTTAAACATACTACTTCATATTCCTCTTAAACATACTACTTCATATTCCTCTTAAACATACTACTTCATATTCCTCTTAAACATACTACTTCATATTCCTCTTAAATATACTACTTCATATTCCTCTTAAATATACTACTTCATATTCCTCTTATTAAACTACTTCATATGCCTCGTAAACATACTACTTCATATTCCTCTTAAAAATACTACTTCATATTCCTCTTAAACATACTATTTCATTATCCTCTTAAACATACTACTTCATATTCCTCTTAAACATACTACTTCATATTCCTCTTAAACATACTACTTCATATTCCTCTTAAACATACTTCTTCATATTCCTCTTAAACATACTACTTCATATTCCTATTAAACATACTACTTCATATTCCTCTTAAATATAAAACTTCATATTCCTCTTAAACATACTACTTCATATTCTTCTTAAACATAATACTTCATATTCCTCTTAAACATACTACTTCATGTTCCTCTTAAACATACTACTTCATATTCCTCTTAAACATACTACTTCATATTCCTCTTAAATATACTACTTCATATTCCTCTTAAATATACTACTTCATATTCGTCTTAAACATACTACCACATATTCCTCTTAAACATACTACTTCATTTTTCTCTTGAACATACTACTTCATATTCCTCTTAAACATAATACTTTATATTCCTCTTAAAAAAACTACTTCATATTCCGCTTAAATATACTACTTGATATTCCTCTTAAATATACTACTTCATATTCCTCTTAAACATACTACTTCATATTCCTCTTAAACATACTACTTCATATTCCTCTTAAACATATAACTTCATATTCCTCTTAAACATACTACTTCATATTTCTCTTAAACATACTACTTCATATTCCTCTTAAACATACTATTTCATATTATTCTTAAACAAACTACTTCATATTCCTCTTAAACATACTACTTCATTTTTCTCTTCAACATACTACTTCATATTCCTCTTAAACATACTACTTCATATTCCTCTTAAACATACTACTTCATATTGCTCTTAAATATACTACTTCATATTCCTCTTAAACATACTACTTCATATCCTTCTTAAACAAACTACTTCATATTCCTCTTAAACATACTACTTCATATTCCTCTTAAACATACTACTTCATATTCCTCTTAAACATACTACCTCATTTTCCTCTTAAACATACTACTTCATATTCCTCTTAAACATTCTACTTCATATTCCCCTTAAACATACTACTTCATATTCCTTTAAACATACTACTTCATATTCCTCTTAAACATACTACTTCATATTCCTCTTAAACATACTACTTCATAGTCCTCTTAAACATACTACTTCATTTTCCTCTTAAATATACTACTTCATATTCCTCTTAAATATACTACTTCATGTTACTCTTAAATATACTACTTCATATTCCTCTCAAACATACTGCTTCATATTCCTCTTAAATATACTACTGCATATTCCTCTTAAACATACTACTTCATATTCTTCTTAAACAAAATACTTTATATTCCTCTTAAACCTAATACTTCGTATTCCTCTTAAATATAAAACTTCCTATTCCTCTTAAACATACTACTTCATATTCCTCTTAAACATACTACTTCATATTCCTCTTAAACATACTACTTCATATTCCTCTTAAACATACTACTTCATATTCCTCTTCAACATACTACTTCATATTCCTCTTAAATATAAAACTTCATATTCCTCTTAAACATACTACTTCATATTCCTCTTAAACATACTACTTCATATTCCTCTTAAACATACTCCTTCATATTCCTCTTAAACATACTACTTCATATTCCTCTTCAACATACTACTTCATATTCCTCTTAAATATAAAACTTCATATTCCTCTTAAACATACTACTTCATATTCCTCTTAAACATACTACTTCATATTCCTCTTAAACATACTACTTCATATTCCTCTTAAACATACTACTTCATATTCCTCTTAAATATACTACTGCATATTCCTCTTAAATATACTACTTCATATTCGTCTTAAACATACTACCTCATATTCCTCTTAAACATACTACTTCATTTTTCTCTTGAACATACTACTTCATATTCCTCTTGAACATACTACTTCATATTCCTCTTAAACAAACTACATCATATTCCGCTTAAATATACTACTTGATATTCCTCTTAAATATACTACTTCATATTCCTCTTAAACATACTACTTCATATTCCTCTTAAACATACTACTTCATATTCGTCTTAAACATACTACTTCATATTCCTCTTAAACATACTACTTCATATTCCTCTTAAACATACTACTTCATATTCCTCTTAAACATACTACTTCATATTCCTCTTAAACAAACTACTTCATATTCCTCTTAAACATACTACTTCATATTTCTCTTCAACATACTACTTCATATTCCTCTTAAACATACTACTTTATATTCCTCTTAAACATACTACTTCATATTTCTCTTAAATATACTACTTCATATTCCTCTTAAACATACTACTTCATATTCTTCTTAAACAAACTACTTCATATTCCTCTTAAACATACTACTTCATATTCCTCTTAAACATACTACTTCATATTCCTCTTAAACATACTACTTCATATTCCTCTTAAACATACTACATCATATTCCTCTTAAACATTCTACTTCATATTCCCCTTAAACATACTACTTCATATTTCTTTAAACATACTACTTCATATTCCTCTTAAACATACTACTTCATATTCCTCTTAAACATACTACTTCATATTCCTCTTAAACATACTACTTCATTTTCCTCTTAAACATACTACTTCATATTCCTTTTAAATATACTACTTTATATTACTCTTAAATATACTACTTCATATTCCTCTTAAACATACTACTTCATATTCCTCTTAAACATACTACTTCATATTCCCCTTAAACATACTACTTCATATTCCGTTTAAACATGCTGCTTCATATTCCTCTTAAATATACTACTTCATATTCCTCTTAAATAAAGTACTTCATATTCCTCTTAAAAATACTACTTCATATTCCTCTTAAACATACTTCTTCATATTCGTCTTAAACATACTACTTCATATTCCTCTTAAACATACTACTTCATATTTCTCTTAAACATACTACTTCATATTCCTCTTAAACATACTACTTCATATTCCTCTTAAACATACTACTTCATATTTCTCTTAAATATACTACTTCATATTCCTCTTAAACATACTTCTTCATATTCCTCTTAAACAGACTACTTCATATTCCTCTTAAACATACTACTTCATATTCCTCTTAAACATACTACTTCATATTCCTCGTAAATATACTACTTCATACTCCTCTTAAATATCCTACTTCATATTCCTCTTAAACATACTACTTCATATTCCTCTTAAATATACTACTTCATATTCCTCTTAAATATACTGCTTCATATTCCTCTTAAACATACTACTTCATATTCCTCTCAAACATACTACTTCATACTCCTCTTAAATATACTACTGCATATTCCTCTTAAATATACTACTGCATATTCCTCTTAAACATACTACTTCATATTCTTCTTAAATATACTACTTCATAATCCTATTAAACATAATGCTTCATATTCCTCTTAAATATACTACTTCATATTCCTCTTAAATATACTACTTCACATTCGTCTTAAATGTTCCTCTTCAAAATACTACTTCATATTCCTCTTAAACATACTACTTCATATTCCTCTTAAACATAGTACTTCATATTCCTCTTAAACATACTACTTCATATTCCTCTTAAACATACTATTTCATATTCCTCTTAAATATACTACTTCATATTCCCCTTAAAAATACTACTTTATATTACTCTTAAACATACTACTTCATATTCCTCTTAAACATACTACTTCATATTCCTCTTAAACATACTACTTCATATTTCTCTTAAACATACTACTTCATATTCCTCTTAAACATACTACTTCATGTTCCTCTTAAACATACTACTTCATATTCCTCTTAAACATACTACTTCAAATTCCTATTAAACATACTATTTCATATTGCTCTTAAATATAAAACTTCATATTCCTCTTAAACATACTACTTCATATTCATCTTAAATATACTACTTCATACTCCTCTTAAATATGCTACTTCATATTCCTCTTAAACATAATACTTCGTATTCCTCTTAAATATACTACTTCATGTTCCTCTTAAATATACTACTTCATATTCCTCTTAAACATACTACTTCATATTCCTCTTATACATACCACTTCATACTCCTCTTAAATACACTTTTGCATATTCCTCTTAAATATACTACTGCATATTCCTCTTAAACATACTACTTCATATTCCTCTTAAACATACTACTTCATATTCCTCTTAAACATAATACTTCATATTCCTCTTAAATATAGTACTTCATATTCCTCCTAAATATACTACTTCATATTCCTCTTAAACATACTACTTCATATTCCTCTTAAACATACTACTTCATATTCCTCTTAAGCATACTACTTCATATTCCTCTTAAACATACTACTTCGTATTTCTCTTAAACATACTACTTCATATTCCTCTTAAACATACTACTTCATATTCCGCTTAAATATACTACTTTATATTCCTCTTAAATATACTACTTCATATTCCTCTTAAACATACGACTTCATATTCCTCTTAAACATACTACTTCATATTCCTCTTAAACATACTACTTCATATTCCTCTTTAACATACTACTTCATATTCCTCTTAAACATACAACTTCATATTCCTCTTAAACATACTACTTCATATTCCTCTTAAACAAACTACTTAATATTCCTCTTACACAACCTACTTCATATTCCTCTTAAACAAACTACTTCATATTCCTCTTAAACATACTACTTCATATTCCTCTTAACTATACTACTTCATATTCCTCCTAAACATACTACTTCATATTCCTCTTAAACATACTACTTCATATTCCTCTTAAACATACTACTTCATATTCCTCTTAAACATACTACTTCATATTCCTCTTAAATATATATCTTCATATTCCTCTTAAACATACTACTTCATATTCCTCTTAAACATACTACTTCATATTCCTCTTAAACATACTACTTCATAT
The DNA here is from genome assembly GCA_958298945.1 of Atherix ibis. Classification (NCBI taxonomy): domain Eukaryota; kingdom Metazoa; phylum Arthropoda; class Insecta; order Diptera; family Athericidae; genus Atherix; species Atherix ibis. Next base: position 78,080 of record CATQJD010000097.1, on the reverse strand, counting down.
TCCTCTTAAACATACTACTTTATATTCCTCTTAAACATACTACTTCATATTCCTCTTAAACATACTACTTTATATTCCTCTTAAACAAACTACTTCAAATTCCTCTTAAATATACTACTTTATATGCCTCTTAAACATACTATTTCATATTCCTCTTAAACATACTACTTCATATTCCTCTTAAACATACTACTTCATATTCCTCTTAAACATACTATTTCATATTCCTCTTAAATATACTACTTCATATTCCCCTTAAAAATACTACTTTATATTCCTCTTAAACATACTACTTCATATTCCTCTTAAACATACTACTTCATAATCTTCTTAAACATACTACTTCATATTCCTCTTAAACATACTACTTCATATTCCTCTTAAACATACTACTTCATATTCCTCTTAAACATACTATTTCATATTCCTCTTAAATATACTACTTCATATTCCCCTTAAAAATACTACTTTATATTCCTCTTAAACATACTACTTCATATTCCTCTTAAACATACTACTTCATATTCCTCTTAAACATACTACTTCATATTTCTCTTAAACATACTACTTCATAATCCTCTTAAACATACTACTTCATGTTCCTCTTAAACATACTACTTCATATTCCTCTTAAACATACTACTTCATATTCCTATTAAACATACTATTTCATATTGCTCTTAAATATAAAACTTCATATTCCTCTTAAACATACTTCTTCATATTCTTCTTAAACATAATACTTCATATTCCTCTTAAACATACTACTTCATGTTCCTCTTAAACATACTACTTCATATTCATCTTAAATATACTACTTCATACTCCTCTTAAATATGCTACTTCATATTCCTCTTAAACATAATACTTCGTATTCCTCTTACATATACTACTTCATGTTCTTCTTAAATATACTACTTCATATTCCTCTTAAACATACTACTTCATATTCCTCTTATACATACCACTTCATACTCCTCTTAAATACACTTTTGCATATTCCTCTTAAATATACTACTGCATATTCCTCTTAAACATACTACTTCATATTCCTCTTAAACATACTACTTCATATTCCTCTTAAACATAATACTTCATATTCCTCTTAAATATACTACTTCATATTCGTCTTAAACATACTACCTCATATTCCTCTTAAACATACTACTTCATTTTTCTCTTGAACATACTACTTCATATTCCTCTTGAACATACTACTTCATATTCCTCTTAAACAAACTACATCATATTCCGCTTAAATATACTACTTGATATTCCTCTTAAATATACTACTTCATATTCCTCTTAAACATACTACTTCATATTCCTCTTAAACATACTACTTCATATTCGTCTTAAACATACTACTTCATATTCCTCTTAAACATACTACTTCATATTCCTCTTAAACATACTACTTCATATTCCTCTTAAACATACTACTTCATATTCCTCTTAAACAAACTACTTCATATTCCTCTTAAACATACTACTTCATATTTCTCTTCAACATACTACTTCATATTCCTCTTAAACATACTACTTTATATTCCTCTTAAACATACTACTTCATATTTCTCTTAAATATACTACTTCATATTCCTCTTAAACATACTACTTCATATTCTTCTTAAACAAACTACTTCATATTCCTCTTAAACATACTACTTCATATTCCTCTTAAACATACTACTTCATATTCCTCTTAAACATACTACTTCATATTCCTCTTAAACATACTACATCATATTCCTCTTAAACATTCTACTTCATATTCCCCTTAAACATACTACTTCATATTTCTTTAAACATACTACTTCATATTCCTCTTAAACATACTACTTCATATTCCTCTTAAACATACTACTTCATATTCCTCTTAAACATACTACTTCATTTTCCTCTTAAACATACTACTTCATATTCCTTTTAAATATACTACTTTATATTACTCTTAAATATACTACTTCATATTCCTCTTAAACATACTACTTCATATTCCTCTTAAACATACTACTTCATATTCCCCTTAAACATACTACTTCATATTCCGTTTAAACATGCTGCTTCATATTCCTCTTAAATATACTACTTCATATTCCTCTTAAATAAAGTACTTCATATTCCTCTTAAAAATACTACTTCATATTCCTCTTAAACATACTTCTTCATATTCGTCTTAAACATACTACTTCATATTCCTCTTAAACATACTACTTCATATTTCTCTTAAACATACTACTTCATATTCCTCTTAAACATACTACTTCATATTCCTCTTAAACATACTACTTCATATTTCTCTTAAATATACTACTTCATATTCCTCTTAAACATACTTCTTCATATTCCTCTTAAACAGACTACTTCATATTCCTCTTAAACATACTACTTCATATTCCTCTTAAACATACTACTTCATATTCCTCGTAAATATACTACTTCATACTCCTCTTAAATATCCTACTTCATATTCCTCTTAAACATACTACTTCATATTCCTCTTAAATATACTACTTCATATTCCTCTTAAATATACTGCTTCATATTCCTCTTAAACATACTACTTCATATTCCTCTCAAACATACTACTTCATACTCCTCTTAAATATACTACTGCATATTCCTCTTAAATATACTACTGCATATTCCTCTTAAACATACTACTTCATATTCTTCTTAAATATACTACTTCATAATCCTATTAAACATAATGCTTCATATTCCTCTTAAATATACTACTTCATATTCCTCTTAAATATACTACTTCACATTCGTCTTAAATGTTCCTCTTCAAAATACTACTTCATATTCCTCTTAAACATACTACTTCATATTCCTCTTAAACATAGTACTTCATATTCCTCTTAAACATACTACTTCATATTCCTCTTAAACATACTATTTCATATTCCTCTTAAATATACTACTTCATATTCCCCTTAAAAATACTACTTTATATTACTCTTAAACATACTACTTCATATTCCTCTTAAACATACTACTTCATATTCCTCTTAAACATACTACTTCATATTTCTCTTAAACATACTACTTCATATTCCTCTTAAACATACTACTTCATGTTCCTCTTAAACATACTACTTCATATTCCTCTTAAACATACTACTTCAAATTCCTATTAAACATACTATTTCATATTGCTCTTAAATATAAAACTTCATATTCCTCTTAAATATACTACTTCATATTCATCTTAAATATACTACTTCATACTCCTCTTAAATATGCTACTTCATATTCCTCTTAAACATAATACTTCGTATTCCTCTTAAATATACTACTTCATGTTCCTCTTAAATATACTACTTCATATTCCTCTTAAACATACTACTTCATATTCCTCTTATACATACCACTTCATACTCCTCTTAAATACACTTTTGCATATTCCTCTTAAATATACTACTGCATATTCCTCTTAAACATACTACTTCATATTCCTCTTAAACATACTACTTCATATTCCTCTTAAACATAATACTTCATATTCCTCTTAAATATAGTACTTCATATTCCTCCTAAATATACTACTTCATATTCCTCTTAAACATACTACTTCATATTCCTCTTAAACATACTACTTCATATTCCTCTTAAGCATACTACTTCATATTCCTCTTAAACATACTACTTCGTATTTCTCTTAAACATACTACTTCATATTCCTCTTAAACATACTACTTCATATTCCGCTTAAATATACTACTTTATATTCCTCTTAAATATACTACTTCATATTCCTCTTAAACATACGACTTCATATTCCTCTTAAACATACTACTTCATATTCCTCTTAAACATACTACTTCATATTCCTCTTTAACATACTACTTCATATTCCTCTTAAACATACAACTTCATATTCCTCTTAAACATACTACTTCATATTCCTCTTAAACAAACTACTTAATATTCCTCTTACACAACCTACTTCATATTCCTCTTAAACAAACTACTTCATATTCCTCTTAAACATACTACTTCATATTCCTCTTAACTATACTACTTCATATTCCTCCTAAACATACTACTTCATATTCCTCTTAAACATACTACTTCATATTCCTCTTAAACATACTACTTCATATTCCTCTTAAACATACTACTTCATATTCCTCTTAAATATATATCTTCATATTCCTCTTAAACATACTACTTCATATTCCTCTTAAACATACTACTTCATATTCCTCTTAAACATACTACTTCATATTCCTCTTAAACATACTAATTTATATTCCTCTTAAACATACTACTTCATATTCCTCTTAAACATACTACTTTATATTCCTCTTAAACAAACTACTTCAAATTCCTCTTAAATATACTACTTTATATGCCTCTTAAACATACTATTTCATATTCCTCTTAAACTTACTACTTCATATTCCTCTTAAACATACTACTTCATATTCCTCTTAAACATACTATTTCATATTCCTCTTAAATATACTACTTCATATTCCCCTTAAAAATACTACTTTATATTCCTCTTAAACATACTACTTCATATTCCTCTTAAACATACTACTTCATAATCTTCTTAAACATACTACTTCATATTCCTCTTAAACATACTACTTCATATTCCTCTTAAACATACTACTTCATATTCCTCTTAAACATACTATTTCATATTCCTCTTAAATATACTACTTCATATTCCCCTTAAAAATACTACTTTATATTCCTCTTAAACATACTACTTCATATTCCTCTTAAACATACTACTTCATATTCCTCTTAAACATACTACTTCATATTTCTCTTAAACATACTACTTCATATTCCTCTTAAACATACTACTTCATGTTCCTCTTAAACATACTACTTCATATTCCTCTTAAACATACTACTTCATATTCCTATTAAACATACTATTTCATATTGCTCTTAAATATAAAACTTCATATTCCTCTTAAACATACTTCTTCATATTCTTCTTAAACATAATACTTCATATTCCTCTTAAACATACTACTTCATGTTCCTCTTAAACATACTACTTCATATTCATCTTAAATATACTACTTCATACTCCTCTTAAATATGCTACTTCATATTCCTCTTAAACATAATACTTCGTATTCCTCTTACATATACTACTTCATGTTCTTCTTAAATATACTACTTCATATTCCTCTTAAACATACTACTTCATATTCCTCTTATACATACCACTTCATACTCCTCTTAAATACACTTTTGCATATTCCTCTTAAATATACTACTGCATATTCCTCTTAAACATACTACTTCATATTCCTCTTAAACATACTACTTCATATTCCTCTTAAACATAATACTTCATATTCCTCTTAAATATACTACTTCATATTCGTCTTAAACATACTACCTCATATTCCTCTTAAACATACTACTTCATTTTTCTCTTGAACATACTACTTCATATTCCTCTTGAACATACTACTTCATATTCCTCTTAAACAAACTACATCATATTCCGCTTAAATATACTACTTGATATTCCTCTTAAATATACTACTTCATATTCCTCTTAAACATACTACTTCATATTCCTCTTAAACATACTACTTCATATTCGTCTTAAACATACTACTTCATATTCCTCTTAAACATACTACTTCATATTCCTCTTAAACATACTACTTCATATTCCTCTTAAACATACTACTTCATATTCCTCTTAAACAAACTACTTCATATTCCTCTTAAACATACTACTTCATATTTCTCTTCAACATACTACTTCATATTCCTCTTAAACATACTACTTTATATTCCTCTTAAACATACTACTTCATATTCCTCTTAAATATACTACTTCATATTCCTCTTAAACATACTACTTCATATTCTTCTTAAACAAACTACTTCATATTCCTCTTAAACATACTACTTCATATTCCTCTTAAACATACTACTTCATATTCCTCTTAAACATACTACTTCATATTCCTCTTAAACATACTACATCATATTCCTCTTAAACATTCTACTTCATATTCCCCTTAAACATACTACTTCATATTTCTTTAAACATACTACTTCATATTCCTCTTAAACATACTACTTCATATTCCTCTTAAACATACTACTTCATATTCCTCTTAAACATACTACTTCATTTTCCTCTTAAACATACTACTTCATATTCCTTTTAAATATACTACTTTATATTACTCTTAAATATACTACTTCATATTCCTCTTAAACATACTACTTCATATTCCTCTTAAACATACTACTTCATATTCCCCTTAAACATACTACTTCATATTCCGTTTAAACATGCTGCTTCATATTCCTCTTAAATATACTACTTCATATTCCTCTTAAATAAAGTACTTCATATTCCTCTTAAAAATACTACTTCATATTCCTCTTAAACATACTTCTTCATATTCGTCTTAAACATACTACTTCATATTCCTCTTAAACAAACTACTTCATATTTCTCTTAAACATACTACTTCATATTCCTCTTAAACATACTACTTCATATTCCTCTTAAACATACTACTTCATATTTCTCTTAAATATACTACTTCATATTCCTCTTAAACATACTTCTTCATATTCCTCTTAAACAGACTACTTCATATTCCTCTTAAACATACTACTTCATATTCCTCTTAAACATACTACTTCATATTCCTCGTAAATATACTACTTCATACTCCTCTTAAATATCCTACTTCATATTCCTCTTAAACATACTACTTCATATTCCTCTTAAATATACTACTTCATATTCCTCTTAAATATACTGCTTCATATTCCTCTTAAACATACTACTTCATATTCCTCTCAAACATACTACTTCATACTCCTCTTAAATATACTACTGCATATTCCTCTTAAATATACTACTGCATATTCCTCTTAAACATACTACTTCATATTCTTCTTAAATATACTACTTCATAATCCTATTAAACATAATGCTTCATATTCCTCTTAAATATACTACTTCATATTCCTCTTAAATATACTACTTCACATTCGTCTTAAATGTTCCTCTTCAAAATACTACTTCATATTCCTCTTAAACATACTACTTCATATTCCTCTTAAACATACTACTTCATATTCCTCTTAAACATACTACTTCATATTCCTCTTAAACATACTATTTCATATTCCTCTTAAATATACTACTTCATATTCCCCTTAAAAATACTACTTTATATTACTCTTAAACATACTACTTCATATTCCTCTTAAACATACTACTTCATATTCCTCTTAAACATACTACTTCATATTTCTCTTAAACATACTACTTCATATTCCTCTTAAACATACTACTTCATGTTCCTCTTAAACATACTACTTCATATTCCTCTTAAACATACTACTTCAAATTCCTATTAAACATACTATTTCATATTGCTCTTAAATATAAAACTTCATATTCCTCTTAAACATACTACTTCATATTCTTCTTAAACATAATACTTCATATTCCTCTTAAACATACTACTTCATGTTCCTCTTAAACATACTACTTCATATTCATCTTAAATATACTACATCATACTCCTCTTAAATATGCTACTTCATATTCCTCTTAAACATAATACTTCGTATTCCTCTTAAATATACTACTTCATGTTCCTCTTAAATATACTACTTCATATTCCTCTTAAACATACTACTTCATATTCCTCTTATACATACCACTTCATACTCCTCTTAAATACACTTTTGCATATTCCTCTTAAATATACTACTGCATATTCCTCTTAAACATACTACTTCATATTCCTCTTAAACATACTACTTCATATTCCTCTTAAACATACTACTTCATATTCCTCTTAAACATACTACTTCATATTCCTCTTAAATATATATCTTCATATTCCTCTTAAACATACTACTTCATATTCCTCTTAAACATACTACTTCATATTCCTCTTAAACATACTACTTTATATTCCTCTTAAACATACTACTTCATATTCCTCTTAAACATACTACTTTATATTCCTCTTAAACAAACTACTTCAAATTCCTCTTAAATATACTACTTTATATGCCTCTTAAACATACTATTTCATATTCCTCTTAAACATACTACTTCATATTCCTCTTAAACATACTACTTCATATTCCTCTTAAACATACTATTTCATATTCCTCTTAAATATACTACTTCATATTCCCCTTAAAAATACTACTTTATATTCCTCTTAAACATACTACTTCATATTCCTCTTAAACATACTACTTCATAATCTTCTTAAACATACTACTTCATATTCCTCTTAAACATACTACTTCATATTCCTCTTAAACATACTACTTCATATTCCTCTTAAACATACTATTTCATATTCCTCTTAAATATACTACTTCATATTCCCCTTAAAAATACTACTTTATATTCCTCTTAAACATACTACTTCATATTCCTCTTAAACATACTACTTCATATTCCTCTTAAACATACTACTTCATATTTCTCTTAAACATACTACTTCATATTCCTCTTAAACATACTACTTCATGTTCCTCTTAAACATACTACTTCATATTCCTCTTAAACATACTACTTCATATTCCTATTAAACATACTATTTCATATTGCTCTTAAATATAAAACTTCATATTCCTCTTAAACATACTTCTTCATATTCTTCTTAAACATAATACTTCATATTCCTCTTAAACATACTACTTCATGTTCCTCTTAAACATACTACTTCATATTCATCTTAAATATACTACTGCATATTCCTCTAAAACAAACTACTTCTTATTCCTCTTAAACATACTACTTCATATTCCTCTTACATATACTACTTCATGTTCTTCTTAAATATACTACTTCATATTCCTCTTAAACATACTACTTCATATTCCTCTTATACATACCACTTCATACTCCTCTTAAATACACTTTTGCATATTCCTCTTAAATATACTACTGCATATTCCTCTTAAACATACTACTTCATATTCCTCTTAAACATACTACTTCATATTCCTCTTAAACATAATACTTCATATTCCTCTTAAATATACTACTTCATATTCCTCCTAAATATACTACTTCATATTCCTCTTAAACATACTACTTCATATTCCTCTTAAACATACTACTTCATATTCCTCTTAAGCATATTACTTCATATTCCTCTTAAACATACTACTTCGTATTCCTCTTAAACATACTACTTCATATTCCTCTTAAACATACTACTTCATATTCCGCTTAAATATACTACTTTATATTCCTCTTAAATATACTACTTCATATTCCTCTTAAACATACGACTTCATATTCGTCTTAAACATACTACTTCATATTCCTCTTAAACATACTACTTCATATTCCTCTTAAACATACTACTTCATATTCCTCTTAAACATACTACTTCATATTCCCCTTAAACATACTACTTCATATTCCGTTTAAACATGCTGCTTCATATTCCTCTTAAATATACTACTTCATATTCCTCTTAAATAAAGTACTTCATATTCCTCTTAAACATACTACTTCATATTCCTCTTAAACATACTTCTTCATATTCGTCTTAAACATACTACTTCATATTCCTCTTAAACATACTACTTCATATTTCTCTTAAACATACTACTTCATATTCCTCTTAAACATACTACTTCATATTCCTCTTAAACATACTACTTCATATTTCTCTTAAATATACAACTTCATATTCCTCTTAAACATACTTCTTCATATTCCTCTTAAACAGACTACTTCATATTCCTCTTAAACATACTACTTCATATTCCTCTTAAACATACTACTTCATATTCCTCGTAAATATACTACTTCATACTCCTCTTAAATATCCTACTTCATATTCCTCTTAAACATACTACTTCATATTCCTCTTAAATATACTACTTCATATTCCTCTTAAATATACTACTTCATATTCCTCTTAAACATACTACTTCATATTCCTCTCAAACATACTACTTCATACTTCTCTTAAATATACTACTGCATATTCCTCTTAAATATACTACTGCATATTCCTCTTAAACATACTACTTCATATTCTTCTTAAACATACTACTTCATAATCCTCTTAAACATAATGCTTCATATTCCTCTTAAACATACTACTTCATATTCCTCTTAAATATACTACATCACATTCGTCTTAAATGTTCCTCTTCAAAATACTACTTCATATTCCTCTTAAACATACTACTTCATATTCCTCTTAAACATACTACTTCATATTCCTCTTAAACATACTACTTCATATTCCTCTTATACATATTATTTCATATTCCTCTTAAATATACTACATCATATTCCCCTTAAAAATACTACTTTATATTCCTCTTAAACATACTTCTTCATATTCCTCTTAAACATACTACTTCATATTCCTCTTAAACATACTACTTCCTATTTCTCTTAAACATACTACTTCATATTCCTCTTAAACATACTACTTCATGTTCCTCTTAAACATACTACTTCATATTCCTCTTAAACATACTACTTCATATTCCTATTAAACATACTATTTCATATTGCTCTTATATATAAAACTTCATATTCCTCTTAAACATACTACTTCATATTCATCTTAAATATACTACTTCATACTCCTCTTAAATATGCTACTTCATATTCCTCTTAAAAATAATACTTCGTATTCCTCTTAAATATACTACTTCATGTTCCTCTTAAATATACTACTTCATATTCCTCTTAAACATACTACTTCATATTCCTCTTATACATACCACTTCATACTCCTCTTAAATACACTTTTGCATATTCCTCTTAAATATACTACTGCATATTCCTCTTAAACATACTACTTCATATTCCTCTTAAACATACTACTTCATATTCCTCTTAAACATAATACTTCATATTCCTCTTAAATATACTACTTCATATTCCTCCTAAATATACTACTTCATATTCCTCTTAAACATACTACTTCATATTCCTCTTAAACATACTACTTCATATTCCTCTTAAGCATACTACTTCATATTCCTCTTAAACATACTACTTCGTATTTCTCTTCAACATACTACTTCATATTCGTCTTAAACATACTACTTCATATTCCGCTTAAATATACTACTTTATATTCCTCTTAAATATACTACTTCATATTCCTCTTAAACATACGACTTCATATTCCTCTTAAACATACTACTTCATATTCCTCTTAAACATACTACTTCATATTCCTCTTTAACATACTACTTCATATTCCTCTTAAACATACAACTTCATATTCCTCTTAAACATACTACTTCATATTCCTCTTAAACAAACTACTTAATATTCCTCTTACACAACCTACTTCATATTCCTCTTAAACAAACTACTTCATATTCCTCTTAAACATACTACTTCATATTCCTCTTAACTATACTTCTTCATATTCCTCTTAAACATACTACTTCATATTCCTCTTAAACATACTACTTCATATTCCTCTTAAACATACTACTTCATATTCCTCTTAAACATACTACTTCATATTCCTCTTAAATATATATCTTCATATTCCTCTTAAACATACTACTTCATATTCCTCTTAAACATACTACTTCATATTCCTCTTAAACATACTACTTCATATTCCTCTTAAACATACTACTTTATATTCCTCTTAAACATACTACTTCATATTCCTCTTAAACATACTACTTTATATTCCTCTTAAACAAACTACTTCAAATTCCTCTTAAATATACTACTTTATATGCATCTTAAACATACTACTTCATATTCCTCTTAAACATACTACTTCATATTCCTCTTAAACATACTACTTCATATTCCTCTTAAACATACTATTTCATATTCCTCTTAAATATACTACTTCATATTCCCCTTAAAAATACTACTTTATATTCCTCTTAAACATACTACTTCATATTCCTCTTAAACATACTACTTCATATTCCTCTTAAACATACTACTTCATATTCCTCTTAAACATACTACTTCATATTCCTCTTAAACATACTACTTCATATTCCTCTTAAACATACTATTTCATATTCCTCTTAAATATACTACTTCATATTCCCCTTAAAAATACTACTTTATATTCCTCTTAAACATACTACTTCATATTCCTCTTAAACATAATACTTCATATTCCTCTTAAACATACTACTTCATATTTCTCTTAAACATACTACTTCATATTCCTCTTAAACATACTACTTCATGTTCCTCTTAAACATACTACGTCATATTCCTCTTAAACATACTACTTCATATTCCTATTAAACATACTATTTCATATTGCTCTTAAATATAAAACTTCATATTCCTCTTAAACATACTTCTTCATATTCTTCTTAAACATAATACTTCATATTCCTCTTAAACATACTACTTCATGTTCCTCTTAAACATACTACTTCATATTCATCTTAAATATACTACTTCATACTCCTCTTAAATATGCTACTTCATATTCCTCTTAAACATAATACTTCGTATTCCTCTTAAATATACTTCTTCATGTTCCTCTTAAATATACTACTTCATATTCCTCTTAAACATACTACTTCATATTCCTCTTATACATACCACTTCATACTCCTCTTAAATACACTTTTGCATATTCCTCTTAAATATACTACTGCATATTCCTCTTAAACATACTACTTCATATTCCTCTTAAACATACTACTTCATATTCCTCTTAAACATAATACTTCATATTCCTCTTAAATATACTACTTCATATTCCTCCTAAATATACTACTTCATATTCCTCTTAAACATACTACTTCATATTCCTCTTAAACATACTACTTCATATTCCTCTTAAGCATACTACCTCATATTCCTCTTAAACATACTACTTCGTATTCCTCTTAAACATACTACTTCATATTCCTCTTAAACATACTACTTCATATTCCGCTTAAATATACTACTTTATATTCCTCTTAAATATACTACTTCATATTCCTCTTAAACATACGACTTCATATTCCTCTTAAACATACTACTTCATATTCCTCTTAAACATACTACTTCATATTCCTCTTTAACATACTACTTCATATTCCTCTTAAACATACAACTTCATATTCCTCTTAAACATACTACTTCATATTCCTCTTAAACAAACTACTTAATATTCCTCTTACACAACCTACTTCATATTCCTCTTAAACAAACTACTTCATATTCCTCTTAAACATACTACTTCATATTCCTCCTAACTATACTACTTCATATTCCTCTTAAACATACTACTTCATATTCCTCTTAAACATACTACTTCATATTCCTCTTAAACATACTACTTCATATTCCTCTTAAACATACTACTTCATATTCCTCTTAAATATATATCTTCATATTCCTCTTAAACATACTACTTCATATTCCTCTTAAACATACTACTTCATATTCCTCTTAAACATACTACTTCATATTCCTCTTAAACATACTACTTTATATTCCTCTTAAACATACTACTTCATATTCCTCTTAAACATACTACTTTATATTCCTCTTAAACAAACAACTTCAAATTCCTCTTAAATATACTACTTCATATGCCTCTTAAACATACTACTTCATATTCCTCTTAAACATACTACTTCATTTTCCTCTTAAACATACTACTTCATTATCCTCTTAAACATACTACTTCATATTCCTCTTAAACATACTACTTCATATTCCTCCTTAACATACTACTTCATATTCCTCTTAAACATACTACTTCATATTCCTCTTAAATATACTACTTCATATTCTTCTTAAATATTCTACTTCTTATTCCTCTTAAACATACTACTTCATATTCCTCTTAAACATACTACTTCATATTCCTCTTAAACATACTACTTCATATTCCTCTTAAACAAACTACTTCAAAATCCTCTTAAATATACTACTTCATATTCCTCTTAAACATACTACTTCATATTCCTCTTAAACATACTACTTTATATTCCTCCTTAACATACTACTTCATATTCCTCTTAAACATACTACTTCATATTCCTCTTAAATATACTACTTCAAATTCCTCTTAAATATTCTACTTCATATTCCTCTTAAACATACTACTTCATATTCCTCTTAAATATACTACTTCATATTCCTCTTAAATATACTACTTCATATTCCTCTTAAACATACTACTTCATATTCCTCTTTAACATACTACTTCATATTCCTCTTAAATATATTACTTCATATTCCTCTTAAACATGCTACTTCATATTCCTCTTAAATATACTACTTCATATTTTCCTTAAACATACTACTTTATATTCCTCTTAAACATGCTGCTTCATATTTCTCTTATATACTACTTCATATTCCTCTTAAATATACTACTTCATATTCCTCTTAAACATACTACTTTATATACCTCTTAAACATACTACTTCATATTCCTCTTAAACATACTACTTCATATTCCTCTTAAACATACTACTTCATATTCCTCTTAAACATACTTCTTCATATTCCTCTTAAACATACTACTTCATATTCCTTTTAAATATACTACTTCATATTCCTCTTAAATATTCTACTTCATATTCTTCTTAAACATACTACTTCATATTCCTCTAAAATATACTACTTCATATTCCTCTTAAATATACTACTTCATATTCCTCTTAAACATACTACTTCATATTCCTCTTAAACATACTACTTCATATTCCTCTTAAACATACTACTTCATATTCCTCTTAAACATACTACTTCATATTCCTCTTAAACATACTACTTCATATTCCTCTTAAATATACTACTTCATATTCCTCTTAAATATACTACTTCATATTCGTCTTAAACATACTACCTCATATTCCTCTTAAACATACTACTTCATTTTTCTCTTGAACATACTACTTCATATTCCTCTTAAGCATACTACTTCATATTCCTCTTAAACAAACTACTTCATATTCCGCTTAAATATACTACTTGATATTCCTCTTAAATATACTACTTCATATTCCTCTTAAATATACTACTTCATATTCCTCTTAAACATACTACTTCATATTCCTCTTAAACATACTACTTCATATTCCTCTTAAACATACTACTTCAGATTCCTCTTAAATATTCTACTTCATATTCTTCTTAAACATACTACTTCATATTCCTCTTAAATATACTACTTCATATTCCTCTTAAATATACTACTTCATATTCCTCTTATACATACTACTTCATATTCCTCTTAAACATACTACTTCATATTCCTCTTAAACATACTACTTCATATTCCTCTTAAACATACTACTTCATATTCCTCTTAAACATTTTACTTCATATTCCTCTTAAATATACTACTTCATATTCCTCTTAAATATACTACTTCATATTCGTCTTAAACATACTACCTCATATTCCTCTTAAACATACTACTTCATATTCCTCTTAAACATACTACTTCATGTTCCTCTTAAACATACTACTTCATATTCATCTTAAATAAACTACTTCATACTCCTCTTAAATATGCTACTTCATATTCCTCTTAAACATAATACTTCGTATTCCTCTTAAATATACTACTTCATGTTCCTCTTAAATATACTACTTCATATTCCTCTTAAACATACTACTTCATATTCCTCTTATACATACCACTTCATACTCCTCTTAAATACACTTTTGCATATTCCTCTTAAATATACTACTGCATATTCCTCTTAAACATACTACTTCATATTCCTCTTAAACATACTACTTCATATTCCTCTTAAACATAATACTTCATATTCCTCTTAAATATACTACTTCATATTCCTCTTAAATATACTACTTCATATTCCTCTTAAACATACTACTTCATATTCCTCTTAAACATACTACTTCATGTTCCTCTTAACCAAACTACTTCATATTCCTCTTAAACATACTACTTCATATTCCTCTTAACTATACTACTTCATATTCCTCTTAAACATACTACTTCATATTCCTCTTAAACATACTACTTCATATTCCTCTTAAACATACTACTTCATATTCCTCTTAAACATACTACTTTCCTCTTAAATATATATCTTCATATTCCTCTTAAACATACTACTTCATATTCCTCTTAAACATACTACTTCATATTCCTCTTAAACATACTACTTCATATTCCTCTTAAACATACTACTTTATATTCCTCTTAAACATACTACTTCATATTCCTCTTAAACATACTACTTTATATTCCTCTTAAACAAACTACATCAAATTCCTCTTAAATATACTACTTCATATGCCTCTTAAACATACTACTTCATATTTCTCTTAAACATACTACTTCATATTCCTCTTAAACATACTACTTCATATTCCTCTTAAACATACTATTTCATATTCCTCTTAAATATACTACTTCATATTCCCCTTAAAAATACTACTTTATATTCCTCTTAAACATACTACTTCATATTCCTCTTAAACATACTACTTCATATTCTTCTTAAACATACTACTTCATATTCCTCTTAAACATACTACTTCATATTCCTCTTAAACATACTACTTCATATTCCTCTTAAACATACTATTTCATATTCCTCTTAAATATACTACTTCATATTCCCCTTAAAAATACTACTTTATATTCCTCTTAAACATACTACTTCATATTCTCTCTTAAACATACTACTTCATATTCCTCTTAAACATACTACTTCATATTTCTCTTAAACATACTACTTCATATTCCTCTTAAACATGCTACTTCATGTTCCTCTTAAACATACTACTTCATATTCCTCTTAAACATACTACTTCATATTCCTATTAAACATACTATTTCATATTGCTCTTAAATATAAAACTTCATATTCCTCTTAAACATAATTCTTCATATTCCTCTTAAATATACTACTTCATATTCCTCCTAAATATACTACTTCATATTCCTCTTAAACATACTACTTCATATTCCTCTTAAACATACTACTTTATATTCCTCTTAAGCATACTACTTCATTTTCCTCTTAAACATACAACTTCGTATTCCTCTTAAACATACTACTTCATATTCCTCTTAAACATACTACTTCATATTCCGCCTAAATATACTACTTTATATTCCTCTTAAATATACTACTTCATATTCCTCTTAAACATACGACTTCATATTCCTCTTAAACATACTACTTCATATTCCTCTTAAACATACTACTTCATATTCCTCTTTAACATACTACTTCATATTCCTCTTAAACATACAACTTCATATTCCTCTTAAACATACTACTTCATATTCCTCTTAAACAAACTACTTAATATTCCTCTTACACAAATTACTTCATATTCCTCTTAAACAAACTACTTCATATTCCTCTTAAACATACTACTTCATATTCCTCTTAACTATACTACTTCATATTCCTCTTAAACATACTACTTCATATTCCTCTTAAACATACTACTTCATATTCCTCTTAAACATACTACTTCATATTCCTCTTAAACATACTACTTCATATTCCTCTTAAATATATATCTTCATATTCCTCTTAAACATACTACTTCATATTCCTCTTAAACATACTACTTCATATTCCTCTTAAACATACTACTTCATATTCCTCTTAAACATACTACTTTATATTCCTCTTAAACATACTACTTCATATTCCTCTTAAACATACTACTTTATATTCCTCTTGAACAAACTACTTCAAATTCCTCTTAAATATACTACTTCATATGCCTCTTAAACATACTACTTCATATTCCTCTTAAACATACTACTTCATATTCCTCTTAAACATACTACTTCATTATCCTCTTAAACATACTACTTCATATTCCTCTTAAACATACTACTTCATATTCCTCCTTAACATACTACTTCATATTCCTCTTAAACATACTACTTCATATTCCTCTTAAATATACTACTTCATATTCTTCTTAAATATTCTACTTCATATTCCTCTTAAACATACTACTTCATATTCCTCTTAAACATACTACTTCATATTCCTCTTAAACATACTACTTCATATTCCTCTTAAACAAACTACTTCAAAATCCTCTTAAATATACTACTTCATATTCCTCTTAAACATACTACTTCATATTCCTCTTAAACATACTACTTTATATTCCTCCTTAACATACTACTTCATATTCCTCTTAAACATACTACTTCATATTCCTCTTAAATATACTACTTCAAATTCCTCTTAAATACTCTACTTCATATTCCTCTTAAACATACTACTTCATATTCCTCTTAAATATACTACTTCATATTCCTCTTAAATATACTACTTCATATTCCTCTTAAACATACTACTTCATATTGCTCTTTAACATACTACTTCATATTCCTCTTAAATATACTACTTCATATTCCTCTTAAACATGCTACTTCATATTCCTCTTAAATATATACTTCATATTTTCCTTAAACATACTACTTTATATTCCTCTTAAACATGCTGCTTCATATTTCTCTTATATACTACTTCATATTCCTCTTAAATATACTACTTCATATTCCTCTTAAACATACTACTTCATATACCTCTTAAACATACTACTTCATATTCCTCTTAAACATACTACTTCATATTCCTCTTAAACATACTACTTCATATTCCTCTTACCCATACTACTTCATATTCCTCTTAAACATACTACTTCATATTCCTCTTAAACATACTTCTTTATATTCCTCTTAAACATACTACTTCATATTCCTTTTAAATATACTACTTCATATTCTTCTTAAATATTCTACTTCATATTCTTCTTAAACATACTACTTCATATTCCTCTTAAATATACTACTTCATACGTGGGCTACTATATATATTTCTGGCCTAATAATGAAAATGCGAATATTTATCAACGAAAAATGTTTTATTGTTTTTCAAAATATTCTCCATCAAGATTTATACACTTTTGCATGCGCTCAAACCAATTTTCGAAGCACTTTTTCCACTCCGATTGAGACACCTCCAAAACATGGTTTTTGAATGCTTCAACAGCATCTTCTGGCGACGAAAATCGTTGACCACGCATTTATTTCTTGATGTGTGGGAATAAAAAGAAGTCATTGGGTGCCAAGTCAGGGCTGTACGGAGGATGACCCATCAATTCGACGTTTTGTCCGGTCAAAAAGGCGCTGGTTTGAGCCGATGTGTGAGAGCTCGCATTGTCATGGTGCACAATGATTCGACTTCTCTTGTTCGTTTTTCGAATTTCTCCGAAGACTTCAGGCAAACAAATGGTGGTGTACCACTCAGAATTGACCGTCCTACGTTGCACAAGCGGAACAGTCGCCACATGACCAGTTTTGCCAAAGAAACAAGCGACCATTTGCTTCGAAGTGCTTCTTCCACGAACAACTTTCGTTGGATTTGACTCGTCTTGGAAGACCCACACGGTCGATTGCTGTTTTGTTTCGGGCTCATACGCATAGATCCATGATTCGTCACCTGTGACGATCTTATAAACGTCTTTTGAAGCACCGCGATCGTATTTTTTCAGCATTTCTTTACACCAATCCACACGAGCCTTTTTTTGAGCGATTGTCAAATTGTGCGGGATCCAACGAGAACAAACCTTTTTTACGGCCAGGTGTTCATGCAATATCGAATGTATGCTGGTGGGAGAAATGCCTAGGCATGCCTCTATCTCACGGTATGTCACATGACGGTCTTGCATTATCAGTTCACGTACGGCATCGATGTTTTCTGGAACAACGGCTGTTTTTGGACGACCTTCACGGAATTCGTCTTTGAGCGAGCGTCGGCCACGATTGAATTCGTTGTACCAGTTTTTCACAGTGCTATAGGATGGTGCTTCATAGCCATACAAAGATTTAAGTTCATCGATGCACTCTTGTCGTGATAATCCTCTTAAACATACTACTTCATATTCCTCTTAAATATACTACTTCATATTCCTCTTAAACATACTACTTCATATTCCTCTTAAACATACTACTTCATATTCCTCTTAAACACACTACTTCATATTCCTCTTAAACATACTACTTCATATTCCTCTTAAACATTCTACTTCATATTCCCCTTAAACATACTACTTCATATTCCTTTAAACATACTACTTCATATTCTTCTTAAACATACTACTTCATATTCCTCTTAAACATACTACTTCATATTCCTCTTAAACATACTACTTCATTTTCCTCTTAAACATACTACTTCATATTCCTCTTAAATATACTACTTTATATTACTCTTAAATATACTACTTCATATTCCTCTTAAACATACTACTTCATATTCGTCTTAAACATACTACTTCATATTCCTCTTAAACATACTACTTCAAATTTCTCTTAAACATACTACTTCATATTCCTCTTAAACATACTACTTCATATTCCTCTTAAACATACTACTTCATATTTCTCTTAAATATACAACATCATATTCCTCTTAAACATACTTCTTCATATTCCTCTTAAACAGACTACTTCATATTCCTCTTAAACATACTACTTCATATTCCTCTTAAACATACTACTTCATATTCCTCGTAAATATACTACTTCATACTCCTCTTAAATATCCTACTTCATATTCCTCTGAAACATACTACTTCATATTCCTCTTAAATATACTACTTCATATTCCTCTTAAATATACTACTTCATATTCCTCTTAAACATACTACTTCATATTCCTCTTAAACATACTACTTCATATTCCTCGTAAATATACTACTTCATACTCCTCTTAAATATCCTACTTCATATTCCTCTGAAACATACTACTTCATATTCCTCTTAAATATACTACTTCATATTCCTCTTAAATATACTACTTCATATTCCTCTTAAACATACTACTTCATATTCCTCTCAAACATACTACTTCATACTCCTCTTAAATATATTACTGCATATTCCTCTTAAACTATACTACTTCATATTCTTCTTAAACATACTACTTCATAATCCTCTTAAACATAATGCTTCATATTCCTCTTAAATATACTACTTCATATTCCTCTTAAATATACTACTTCACATTCGTCTTAAATGTTCCTCTTCAAAATACTACTTCATATTCCTCTTAAACATACTACTTCTTATTCCTCTTAAACATACTACTTCATATTCCTCTTAAACATACTACTTCATATTCCTCTTAAACATACTACTTCATATTCCTCTTAAACATACTACTTCATATTCCTCTTAAACATACTACTTCATATTCCTCTTAAATATACTACTTCATATTCCTCTTAAACATACTACTTCATATTCTTTTTAAACAAACTACTTCATATTCCTCTTAAACATACTACTTCATATTCCTCATAAACATACTACTTCATATTCCTCTTAAACATACTACTTCATATTCCTCTTAAACATACTACTTCATATTCCTCTTAAACATTCTACTTCATATTTCCCTTAAACATACTACTTCATATTCCTTTAAACATACTACTTCATATTCCTCTTAAACATACTTCTTCATATTCCTCTTAAACATACTACTTCATATTCCTCTTAAACATACTACTTCATTTTCCTCTCAAACATACTACTTCATATTCCTCTTAAATATACTACTTTATATTACTCTTAAATATACTACTTCATATTCCTCTTAAACATACTACTTCATATTCCTCTTAAACATACTACTTCATATTCCCCTTAAACATACTACTTCATATTCCGTTTAAACATGCTGCTTCATATTCCTCTTAAATATACTACTTCATATTCCTCTTAAATAAAGTACTTCATATTCCTCTTAAACATACTACTTCATATTCCTCTTAAACATACTAATTCATATTCGTCTTAAACATACTACTTCATATTCCTCTTAAACATACTACTTCATATTTCTCTTAAACATACTACTTCATATTCCTCTTAAACATACTACTTCATATTTCTCTTAAATATACAACTTCATATTCCTCTTAAACATACTTCTTCATATTCCTCTTAAACAGACTACTTCATATTCCTCTTAAACATACTACTTCATATTCCTCTTAAACATACTACTTCATATTCCTCGTAAATATACTACTTCATACTCCTCTTAAATATCCTACTTCATATTCCTCTTAAACATACTACTTCATATTCCTCTTAAATATACTACTTCATATTCCTCTTAAATATACTACTTCATATTCCTCTTAAACATACTACTTCATATTCCTCTCAAACATACTACTTCACACTCCTCTTAAATATACTACTGCATATTCCTCTTAAATATACTACTGCATATTCCTCTTAAACATACTACTTCATATTCTTCTTAAACATACTACTTCATAATCCTCTTAAACATAATGCTTCATATTCCTCTTAAATATACTACTTCATATTCCTCTTAAATATACTACTTCACATTCGTCTTAAATGTTCCTCTTCAAAATACTACTTCATATTCCTCTTAAACATACTACTTCATATGCCTCTTAAACATACTACTTCATATTCCTCTTAAACATACTACTTCATATTCCTCTTAAACATACTACTTTATATTCCTCTTAAACATACTACTTCATATTCCTCTTAAACATACTACTTTATATTCCTCTTAAACAAACTACTTCAAATTCCTCTTAAATATACTACTTCATATGCCTCTTAAACATACTACTTCATATTCCTCTTAAACATACTACTTCATATTCCTCTTAAACATACTACTTCATTATCCTCTTAAACATACTACTTCATATTCCTCTTAAACATACTACTTCATATTCCTCCTTAACATACTACTTCATATTCCTCTTAAACATACTACTTCATATTCCTCTTAAATATACTACTTCATATTCTTCTTAAATATTCTACTTCATATTCCTCTTAAACATACTACTTCATATTCCTCTTAAACATACTACTTCATATTCCTCGTAAACATACTACTTCATATTCCTCTTAAACAAACTACTTCAAAATCCTCTTAAATATACTACTTCATATTCCTCTTAAACATACTACTTCATATTCCTCTTAAACATACTACTTTATATTCCTCCTTAACATACTACTTCATATTCCTCTTAAACATACTACTTCATATTCCTCTTAAATATACTACTTCAAATTCCTCTTAAATATTCTACTTCATATTCCTCTTAAACATACTACTTCATATTCCTCTTAAATATACTACTTCATATTCCTCTTAAATATACTACTTCAGTTTCCTCTTAAACATACTACTTCATATTCCTCTTTAACATACTACTTCATATTCCTCTTAAATATACTACTTCATATTCCTCTTAAACATGCTACTTCATATTCCTCTTAAATATATACTTCATATTTTCCTTAAACATACTACTTTATATTCCTCTTAAACATGCTGCTTCATATTTCTCTTATATACTACTTCATATTCCTCTTAAATATACTACTTCATATTCCTCTTAAACATACTACTTCATATACCTCTTAAACATACTACTTCATAATCCTCTTAAACATACTACTTCATATTCCTCTTAAACATACTACTTCATATTCCTCTTACACATACTACTTCATATTCCTCTTAAACATACTACTTCATATTCCTCTTAAACATACTTCTTCATATTCCTCTTAAACATACTACTTCATATTCCTTTTAAATATACTACTTCATATTCCTCTTAAATATTCTACTTCATATTCTTCTTAAACATACTACTTCATATTCCTCTTAAATATACTACTTCATATTCCTCTTAAATATACTACGTCATATTCCTCTTAAACATACTACTTCATATTCCTCTTAAACATACTACTTCATATTCCTCTTAAACATACTACTTCATATTCCTCTTAAACATACTACTTCATATTCCTCTTAAACATACTACTTCATATTCCTCTTAAATATACTACTTCATATTCCTCTTAAATATACTACTTCATATTCGTCTTAAACATACTACCTCATATTCCTCTTAAACATACTACTTCATTTTTCTCTTGAACATACTACTTCATATTCCTCTTAAGCATACTACTTCATATTCCTCTTAAACAAACTACTTCATATTCCGCTTAAATATACTACTTGATATTCCTCTTAAATATACTACTTCATATTCCTCTTAAATATACTACTTCATATTCCTCTTAAACATACTACTTCATATTCCTCTTAAACATATTACTTCATATTCCTCTTAAACATACTACTTCAGATTCCTCTTAAATATTCTACTTCATATTCTTCTTAAACATACTACTTCATATTCCTCTTAAATATACTACTTCATATTCCTCTTAAATATACTACTTCATATTCCTCTTATACATACTACTTCATATTCCTCTTAAACATACTACTTCATATTCCTCTTCAACATACTACTTCATATTCCTCTTAAACATACTACTTCATATTCGTCTTAAACATATTACTTCATATTCCTCTTAAATATACTACTTCATATTCCTCTTAAATATACTACTTCATATTCGTCTTAAACATACTACCTCATATTCCTCTTAAACATACTACTTCATTTTTCTCTCGAACATACTACTTCATATTCCTCTTAAACATACTACTTCATATTCCTCTTAAACAAACTACTTCATATTCCGCTTAAATATACTACTTGATATTCCTCTTAAATATACTACTTCATATTCCTCTTAAACATACTACTTCATATTCCTCTTAAACATACTACTTCATATTCCTCTTAAACATACTACTTCATATTCCTGTTAAACATACTACTTCATATTCCTCTTAAACATACTACTTCATATTCCTCTTCAACATACTACTTCATATTATTCTTAAACAAACTACTTCATATTCCTCTTAAACATACTACTTCATATTTCTCTTCAACATACTACTTCATATTCCTCTTAAACATACTACTTCATATTCCTCTTAAACATACTACTTCATATTCCTCTTAAATATACTACTTCATATTCCTCTTAAACATACTACTTCATATTCTTCTTAAGCAAACTACTTCATATTCCTCTTAAACATACTACTTCATATTCCTCTTAAACATACTACTTCATATTCCTCTTAAACATACTACTTCATATTCCTCTTAAACATACTACTTCATATTCCTCTTAAACATTCTACTTCATATTCCCCTTAAACATACTACTTCATATTCCCCTTAAACATACTGCTTCATATTCCGTTTAAACATGCTGCTTCATATTCCTCTTAAATATACTACTTCATATTCCTCTTGAATAAAGTACTTCATATTCCTCTTAAACATACTACTTCATATTCCTCTTAAACATACTACTTCATATTCGTCTTAAACATACTACTTCATATTCCTCTTAAACATACTACTTCATATTTCTCTTAAACATACTACTTCATATTCCTCTTAAACATACCACTTCATATTCCTCTTAAACATACTACTTCATATTTCTCTTAAATATACAACATCATATTCCTCTTAAACATACTTCTTCATATTCCTCTTAAACAGACTACTTCATATTCCTCTTAAACATACTACTTCATATTCCTCTTAAACATACTACTTCATATTCCTCGTAAATATACTACTTAATACTCCTCTTAAATATCCTACTTCATATTCCTCTGAAACATACTACTTCATATTCCTCTTAAATATACTACTTCATATTCCTCTTAAATATACTACTTCATATTCCTCTTAAACATACTACTTCATATTCCTCTCAAACATACTACTTCATACTCCTCTTAAATATATTACTGCATATTCCTCTTAAATATACTACTGCATATTCCTCTTAAACTATACTACTTCATATTCTTCTTAAACATACTACTTCATAATCCTCTTAAACATAATGCTTCATATTCCTCTTAAATATACTACTTCATATTCCTCTTAAATATACTACTTCACATTCGTCTTAAATGTTCCTCTTCAAAATACTACTTCATATTCCTCTTAAACATACTACTTCTTATTCCTCTTAAACATGCTACTTCATATTCCTCTTAAACATACTACTTCATATTCCTCTTAAACATACTACTTCATATTCCTCTTAAACATACTACTTCATATTCCTCTTAAACATACTACTTCATATTCCTCTTAAATATACTACTTCATATTCCTCTTAAACATACTACTTCATATTCTTTTTAAACAAACTACTTCATATTCCTCTTAAACATACTACTTCATATTCCTCTTAAACATACTACTTCATATTCCTCTTAAACATACTACTTCATATTCCTCTTAAACATACTACTTCATATTCCTCTTAAACATTCTACTTCATATTTCCCTTAAACATACTACTTCATATTCCTTTAAACATACTACTTCATATTCCTCTTAAACATACTACTTCATATTCCTCTTAAACATACTACTTCATATTCCTCTTAAACATACTACTTCATTTTGCTCTCAAACATACTACTTCATATTCCTCTTAAATATACTACTTTATATTATTCTTAAATATACTACTTCATATTCCTCTTAAACATACTACTTCATATTCCTCTTAAACATACTACTTCATATTCCCCTTAAAAATACTACTTCATATTCCGTTTAAACATGCTGCTTCATATTCCTCTTAAATATACTACTTCATATTCCTCTTAAATAAAGTACTTCATATTCCTCTTAAACATACTACTTCATATTCCTCTTAAACATACTAATTCATATTCGTCTTAAACATACTACTTCATATTCCTCTTAAACATACTACTTCATATTTCTCTTAAACATACTACTTCATATTCCTCTTAAACATACTACTTCATATTTCTCTTAAATATACAACTTCATATTCCTCTTAAACATACTTCTTCATATTCCTCTTAAACAGACTACTTCATATTCCTCTTAAACATACTACTTCATATTCCTCTTAAACATACTACTTCATATTCCTCGTAAATATACTACTTCATACTCCTCTTAAATATCCTACTTCATATTCCTCTTAAACATACTACTTCATATTCCTCTTAAATATTCTACTTCATATTCCTCTTAAATATTTTACTTAAACATACTACTTCATATTCCTCTCAAACATACTACTTCACACTCCTCTTAAATATACTACTGCATATTCCTCTTAAATATACTACTGCATATTCCTCTTAAACATACTACTTCATATTCTTCTTAAACATACTACTTCATAATCCTCTTAAACATAATGCTTCATATTCCTCTTAAATATACTACTTCACATTCGTCTTAAATGTTCCTCTTCAAAATACTACTTCATATTCCTCTTAAACATACTACTTCATATGCCTCTTAAACATACTACTTCATATTCCTCTTAAACATACTACTTCATATTCCTCTTAAACAAACTATTTCATATTCCTCTTAAATATACTACTTCATATTCCCCTTAAAAATACTACTTTATTTCCTCTTAAACATACTACTTCATATTCCTCTTAAACATACTACTTCATATTCCTCTTAAACATACTACTTCATATTCCTCTTAAACATACTACTTCATATTCCTCTTAAACATACTACTTCATATTCCTCGTAAATATACTACTCCATACTCCTCTTAAATATTCTACTTCATATTCCTCTGAAACATACTACTTCATATTCCTCTTAAATATACTACTTCATATTCCTCTTAAATATACTACTTCATATTCCTCTTAAACATACTACTTCATATTCCTCTCAAACATACTACTTCATACTCCTCTTAAATACACTACTGCATATTCCTCTTAAATATACTACTTCACATTCATCCTAAATGTTCCTCTTCAAAATACTACTTCATATTCCTCTTAAACATACTACTTCTTATTCTTCTTAAACATACTACTTCATATTCCTCTTAAACATACTACTTCATATTCCTCTTAAACATACTACTTCATATTCCTCTTAAACATACTACTTCATATTCCTCTTAAACATACTACTTCATATTCCTCTTAAATATACTACTTCATATTCCTCTTAAACATACTACTTCATTTTCTTTTTAAACAAACTACTTCATATTCCTCTTAAACATACTACTTCATATTCCTCTTAAACATACTACTTCATATTCCTCTTAAACATACTACTTCATATTCCTCTTAAACATACTACTTCATATTCCTCTTAAACATTCTACTTCATATTCCCCTTAAACATACTACTTCATATTCCTTTAAACATACTACTTCATATTCCTCTTAAACATACTACTTCATATTCCTCTTAAACATACTACTTCATATTCCTCTTAAACATACTACTTCATTTTTCTCTCAAACATACTACTTCATATTCCTCTTAAATATACTACTTTATATTACTCTTAAATATACTACTTCATATTCCTCTTAAACATACTACTTCATATTCCTCTTAAACATACTACTTCATATTCCCCTTAAACATACTACTTCATATTTCGTTTAAACATGCTGCTTTATATTCCTCTTAAATATACTACTTCATATTTCTCTTAAATAAAGTACTTCATATTCCTCTTAAACATACTACTTCATATTCCTCTTAAACATACTAATTCATATTCGTCTTAAACATACTACTTCATATTCCTCTTAAACATACTACTTCATATTTCTCTTAAACATACTACTTCATATTCCTCTTAAACATACTACTTCATATTCTTTTTAAACAAACTACTTCATATTCCTCTTAAACATACTACTTCATATTCCTCTTAAACATACTACTTCATATTCCTCTTAAACATACTACTTCATATTCCTCTTAAACATACTACTTCATATTCCTCTTAAACATACTACTTCATATTCCTCTTAAACATTCTACTTCATATTCCTCTTAAACATTCTACTTCATATTTCCCTTAAACATACTACTTCATATTCCTTTAAACATACTACTTCATATTCCTCTTAAACATACTACTTCATATTCCTCTTAAACATACTACTTCATATTCCTCTTAAACATACTACTTCATTTTGCTCTCAAACATACTACTTCATATTCCTCTTAAATATACTACTTTATATTATTCTTAAATATACTACTTCATATTCCTCTTAAACATACTACTTCATATTCCTCTTAAACATACTACTTCATATTCCCCTTAAACATACTACTTCATATTCCGTTTAAACATGCTGCTTCATATTCCTCTTAAATATACTACTTCATATTCCTCTTAAATAAAGTACTTCATATTCCTCTTAAACATACTACTTCATATTCCTCTTAAACATACTAATTCATATTCGTCTTAAACATACTACTTCATATTCCTCTTAAACATACTACTTCATATTTCTCTTAAACATACTACTTCATATTCCTCTTAAACATACTACTTCATATTTCTCTTAAATATACAACTTCATATTCCTCTTAAACATACTTCTTCATATTCCTCTTAAACAGACTACTTCATATTCCTCTTAAACATACTACTTCATATTCCTCTTAAACATACTACTTCATATTCCTCGTAAATATACTACTTCATACTCCTCTTAAATATCCTACTTCATATTCCTCTTAAACATACTACTTCATATTCCTCTTAAATATACTACTTCATATTCCTCTTAAATATACTACTTCATATTCCTCTTAAACATACTACTTCATATTCCTCTCAAACATACTACTTCACACTCCTCTTAAATATACTACTGCATATTCCTCTTAAATATACTACTGCATATTCCTCTTAAACATACTACTTCATATTCTTCTTAAACATACTACTTCATAATCCTCTTAAACATAATGCTTCATATTCCTCTTAAATATACTACTTCATATTCCTCTTAAATATACTACTTCACATTCGTCTTAAATGTTCCTCTTCAAAATACTACTTCATATTCCTCTTAAACATACTACTTCATATGCCTCTTAAACATACTACTTCATATTCCTCTTAAACATACTACTTCATATTCCTCTTAAACATACTATTTCATATTCCTCTTAAATATACTACTTCATATTCCCCTTAAAAATACCACTTTATTTCCTCTTAAACATACTACTTCATATTCCTCTTAAACATACTACTTCATATTCCTCTTAAACATACTACTTCATATTCCTCTTAAACATACTACTTCATATTCCTCTTAAACATACTACTTCATATTCCTCGTAAATATACTACTTCATACTCCTCTTAAATATCCTACTTCATATTCCTCTGAAACATACTACTTCATATTACTCTTAAATATACTACTTCATATTCCTCTTAAATATACTACTTCATATTCCTCTTAAACATACTACTTCATATTCCTCTCAAACATACTACTTCATACTCCTCTTAAATACACTACTGCATATTCCTCTTAAATATACTACTGCATATTCCTCTTAAACATACTACTTCATATTCTTCTTAAACATACTACTTCATAATCCTCTTAAGCATAATGCTTCATATTCCTCTTAAATATACTACTTCATATTCCTCTTAAATATACTACTTCACATTCATCCTAAATGTTCCTCTTCAAAATACTACTTCATATTCCTCTTAAACATACTACTTCTTATTCTTCTTAAACATACTACTTCATATTCCTCTTAAACATACTACTTCATATTCCTCTTAAACATACTACTTCATATTCCTCTTAAACATACTACTTCATATTCCTCTTAAACATACTACTTCATATTCCTCTTAAATATACTACTTCATATTCCTCTTAAACATACTACTTCATATTCTTTTTAAACAAACTACTTCATATTCCTCTTAAACATACTACTTCATATTCCTCTTAAACATACTACTTCATATTCCTCTTAAACATACTACTTCATATTCCTCTTAAACATACTACTTCATATTCCTCTTAAACATTCTACTTCATATTCCCCTTAAACATACTACTTCATATTCCTTTAAACATACTACTTCATATTCCTCTTAAACATACTACTTCATATTCCTCTTAAACATACTACTTCATATTCCTCTTAAACATACTACTTCATTTTCCTCTCAAACATACTACTTCATATTCCTCTTAAATATACTACTTTATATTACTCTTAAATATACTACTTCATATTCCTCTTAAACATACTACTTCATATTCCTCTTAAACATACTACTTCATATTCCCCTTAAACATACTACTTCATATTCCGTTTAAACATGCTGCTTTATATTCCTCTTAAATATACTACTTCATATTTCTCTTAAATAAAGTACTACTTATTCCTCTTAAACATACTACTTCATATTCCTCTTAAACATACTAATTCATATTCGTCTTAAACATACTACTTCATATTCCTCTTAAACATACTACTTCATATTTCTCTTAAACATACTACTTCATATTCCTCTTAAACATACTACTTCATATTCCTCTTAAACATACTACTTCATATTTCTCTTAAATATACAACTTCATATTCCTCTTAAACATACTTCTTCATATTCCTCTTAAACAGACTACTTCATATTCCTCTTAAACATACTACTTCATATTCCTCTTAAACATACTACTTCATATTCCTCGTAAATATACTACTTCATACTCCTCTTAAATATCCTACTTCATATTCCTCTTAAACATACTACTTCATATTCCTCTTAAATATAGTACTTCTTATTCCTCTTAAATATACTACTTCATATTCCTGTTAAACATACTACATCATATTCCTCTCAAACATACTACTTCATACTCCTCTTAAATATACTACTGCATATTTCTCTTAAATATACTACTGCATATTCCTCTTAAACATACTACTTCATATTCTTCTTAAACATACTACTTCATAATCCTCTTAAACATAATGCTTCATATTTCTCTTAAATATACTACTTCATATTCCTCTTAAATATACTACTTCACATTCGTCTTAAATGTTGCTCTTCAAAATACTACTTCATATTCCTCTTAAACATACTACTTCATATGCCTCTTAAACATACTACTTCATATTCCTCTTAAACATACTACTTCATATTCCTCTTAAACATACTATTTCATATTCCTCTTAAATATACTACTTCATATTCCCCTTAAAAATACTACTTTATTTCCTCTTAAACATACTACTTCATATTCCTCTTAAACATACTACTTCATATTCCTCTTAAACATACTACTTCATATTCCTCTTAAACATACTACTTCATATTCCTCTTAAACATACTACTTCATATTCCTCTTAAACATACTACTTCATATTCCTCTTAAACATACTACTTCATATTCCTATTAAACATACTACTTCATATTGCTCTTAAATATAAAACTTCATATTCCTCTTAAACATACTACTTCATATTCTTCTTAAACATAATACTTCATATTCCTCTTAAACATACTACTTCATATTCTCTTAAACATACTACTTCATATTCCTCTTAAACATACTACTTCATATTCCTCGTAAATATACTACTTCATACTCCTCTTAAATATACTACTTCATATTCCTCTTAAACATACTACTTCATATTCCTCTTATGCATACTACTTCATATTCCTCTTAAACATACTACTTCGTATTCCTCTTAAACATACTACTTCATATTCCTCTTAAACATACTACTTCATATTCCTCTTAAACATACTAGTTCATATTCCTCTTAAACATACTATTTCATATTCCTCTTTAACATACTACTTCATATTCCTCTTAAACATACTACTTCATATTCCTCTTAAATATACTACTTCATATTCCTCTTAAATAAAGTACTTCATATTCCTCTTAAACATACTACTTCATATTCCTCTTAAACATACTACTTCATATTCCTCTTAAACATACTACTTCATATTCCTCTTAAACATACTACTTCATATTCCTCTTAAACATACTACTTCATATTCCTCTTAAATATACTACTTCATATTCCTCTTAAATATACTACTTCATATTCGTCTTAAACATACTACCTCATATTCCTCTTAAACATACTACTTCATTTTTCTCTTGAATATACTACTTCATATTCCTCTTAAGCATACTACTTCATATTCCTCTTAAACAAACTACTTCATATTCCGCTTAAATATACTACTTGATATTCCTCTTAAATATACTACTTCATATTCCTCTTAAATATACTACTTCATATTCCTCTTAAACATACTACTTCATATTCCTCTTAAACATACTACTTCATATTCCTCTTAAACATACTACTTCATATTCCTCTTAAACATACTACTTCATATTCCTCTTAAACATACTACTTCATATTCCTCTTAAACATATTACTTCATATTCCTCTTAAATATACTACTTCATATTCCTCTTAAATATACTACTTCATATTCGTCTTAAACATACTACCTCATATTCCTCTTAAACATACTACTTCATTTTTCTCTTGAACATACTACTTCATATTCCTCTTAAACATACTACTTCATATTCCTCTTAAACAAACTACTTCATATTCCGCTTAAATATACTACTTGATATTCCTCTTAAATATACTACTTCATATTCCTCTTAAACATACTACTTCATACTCCTCTTAAATATACTACTGCATATTCCTCTTAAATATACTACTGCATATTCCTCTTAAACATACTACTTCATATTTTTCTTAAACATACTACTTCATAATCCTCTTAAACATAATGCTTCATATTCCTCTTAAATATACTACTTCATATTCCTCTTAAATATACTACTTCACCTTCGTCTTAAATGTTGCTCTTCAAAATACTACTTCACATTCCTCTTAAACATACTACTTCATATGCCTCTTAAACATACTACTTCATATTCCTCTTAAACATACTACTTCATATTCCTCTTAAACATACTATTTCATATTCCTCTTAAATATATTACTTCATATTCCCCTTAAAAATACTACTTTATTTCCTATTAAACATACTACTTCATATTCCTCTTAAACATACTACTTCATATTCCTCTTAAACATACTACTTGATATTCCTCTTAAACATACTACTTCATATTCCTCTTAAACATACTACTTCATATTCCTCTTAAACATACTACTTCATATTCCTCTTAAACATACTACTTCATATTCCTATTAAACATACTACTTCATATTGCTCTTAAATATAAAACTTCATATTCCTCTTAAACATACTACTTCATATTCTTCTTAAACATAATACTTCATATTCCTCTTAAACATACTACTTCATATTCTCTTAAACATACTACTTCATATTCATCTTAAATATACTACTTCATACTCCTCTTAAATATGCTACTTCATATTCCTCTTAAACATAATACTTCGTATTCCTCTTAAATATACTACTTCATGTTCCTCTTAAATATACTTTTGCATATTCCTCTTAAATATACTACTTCATATTCCTCTTATACATACCACTTCATACTCCTCTTAAATATACTTTTGCATATTCCTGTTAAATATACTACTGCATATTCCTCTTAAACATACTACTTCATATTCCTCTTAAACATACTACTTCATATTCCTCTTAAACATAATACTTCATATTCCTCTTAAATATACTACTTCATATTCCTCTTAAATATACTACTTCATATTCCTCTTAAACATACTACTTCATATTCCTCTTAAACATACTACTTCATATTCCTCTTAAGCATACTACTTCATATTCCTCTTAAACATACTACTTCGTATTCCTCTTAAACATACTACTTCATATTCCTCTTAAACATACTACTTCATATTCCTCTTAAACATACTAGTTCATATTCCTCTTAAACATACTATTTCATATTCCTCTTTAACATACTACTTCATATTCCTCTTAAACATACTACTTCATATTCCTCTTAAATATACTACTTCATATTTCTCTTAAATAAAGTACTTCATATTCCTCTTAAACATACTACTTCATATTCCTCTTAAACATACTACTTCATATTCCTCTTAAACATACTACTTCATATTCCTCTTAAATATACTACTTCATATTCCTCTTAAACATACTACTTCATATTCCTCTTAAATATACTACTTCATATTCCTCTTAAATATACTACTTCATATTCGTCTTAAACATACTACCTCATATTCCTCTTAAACATACTACTTCATTTTTCTCTTGAACATACTACTTCATATTCCTCTTAAGCATACTACTTCATATTCCTCTTAAACAAACTACTTCATATTCCGCTTAAATATACTACTTGATATTCCTCTTAAATATACTACTTCATATTCCTCTTAAATATACTACTTCATATTCCTCTTAAACATACTACTTCATATTCCTCTTAAACATACTACTTCATATTCCTCTTAAACATACTACTTCAGATTCCTCTTAAATATTCTACTTCATATTCTTCTTAAACATACTACTTCATATTCCTCTTAAATATACTACTTCATATTCCTCTTAAATATACTACTTCATATTCCTCTTATACATACTACTTCATATTCCTCTTAAACATACTACTTCATATTCCTCTTAAACATACTACTTCATATTCCTCTTAAACATATTACTTCATATTCCTCTTAAACATATTACTTCATATTCCTCTTAAATATACTACTTCATATTCCTCTTAAATATACTACTTCATATTCGTCTTAAACATACTACCTCATATTCCTCTTAAACATACTACTTAATTTTTCTCTTGAACATACTACTTCATATTCCTCTTAAACATACTACTTCATATTCCTCTTAAGCAAACTACTTCATATTCCGCTTAAATATACTACTTGATATTCCTCTTAAATATACTACTTCATATTCCTCTTAAACATACTACTTCATATTCCTCTTAAACATACTACTTCATATTCCTCTTAAACATACTACTTCATATTCCTGTTAAACATACTACTTCATATTCCTCTTAAACATACTACTTCATATTCCTCTTCAACATACTACTTCATATTTTTCTTAAGCAAACTACTTCATATTCCTCTTAAACATACTACTTCATATTCCTCTTAAACATACTACTTCATATTCCTCTTAAACATACTACTTCATATTCCTCTTAAACATACTACTTCACATTCCTCTTAAATATACTACTTCATATTCCCCTTAAACATACTACTTCATATTCCTTTAAACATACTACTTCATATTCCTCTTAAACATACTACTTCATATTCCTCTTAAACATACTACTTCATATTCCTCTTAAACATACTACTTCATTTTCCTCTTAAACATACTACTTCATATTCCTCTTAAATATACTACTTTATATTACTCTTAAATATACTACTTCATATTCCTCTTAAACATACTACTTCATATTCCTCTTAAACATACTACTTCATATTCCCCTTAAACATACTACTTCATATTCAGTTTAAACATGCTGCTTCATATTCCTCTTAAATATACTACTTCATATTCTTCTTAAATAAAGTACTTCATATTCCTCTTAAACATACTACTTCATATTCCTCTTAAACATACTACTTCATATTCGTCTTAAACCTACTACTTCATATTCCTCTTAAACATACTACTTCATATTTCTCTTAAACATACTACTTCATATTCCTCTTAAACATACTACTTCATATTCCTCTTAAACATACTACTTCATATTTCTCTTAAATATACAACTTCATATTCCTCTTAAATATACTTCTTCATATTCCTCTTAAACAGACTACTTCATATTCCTATTAAACATACTACTTCATATTCCTCTTAAACATACTACTTCATATTCCTCGTAAATATACTACTTCATTCTCCTCTTAAATATCCTACTTCATATTCCTCTGAAACATACTACTTCATATTCCTCTTAAATATACTACTTCATATTCCTCTTAAATATACTACTTCATATTCCTCTTAAACATACTACTTCATATTCCTCTCAAACATACTACTTCATACTCCTCTTAAATATACTACTGCATATTCCTCTTAAATATACTACTGCATATTCCTCTTAAACATACTACTTCATATTCTTCTTAAACATACTACTTCATAATCCTCTTAAACATAATGCTTCATATTCCTCTTAAATATACTACTTCATATTCCTCTTAAATATACTACTTCACATTCGTCTTAAATGTTCATCTTCAAAATACTATTTCATATTCCTCTTAAACATACTACTTCTTATTCCTCTTAAACATACTACTTCATATTCCTCTTAAACATACTACTTCATATTCCTCTTAAACATACTACTTCATATTCCTCTTAAACATACTACTTCATATTCCTCTTAAACATACTACTTCATATTCCTCTTAAATATACTACTTCATATTCCTCTTAAACATACTACTTCATATTCTTTTTAAACAAACTACTTCATATTCCTCTTAAACATACTACTTCATATTCCTCTTAAACATACTACTTCATATTCCTCTTAAACATACTACTACATATTCCTCTTAAACATACTACTTCATATTCCTCTTAAACATTCTACTTCATATTTCCCTTAAACATACTACTTCATATTCCTTTAAACATACTACTTCATATTCCTCTTAAACATACTACTTCATATTCCTCTTAAACATACTACTTCATATTCCTCTTAAACATACTACTTCATTTTCCTCTCAAACATACTACTTCATATTCCTCTTAAATATACTACTTTATATTACTCTTAAATATACTACTTCATATTCCTCTCAAACATACTACTTCATATTCCTCTTAAACATACTACTTCATATTCCCCTTAAACATACTACTTCATATTCCGTTTAAACATGCTGCTTCATATTCTTCTTAAATATACTACTTCATATTCCTCTTAAACATACTACTTCATATTCTTCTTAAACATACTACTTCATAATCCTCTTAAACATAATGCTTCATATTCCTCTTAAATATACTACTTAATATTCCTCTTAAATATACTACTTCACATTCGTCTTAAATGTTCCTCTTCAAAATACTACTTCATATTCGTCTTAAACATACTACTTCATATACCTCTTAAACATACTACTTCATATTCCTCTTAAACATACTACTTCATATTCCTCTTAAACATACTATTTCATATTCCTCTTAAATATACTACTTTATATTCCCCTTAAAAATACTACTTTATTTCCTCTTAAACATACTACTTCATATTACTCTTAAACATACTACTTCATATTCCTCTTAAACATACTACTTCATATTCCTCTTAAACATACTACTTCATATTCCTGTTAAACATACTACTTCATATTCCTCGTAAATATACTACATCATACTCCTCTTAAATATCCTACTTTATATTCCTCTGAAACATACTACTTCATATTCCTCTTAAATATACTACTTCATATTCCTCTTAAATATACTACTTCATATTCCTCTTAAATATACTACTTCACATTCGTCTTAAATGTTCCTCGTCAAAATACTACTTCAGATTCCTCTTAAATATTCTACTTCATATTCTTCTTAAACATACTACTTCATATTCCTCTTAAATATACTACTTCATATTCCTCTTAAATATACTACTTCATATTCCTCTTATACATACTACTTCATATTCCTCTTAAACATACTACTTCATATTCCTCTTAAACATACTACTTCATATTCCTCTTAAACATATTACTTCATATTCCTCTTAAACATATTACTTCATATTCCTCTTAAATATACTACTTCATATTCCTCTTAAATATACTACTTCATATTCGTCTTAAACATACTACCTCATATTCCTCTTAAACATACTACTTCATTTTTCTCTTGAACATACTACTTCATATTCCTCTTAAACATACTACTTCATATTCCTCTTAAACAAACTACTTCATATTCCGCTTAAATATACTACTTGATATTCCTCTTAAATATACTACTTCATATTCCTCTTAAACATACTACTTCATATTCCTCTTAAACATACTACTTCATATTCCTCTTAAACATACTACTTCATATTCCTGTTAAACATACTACTTCATATTCCTCTTAAACATACTACTTCATATTCCTCTTCAACATACTACTTCATATTATTCTTAAACAAACTACTTCATATTCCTCTTAAACATACTACTTCATATTTCTCTTCAACATACTACTTCATATTCCTCTTAAACATACTACTTCATATTCCTCTTAAACATACTACTTCATATTCCTCTTAAATATACTACTTCATATTCCTCTTAAACATACTACTTCATATTTTTCTTAAGCAAACTACTTCATATTCCTCTTAAACATACTACTTCATATTCCTCTTAAACATACTACTTCATATTCCTCTTAAACATACTACTTCACATTCCTCTTAAATATACTACTTCATATTCCCCTTAAACATACTACTTCATATTCCTTTAAACATACTACTTCATATTCCTCTTAAACATACTACTTCATATTCCTCTTAAACATACTACTTCATATTCCTCTTAAACATACTACTTCATTTTCCTCTTAAACATACTACTTCATATTCCCCTTAAACATACTACTTCATATTCCGTTTAAACATGCTGCTTCATATTCCTCTTAAATATACTACTTCATATTCTTCTTAAATAAAGTACTTCATATTCCTCTTAAACATACTACTTCATATTCCTCTTAAACATACTACTTCATATTCCTCTTAAACATACTACTTCATATTCCTCTTAAACATACTACTTCATATTCCTCTTAAACATACTACTTCATATTCCTCTTAAACATACTACTTCATATTCCTCTTAAACATACTACTTCATATTCCTCTTAAACATACTACTTCACATTCCTCTTAAATATACTACTTCATATTCCCCTTAAACATACTACTTCATATTCCTTTAAACATACTACTTCATATTCCTCTTAAACATACTACTTCATATTCCTCTTAAACATACTACTTAATATTCCTCTTAAACATACTACTTCATTTTCCTCTTAAACATACTACTTCATATTCCCCTTAAACATACTACTTCATATTCCGTTTAAACATGCTGCTTCATATTCCTCTTAAATATACTACTTCATATTCTTCTTAAATAAAGTACTTCATATTTCTCTTAAACATACTACTTCATATTCCTCTTAAACATACTACTTCATATTCGTCTTAAACATACTACTTCATATTCCTCTTAAACATACTACTTCATATTTCTCTTAAACATACTACTTCATATTCGTCTTAAATATACAACTTCATATTCCTCTTAAACATACTTCTTCATATTCCTCTTAAACAGACTACTTCATATTCCTCTTAAACATACTACTTCATATTCCTCTTAAACATACTACTTCATATTCCTCGTAAATATACTACTTCATACTCCTCTTAAATATCCTACTTCATATTCCTCTGAAACATACTACTTCATATTCCTCTTAAATATACTACTTCATATTCCTCTTAAATATACTACTTCATATTCCTCTTAAACATACTACTTCATATTCCTCTCAAACATACTACTTCATACTCCTCTTAAATATACTTTTGCATATTCCTCTTAAATATACTACTGCATATTCCTCTTAAACATACTACTTCATATTCTTCTTAAACATACTACTTCATAATCCTCTTAAACATAATGCTTCATATTCCTCTTAAATATACTACTTCATATTCCTCTTAAATATACTACTTCACATTCGTCTTAAATGTTCCTCTTCAAAATACTACTTCATATTCCTCTTAAACATACTACTTCTTATTCCTCTTAAACATACTACTTCATATTCCTCTTAAACATACTACTTCATATTCCTCTTAAACATACTACTTCATATTCCTCTTAAACATACTACTTCATATTCCTCTTAAACATACTACTTCATATTCCTCTTAAATATACTACTTCATATTCCTCTTAAACATACTACTTCATATTCTTTTTAAACAAACTACTTCATATTCCTCTTAAACATACTACTTCATATTCCTCTTAAACATACTACTTCATATTCCTCTTAAACATACTACTTCATATTCCTCTTAAACATACTACTTCATATTCCTCTTAAACATTCTACTTCATATTTCCCTTAAACATACTACTTCATATTCCTTTAAACATACTACCTCATATTCCTCTTAAACATACTACTTCATATTCCTCTTAAACATACTACTTCATATTCCTCTTAAACATACTACTTCATTTTCCTCTCAAACATACTACTTCATATTCCTCTTAAATATACTACTTTATATTACTCTTAAATATACTACTTCATATTCCTCTCAAACATACTACTTCATATTCCTCTTAAACATACTACTTCATATTCCCCTTAAACATACTACTTCATATTCCGTTTAAACATGCTGCTTCATATTCTTCTTAAATATACTACTTCATATTCCTCTTAAACATACTACTTCATATTCTTCTTAAACATACTACTTCATAATCCTCTTAAACATAATGCTTCATATTCCTCTTAAATATACTACTTAATATTCCTCTTAAATATACTACTTCACATTCGTCTTAAATGTTCCTCTTCAAAATACTACTTCATATTCCTCTTAAACATACTACTTCATATGCCTCTTAAACATACTACTTCATATTCCTCTTAAACATACTACTTCATATTCCTCTTAAACATACTATTTCATATTCCTCTTAAATATACTACTTCATATTCCCCTTAAAAATACTACTTTATTTCCTCTTAAACATACTACTTCATATTCATCTTAAACATACTACTTCATATTCCTCTTAAACATACTACTTCATATTCCTCTTAAACATACTAATTCATATTCCTCTTAAACATACTACTTCATATTCCTCGTAAATATACTACTTCATACTCCTCTTAAATATCCTACTTCATATTCCTCTGAAACATACTACTTCATATTCCTCTTAAATATACTACTTCATATTCCTCTTAAATATACTACTTCATATTCCTCTTAAACATACTACTTCATATTCCTCTCAAACATACTACTTCATACTCCTCTTAAATACACTACTGCATATTCCTCTTAAATATACTACTGCATATTCCTCTTAAACATATTACTTCATATTCTTCTTAAACATACTACTTCATAATCCTCTTAAACATAATGCTTCATATTCCTCTTAAATATACTACTTCCTATTCCTCTTAAATATACTACTTCACATTCGTCTTAAATGTTCCCCGTCAAAATACTACTTCATATTCCTCTTAAACATACTACTTCTTATTCTTCTTAAACATACTACTTCATATTCCTCTTAAACATACTACTTCATATTCCTCTTAAACATACTACTTCATATTCCTCTTAAACATACTACTTCATATTCCTCTTAAACATACTACTTCATATTCCTCTTAAATATACTACTTCATATTCCTCTTAAACATACTACTTCATATTCTTTTTAAACAAACTACTTCATATTCCTCTTAAACACACTACTTCATATTCCTCTTAAACATACTACTTCATATTCCTCTTAAACATACTACTTCATATTCCTCTTAAACATACTACTTCATATTCCTCTTAAACATTCTACTTCATATTCCGCTTAAACATACTACTTCATATTCCTTTAAACATACTACTTCATATTCCTCTTAAACATACTACTTCATATTCCTCTTAAACATACTACTTCATATTCCTCTTAAACATACTACTTTATTTTCCTCTCAAACATACTACTTCATATTCCTCTTAAATATACTACTTTATATTACTCTTAAATATACTACTTCATATTCCTCTTAAACATACTACTTCATATTCCTCTTAAACATACTACTTCATATTCCCCTTAAACATACTACTTCATATTCCGTTTAAACATGCTGCTTCATATTCCTCTTAAATATACTACTTCATATTCCTCTTAAATAAAGTACTTCATATTCCTCTTAAACATACTACATCATATTCCTCTTAAACATACTAATTCATATTCGTCTTAAACATACTACTTCATATTCCTCTTAAACATACTACTTCATATTTCTCTTAAACATACTACTTCATATTCCTCTTAAACATACTACTTCATATTCCTCTTAAACATACTACTTCATATTTCTCTTAAATATACAACTTCATATTCCTCTTAAACATACTTCTTCATATTCCTCTTAAACAGACTACTTCATATTCCTCTTAAACATACTACTTCATATTCCTCTTAAACATACTAATTCATATTCCTCGTAAATATACTACTTCATACTCCTCTTAAATATCCTACTTCATATTCCTCTTAAACATACTAATTCATATTCCTCTTAAATATACTACTTCATATTCCTCTTAAATATACTACTTCATATTCCTCTTAAACATACTACTTCATATTCCTCTCAAACATACTACTTCATACTCCTCTTAAATATACTACTGCATATTCCTCTTAAATATACTACTGCATATTCCTCTTAAACATACTACTTCATATTCTTCTTAAACATACTACTTCATAATCCTCTTAAACATAATGCTTCATATTCCTCTTAAATATACTACTTCATATTCCTCTTAAATAAACTACGTCACATTCGTCTTAAATGTTCCTCTTCAAAATACTACTTCATATTCCTCTTAAACATACTACTTCATATGCCTCTTAAACATACTACTTCATATTCCTCTTAAACATACTACTTCATATTCCTCTTAAACATACTATTTCATATTCCTCTTAAATATACTACTTCATATTCCCCTTAAAAATACTACTTTATTTCCTCTTAAACATACTACTTCATATTCCTCTTAAACATACTACTTCATATTCCTCTTAAACATACTAC
Source organism: Atherix ibis (assembly GCA_958298945.1). NCBI lineage: Eukaryota > Metazoa > Arthropoda > Insecta > Diptera > Athericidae > Atherix > Atherix ibis. Next base: position 34,349 of record CATQJD010000097.1, on the reverse strand, counting down.
TTCATATTCCTCTTAAACATACTACTTCATATTCCTCTTAAACATACTACTTCATATTCCTCTTAAACATACTACTTCATATTGCTCTTAAACATACTACTTCATATTCCTCTTAAACATACTACTTCATATTCTCTTAAACATACTACTTCATATTCATCTTAAATATACTACTTCATACTCCTCTTAAATATGCTACTTCATATTCCTCTTAAACATAATACTTCGTATTCCTCTTAAATATACTACTTCATGTTCCTCTTAAATATACTACTTCATATTCCTCTTAAACATACTACTTCATATTCCTCTTATACATACCACTTCATACTCCTCTTAAATATACTTTTGCATATTCCTCTTAAATATACTACTGCATATTCCTCTTAAACATACTACTTCATATTCCTCTTAAACATACTACTTCATATTCCTCTTAAATATAATACTTCATATTCCTCTTAAATATACTACTTCATATTCCTCTTAAATATACTAATTCATATTCCTCTTAAACATACTACTTCATATTCCTCTTAAACATACTACTTCATATTCCTCTTAAGCATACTACTTCATATTCCTCTTAAACATACTACTTCGTATTCCTCTTAAACATACTACTTCATATTCCTCTTAAACATACTACTTCATATTCCTCTTAAACATACTAGTTCATATTCCTCTTAAACATACTATTTCATATTCCTCTTTAACATACTACTTCATATTCCTCTTAAACATACTACTTCATATTCCTCTTAAATATACTACTTCATATTCCTCTTAAATAAAGTACTTCATATTCCTCTTAAACATACTACTTCATATTCCTCTTAAACATACTACTTCATATTCGTCTTAAACATACTACTTCATATTCCTCTTAAACATACTACTTCATATTTCTCTTAAACATACTACTTCATATTCCTCTTAAACATACTACTTCATATTCCTCTTAAACATACTATTTCATATTCCTCTTAAATATACTACTTCATATTCCCCTTAAAACTACTAGTTTATTTCCTCTTAAACATACTACTTCATATTCCTCTTAAACATACTACTTCATATTCCTCTTAAACATACTACTTCATATTCCTCTTAAACATACTACTTCATATTCCTCTTAAACATACTACTTCATATTCCTCTTAAACATACTACTTCATATTCCTCTTAAACATACTACTTCATATTCCTCTTAAACATACTACTTCATATTCCTCTTAAACATACTACTTCATATTGCTCTTAAATATAAAACTTCATATTCCTCTTAAACATACTACTTCATATTTTTCTTAAACATAATACTTCATATTCCTCTTAAACATACTACTTCATATTCCTCTTAAACATACTACTTCATATTCATCTTAAATATACTACTTCATACTCCTCTTAAATATGCTACTTCATATTCCTCTTAAACATAATACTTCGTATTCCTCTTAAATATACTACTTCATGTTCCTCTTAAATATACTACTTCATATTCCTCTTAAACATACTACTTCATATTCCTCTTATACATACCACTTCATACTCCTCTTAAATTCACTTTTGCATATTCCTCTTAAATATACTACTGCATATTCCTCTTAAACATACTACTTCATATTCCTCTTAAACATACTACTTCATATTCCTCTTAAACATAATACTTCATATTCCTCTTAAATATACTACTTCATATTCCTCTTAAATATACTACTTCATATTCCTCTTAAACATACTACTTCATATTCCTCTTAAACATACTACTTCATATTCCTCTTAAGCATACTACTTCATATTTCTCTTAAACATACTACTTCGTATTCCTCTTAAACATACTACTTCATATTCCTCTTAAACATACTACTTCATATTCCGCTTAAATATACTACTTTATATTCCTCTTAAATATACTACTTCATATTCCTCTTAAACATACTACTTCATATTCCTCTTAAACATACTACTTCATATTCCTCTTAAACATACTACTTCATATTCCTCTTAAACATACTACTTTATATTCCTCTTAAACATACTACTTCATATTCCTCTTAAACATACTACTTTATATTCCTCTTAAACAAACTACTTCAAATTCCTCTTAAATATACTACTTCATATGCCTCTTAAACATACTACTTCATATTCCTCTTAAACATACTACTTCATATTCCTCTTAAACATACTACTTCATTATCCTCTTAAACATACTACTTCATATTCCTCTTAAACATACTACTTCATATTCCTCCTTAACATACTACTTCATATTCCTCTTAAACATACTACTTCATATTCCTCTTAAATTTACTACTTCATATTCTTCTTAAATATTCTACTTCATATTCCTCTTAAACATACTACTTCATATTCCTCTTAAACATACTAAAACAGACTACTTCATATTCCTCTTAAACAAACTACTTCAAAATCCTCTTAAATATACTACTTCATATTCCTCTTAAACATACTACTTCATATTCCTCTTAAACATACTACTTTATATTCCTCCTTAACATACTACTTCATATTCCTCTTAAACATACTACTTCATATTCCTCTTAAATATACTACTTCAAATTCCTCTTAAATATTCTACTTCATATTCCTCTTAAACATACTACTTCATATTCCTCTTAAATATACTACTTCATATTCCTCTTAAATATACTACTTCATATTCCTCTTAAACATACTACTTCATATTCCTCTTAAACATACTACTTCATATTCCTCTTAAATATACTACTTCATATTCCTCTTAAACATGCTACTTCATATTCCTCTTAAATATACTACTTCATATTTTCCTTAAACATACTACTTTATATTCCTCTTAAACATGCTGCTTCATATTTCTCTTATATACTACTTCATATTCCTCTTAAATATACTACTTCATATTCCTCTTAAACATACTACTTCATAAACCTCTTAAACATACTACTTCATATTCCTCTTAAACATACTACTTCATATTCCTCTTAAACATACTACTTCATATTCCTCTTACACATACTACTTCATATTCCTCTTAAACATACTACTTCATATTCCTCTTAAACATACTTCTTCATATTCCTCTTAAAAATACTACTTCATATTCCTCTTAAACATACTACTTCATATTCCTCTTAAACATACTACTTCATATTCCTCTTAAATAAACTACTTTAAATTCCTCTTTAATATACTACTTCATATTCCTCTTAAACAGACTACTTCATATTCCTCTTAAACATACTACTTCATATTCCTCCTAAACATACTGCTTCATATTCCTCCTAAACATACTACTTCATATTCCTTTTATATATACTACTTCATATTCCCCTTAAATATTCTACTTCATATTCTTCTTAAAAATACTACTTCATATTCCTCTTAAATATACTACTTCATATTCCTCTTAAATATACTACTTCATATTCCTCTTAAACATACTACTTCATATTCCTCTTAAACATACTACTTCATATTCCTCTTAAACATACTACTTTAAATTCCTCTCAAACAAACTACTTCAAATTCCTCTTAAATATACTACTTCATATTCCTCTTAAACATACTACTTCATATTCCTCTTAAACAAACTACTTCAAAATCCTCTTAAATATACTACTTCATATTCCTCTTAAACATACTACTTCATATTCCTCTTAAACATACTACTTCATATTCCTCCTTAACATACTACTTCATATTCCTCTTAAACATACAACTTCATATTCCTCTTAAATATACTACTTCATATTCCTCTAAAATATTCTACTTCATATTCCTCTTAAACATACTACTTCATATTCCTCTTAAATATACTACTTCATATTCCTCTTAAATATACTACTTCATATTCCTCTTAAACATACTACTTCAAATTCCTCTTAAACATACTACTTCATATTCCTCTTAAATATACTACTTCATATTCCTCTTAAACATGCTACTTCATATTCCTCTTAAATATACTACTTCATATTTTCCTTAAACATACTACTTTATATTCCTCTTAAACATACTACTTCATATTCCTCCTTAACATACTACTTCATATACCTCTTAAATATACTACTGCATATTCCTCTTAAACATACTACTTCATATTCCTCTTAAACATACTACTTCATATTCCTCTTAAACATAATACTTCATATTCCTCTTAAATAAACTGCTTCATATTCCTCTTAAATATACTACATCATATTCCTCTTAAACATACTACTTCATATTCCTCTTAAACATACTACTTCATATTCCTCTTAAGCATACTACTTCATATTCCTCTTAAACATACTACTTCATATTCCTCTTAAACATACTACTTCATATTCCTCTTAAACATACTACTTCATATTCCGCTTAAATATACAACTTTATATTCCTCTTAAATATACTACTTCATATTCCTCTTAAACATACGACTTCATATTCCTCTTAAACATACTACTTCATATTCCTCTTAAACATACTACTTCATATTCCTCTTTAACATACTACTTCATATTCCTCTTAAACATACTACTTCATATTCCTCTTAAACATACTACTTCATATTCCTCTTAAACAAACTACTTAATATTCCTCTTACACAAACTACTTCATATTCCTCTTAAGCAAACTACTTCATATTCCTCTTAAACATACTACTTCATATTCCTCTTAAACATACTACTTCATATTCCTCTTAAACATACTACTTCATATTCCTCTTAAACATACTACTTCATATTCCTCTTAAACATACTACTTCATATTCCTCTTAAACATACTACTTCATATTCCTCTTAAATATACTTCTTCATATTCCCCTTAAACATACTCCTTCATATTCCTCTTAAACATACTACTTCATATTCCTCTTAAACATACTACTTCATTATCCTCTTAAACATACTACTTCATATTCCTCTTAAACATACTACTTCATAATCCTCTTAAACATACTACTTCATATTCCTCTTAAACATACTACTTCATATTCCTCTTAAACAAACTACTTCAAAATCCTCTTAAATATACTACTTCATATTCCTCTTAAACATACTACTTCATATTCCTCTTAAACATACTACTTCATATTCCTCCTTAACATACTACTTCATATTCCTCTTAAACATACTACTTCATATTCCTCTTAAATATACTACTTCATATTCTTCTTAAATATTCTACTTCATATTCCTCTTAAACATACTACTTCATATTCCTCTTAAACATACTACTTCATATTCCTCTTAAACAGACTACTTCATATTCCTCTTAAACAAACTACTTCAAAATCCTCTTAAATATACTACTTCATATTCCTCTTAAACATACTACTTCATATTCCTCTTAAACATACTACTTTATATTCCTCCTTAACATACTACTTCATATTCCTCTTAAACATACTACTTCATATTCCTCTTAAATATACTACTTCAAATTCCTCTTAAATATTCTACTTCATATTCCTCTTAAACATACTACTTCATATTCCTCTTAAATATACTACTTCATATTCCTCTTAAATATACTACTTCATATTCCTCTTAAACATACTACTTCATATTCCTCTTAAACATACTACTTCATATTCCTCTTAAATATACTACTTCATATTCCTCTTAAACATGCTACTTCATATTCCTCTTAAATATACTACTTCGTATTTTCCTTAAACATACTACTTTATATTCCTCTTAAACATGCTGCTTCATATTTCTCTTATATACTACTTCATATTCCTCTTAAATATACTACTTCATATTCCTCTTAAACATACTACTTCATAAACCTCTTAAACATACTACTTCATATTCCTCTTAAACATACTACTTCATATTCCTCTTAAACATACTACTTCATATTCCTCGTACACATACTACTTCATATTCCTCTTAAACATACTACTTCATATTCCTCTTAAACATACTTCTTCATATTCCTCTTAAAAATACTACTTCATATTCCTCTTAAACATACTACTTCATATTTCTCTTAAACATACTACTTCATATTCCTCTTAAATAAACTACTTCAAATTCCTCTTTAATATACTACTTCATATTCCTCTTAAACAGACTACTTCATATTCCTCTTAAACATACTACTTCATATTCCTCCTAAACATACTGCTTCATATTCCTCCTAAACATACTACTTTAAATTCCTCTCAAACAAACTACTTCAAATTCCTCTTAAATATACCACGTCATATTCCTCTTAAACATACTACTTCATATTCCTCTTAAACAAACTACTTCAAAATCCTCTTAAATATACTACTTCATATTCCTCTTAAACATACTACTTCATATTCCTCTTAAACATACTACTTCATATTCCTCCTTAACATACTACTTCATATTCCTCTTAAACATACAACTTCATATTCCTCTTAAATATACTACTTCATAATCCTCTAAAATATTCTACTTCATATTCCTCTTAAACATACTACTTCATATTCCTCTTAAATATACTACTTCATATTCCTCTTAAATATACTACTTCATATTCCTCTTAAACATACTACTTCAAATTCCTCTTAAACATACTACTTCATATTCCTCTTAAATATACTACTTCATATTCCTCTTAAACATGCTACTTCATATTCCTCTTAAATATACTACTTCATATTTTCCTTAAACATACTACTTTATATTCCTCTTAAACATACTACTTCATATTCCTCCTTAACATACTACTTCATATACCTCTTAAATATACTACTGCATATTCCTCTTAAACATACTACTTCATATTCCTCTTAAACATACTACTTCATATTCCTCTTAAACATAATACTTCATATTCCTCTTAAATATACTGCTTCATATTCCTCTTAAATATACTACTTCATATTCCTCTTAAACATACTACTTCATATTCCTCTTAAACATACTACTTCATATTCCTCTTAAGCATACTACTTCATATTCCTCTTAAACATACTACTTCATATTCCTCTTAAACATACTACTTCATATTCCTCTTAAACATACTACTTCATATTCCGCTTAAATATACAACTTTATATTCCTCTTAAATATACTACTTCATATTCCTCTTAAACATACGACTTCATATTCCTCTTAAACATACTACTTCATATTCCTCTTAAACATACTACTTCATATTCCTCTTTAACATACTACTTCATATTCCTCTTAAACATACTACTTCATATTCCTCTTAAACATACTACTTCATATTCCTCTTAAACAAACTACTTAATATTCCTCTTACACAACCTACTTCATATTCCTCTTAAGCAAACTACTTCATATTCCTCTTAAACATACTACTTCATATTCCTCTTAAACATACTACTTCATATTCCTCTTAAACATACTACTTCATATTCCTCTTAAACATACTACTTCATATTCCTCTTAAACATACTACTTCATATTCCTCTTAAACATACTACTTCATATTCCTCTTAAATATACTACTTCATATTCCCCTTAAACATACTCCTTCATATTCCTCTTAAACATACTACTTCATATTCCTCTTAAACATACTACTTCATTATCCTCTTAAACATACTACTTCATATTCCTCTTAAACATACTACTTCATAATCCTCTTAAACATACTACTTCATATTCCTCTTAAACATACTACTTCATATTCCTCTTAAACAAACTACTTCAAAATCCTCTTAAACATACTACTTCATATTCCTCTTAAATATACTACTTCATATTCCTCTTAAATATTCTACTTCATATTCCTCTTAAACATACTACTTCATATTCCTCTTAAATATACTACTTCATATTCCTCTTAAATATACTACTTCATATTCCTCTTAAACATACTACTTCATATTCCTCTTAAACATACTACTTCATATTCCTCTTAAACAAACTACTTAATATTCCTCTTACACAACCTACTTCATATTCCTCTTAAGCAAACTACTTCATATTCCTCTTAAACATACTACTTCATATTCCTCTTAAACATACTACTTCATATTCCTCTTAAACATACTACTTCATATTCCTCTTAAACATACTACTTCATATTCCTCTTAAACATACTACTTCATATTCCTCTTAAACATACTACTTCATATTCCTCTTAAATATACTACTTCATATTCCCCTTAAACATACTCCTTCATATTCCTCTTAAACATACTACTTCATATTCCTCTTAAACATACTACTTCATATTCCTCTTAAACATACTACTTCATATTCCTCTTAAACATACTACTTCATAATCCTCTTAAACATACTACTTCATATTCCTCTTAAACATACTACTTCATATTCCTCCTTAACATACTACTTCATATTCCTCTTAAACATACTACTTCATATTCCTCTTAAATATACTACTTCATATTCCTCTTAAATATTCTACTTCATATTCCTCTTAAACATACTACTTCATATTCCTCTTAAATATACTACTTCATATTCCTCTTAAATATACTACTTCATATTCCTCTTAAACATACTACTTCATATTCCTCTTAAACATACTACTTCATATTCCTCTTAAATATACTACTTCATATTCCTCTTAAAGATGCTACTTCATATTCCTCTTAAATATACAACTTCATATTTTCCTTACACATACTACTTTATATTCCTCTTAAACATGCTGCTTCATATTTCTCTTATATACTACTTCATATTCCTCTTAATTATACTACTTCATATTCCTCTTAAACATACTAATTCATATACCTCTTAAACATACTACTTCATATTCCTCTTTAACATACTACTTCATATTCCTCTTAAACATACTACTTCATATTCCTCTTACACATACTACATCATATTCCTCTTAAACATACTACTTCATATTCCTCTTAAACATACTTCTTCATATTCCTCTTAAACATACTACTTCATATTCCTCTTAAACATACTACTTCATATTCCTCTTAAACATACTACTTCATATTCCTCTTAAACAAACTACTTCAAATTCCTCTTTAATATACTACTTCATATTCCTCTTAAACATACTACTTCATATTCCTCTTAAACATACTACTTCATATTCCTCCTAAACATACTGCTTCATATTCCTCTTAAACATACTACTTCATATTCCTTTTAAATATACTACTTCATATTCCTCTTAAATATTCTACTTTATATTCCTCTTAAACATACTACTTCATATTCCTCTTAAATATACTCCTTCATATTCCTCTTAAATATACTACTTCATATTCCTCTTAAACATACTACTTCATATTCATCTTAAGCATACTACTTCATATTCTTCTTAAACATACTACTTTATATTCCTCTCAAACAAACTACTTCAAATTCCTCTTAAATATACTACTTCATATTCCTCTTAAACATACTACTTCATATTCCTCTTAAACAAACTACTTCAAAATCCTCTTAAATATACTACTTCATATTCCTCTTAAACATACTACTTCATATTCCTCTTAAACATACTACTTCATATTCCTCCTTAACATACTACTTCATATTCCTCTTAAAAATACTACTTCATATTCCTCTTAAATATACTACTTCATATTCCTCTTAAATATTCTACTTCATATTCCTCTTAAACATACTACTTCATATTCCTCTTAAATATACTACTTCATATTCCTCTTAAATATACAACTTCATATTCCTCTTAAACATACTACTTCATATTCCTCTTAAACATAATACTTTATATTCCTCTTAAATATACTACTTCATATTCCTCTTAAACATGCTATTTCATATTCCTCTTAAATATACTACTTCATATTTTCCTTAAACATACTACTTTATATTCCTCTTAAACATGCTGCTTCATATTTTTCTTATATACTACTTCATATTCCTCTTAAAGATACTACTTCATATTCCTCTTAAACATACTACTTCATATACCTCTTAAATATACTACTTCATATTCCTCTTAAACATACTACTTCATATTCCTCTTAAACATACTACTTCATATTCCTCTTACACATACTACTTCATATTCCTCTTAAACATACTACTTCATATTCCTCTTAAACATACTTCTTCATATTCTTCTTAAACATACTACTTCATATTCCTCTTAAACATACTACTTCATATTCCTCTTAAACATGCTACTTCATATTCCTCTTAAACAAACTACTTCAAATTCCTCTTTAATATACTACTTCATATTCCTCTTAAACATACTACTTCATATTCCTCTTAAATATACTACTTCATATTCCTCTTAAATATTCTACTTCATACTCCTCTTAAACATACTACTTCATATTCCTCTTAAACATACTACTTCATATTCCTCTTAAATATACTACTTCATATTCCTCTTAAACATACTACTTCATATTCCTCTTAAACATAATACTTTATATTCCTCTTAAATATACTACTTCATATTCCTCTTAAACATGCTACTTCATATTCCTCTTAAATATACTACTTCATATTTTCCTTAAACATACTACTTTATATTCCTCTTAAACATGCTGCTTCATATTTCTCTTATATACTACTTCATATTCATCTTAAATATACTACTTCATATTCCTCTTAAACATACTACTTCATATACCTCTTAAACATACTACTTCATATTCCTCTTAAACATACTACTTCATATTCCTCTTAAACATACTACTTCATATTCCTCTTAAACATACTACTTCATATACCTCTTAAACATACTACTTCATATTCCTCTTAAACATACTACTTCATATTCCTCTTAAACATACTACTTCATATTCCTCTTACACATACTACTTCATATTCCTCTTAACCATACTACTTCATATTCCTCTTAAACATACTTCTTCATATTCCTCTTAAACATACTACTTCATATTCCTCTTAAACATACTACTTCATATTCCTCTTAAACATACTAATTCATATTCCTCTTAAACAAAAAACTTCAAATTCCTCTTTAATATACTACTTCATATTCCTCTTAAACATACTACTTCATATTCCTCTTAAATATACTACTTCATATTCCTCTTAAATATTCTACTTCATATTCCTCTTAAACATACTACTTCATATTCCTCTTAAATATACTACTTCATATTCCTCTTAAATATACTACTTCATATTCCTCTTAAACATACTACTTCATATTCCTCTTAAACATAATTCTTTATATTCCTCTTAAATATACTACTTCATATTCCTCTTAAACATGCTACTTCATATTCCTCTTAAATATACTACTTCATATTTTCCTTAAACATACTACTTTATATTCCTCTTAAACATGCTGCTTCATATTTTTCTTATATACTACTTCATATTCCTCTTAAATATACTACTTCATATTCCTCTTAAACATACTACTTCATATACCTCCTAAACATACTACTTCATATTCCTCTTAAACAAACTACTTCAAATTCCTCTTTAATATACTACTTCATATTCCTCTTAAACATACTACTTCATATTCCTCTTAAATATACTACTTCATATTCCTCTTAAATATTCTACTTCATATTCCTCTTAAACATACTACTTCATATTCCTCTTAAACATAATACTTTATATTCCTCTTAAATATACTACTTCATATTCCTCTTAAACATGCTACTTCATATTCCTCTTAAATATACTACTTCATATTTTCCTTAAACATACTACTTTATATTCCTCTTAAACATGCTGCTTCATATTTCTCTTATATACTACTTCATATTCCTCTTAAAGATACTACTTCATATTCCTCTTAAACATACTACTTCATATACCTCTTAAATATACTACTTCACATTCCTCTTAAACATACTACTTCATATTCCTCTTAAACATACTACTTCATATTCCTCTTACACATACTACTTCATATTCCTCTTAAACATACTACTTCATATTCCTCTTAAACATACTTCTTCATATTCTTCTTAAACATACTACTTCATATTCCTCTTAAACATACTACTTCATATTCCTCTTAAACATACTACTTCATATTCCTCTTAAACAAACTACTTCAAATTCCTCTTTAATATACTACTTCATATTCCTCTTAAACATACTACTTCATATTCCTCTTAAATATACTACTTCATATTCCTCTTAAATATTCTACTTCATACTCCTCTTAAACATACTACTTCATATTCCTCTTAAACATACTACTTCATATTCCTCTTAAATATACTACTTCATATTCCTCTTAAACATACTACTTCATATTCCTCTTAAACATAATACTTTATATTCCTCTTAAATATACTACTTCATATTCCTCTTAAACATGCTACTTCATATTCCTCTTAAATATACTACTTCATATTTTCCTTAAACATACTACTTTATATTCCTCTTAAACATGCTGCTTCATATTTCTCTTATATACTACTTCATATTCATCTTAAATATACTACTTCATATTCCTCTTAAACATACTACTTCATATTCCTCTTAAACATACTACTTCATATTCCTCTTAAACATACTACTTCATATTCCTCTTAAACATACTACTTCATATACCTCTTAAACATACTACTTCATATTCCTCTTAAACATACTACTTCATATTGCTCTTAAACATACTACTTCATATTCCTCTTACACATACTACTTCATATTCCTCTTAACCATACTACTTCATATTCCTCTTAAACATACTTCTTCATATTCCTCTTAAACATACTACTTCATATTCCTCTTAAACATACTACTTCATATTCCTCTTAAACATACTAATTCATATTCCTCTTAAACAAAAAACTTCAAATTCCTCTTTAATATACTACTTCATATTCCTCTTAAACATACTACTTCATATTCCTCTTAAATATACTACTTCATATTCCTCTTAAATATTCTACTTCATATTCCTCTTAAACATACTACTTCATATTCCTCTTAAATATACTACTTCATATTCCTCTTAAATATACTACTTCATATTCCTCTTAAACATACTACTTCATATTCCTCTTAAACATAATTCTTTATATTCCTCTTAAATATACTACTTCATATTCCTCTTAAACATGCTACTTCATATTCCTCTTAAATATACTACTTCATATTTTCCTTAAACATACTACTTTATATTCCTCTTAAACATGCTGCTTCATATTTTTCTTATATACTACTTCATATTCCTCTTAAATATACTACTTCATATTCCTCTTAAACATACTACTTCATATACCTCCTAAACATACTACTTCATATTCCTCTTAAACAAACTACTTCAAATTCCTCTTTAATATACTACTTCATATTCCTCTTAAACATACTACTTCATATTCCTCTTAAATATACTACTTCATATTCCTCTTAAATATTCTACTTCATACTCCTCTTAAACATACTACTTCATATTCCTCTTAAACATACTACTTCATATTCCTCTTAAATATACTACTTCATATTCCTCTTAAACATACTACTTCATATTCCTCTTAAACATAATACTTTATATTCCTCTTAAATATACTACTTCATATTCCTCTTAAACATACTACTTCATATTCCTCTTAAACATACTACTTCATATTCCTCTTAAATATACTACTTCATATTCCTCTTAAACATACTACTTCATATTCCTCTTAAACATAATACTTTATATTCCTCTTAAATATACTACTTCATATTCCTCTTAAACATACTACTTCATATACCTCTTAAACATACTACTTCATATTCCTCTTAAACATACTACTTCATATTCCTCTTAAACATACTACTTCATATTCCTCTTAAACATACTACTTCATATACCTCTTAAACATACTACTTCATATTCCTCTTAAACATACTACTTCATATTCCTCTTAAACATACTACTTCATATTCCTCTTACACATACTACTTCATATTCCTCTTAACCATACTACTTCATATTCCTCTTAAACATACTTCTTCATATTCCTCTTAAACATACTACTTCATATTCCTCTTAAACATACTACTTCATATTCCTCTTAAACATACTAATTCATATTCCTCTTAAACAAAAAACTTCAAATTCCTCTTTAATATACTACTTCATATTCCTCTTAAACATACTACTTCATATTCCTCTTAAATATACTACTTCATATTCCTCTTAAATATTCTACTTCATATTCCTCTTAAACATACTACTTCATATTCCTCTTAAATATACTACTTCATATTCCTCTTAAATATACTACTTCATATTCCTCTTAAACATACTACTTCATATTCCTCTTAAACATAATTCTTTATATTCCTCTTAAATATACTACTTCATATTCCTCTTAAACATGCTACTTCATATTCCTCTTAAATATACTACTTCATATTTTCCTTAAACATACTACTTTATATTCCTCTTAAACATGCTGCTTCATATTTTTCTTATATACTACTTCATATTGCTCTTAAATATACTACTTCATATTCCTCTTAAACATACTACTTCATATACCTCCTAAACATACTACTTCATATTCCTCTTAAACATACTACTTCATATTCCTCTTAAACATACTACTTCATATTCCTCTTACACATACTACTTCATATTCCTCTTAAACATACTACTTCATATTCCTCTTAAACATACTTCTTCATATTCCTCTTAAACATACTACTTCATATTCCTCTTAAACATACTACTTCATATTCCTCTTAAACATACTACTTCATATTCCTCTTAAACAAACTACTTCAAATTCCTCTTTAATATACTACTTCATATTCCTCTTAAACATACTACTTCATATTCCTCTTAAACATACTACTTCATATTCCTCCTAAACATACTGCTTCATATTCCTCTTAAACATACTACTTCATATTCCTTTTAAATATACTACTTCATATTCCTCTTAAATATTCTACTTCATATTCCTCTTAAACATTTTACTTCATATTCCTCTTAAATATACTACTTCATATTCCTCTTAAATATACTACTTCATATTCTTCTTAAACATACTACTTCATATTTCTCTTAAACATACTACTTCATATTCCTCTTAAACATACTACTTCATATTCCTCTCAAACAAACTACTTCAAATTCCTCTTAAATATACTACTTCATATTCCTCTTCAACATACTACTTCATATTCCTCTTAAACATACTACTTCATATTCCTCTTAAGCACACTACTTCATATTCCTCTCAAACATACTACTTCATATTCCTCTTAAACATACTACTTCATATTCCTCTTAAACATACTACTTCATATTCCTCATAAACATACTACTTCATATTCGTCTTAAACATACTATTTCATATTCCTCTTAAACATACTACTTCATATTCCTCTTAAACAAACTACTTCAAATTCCTCTTAAATATACTACTTCATATTCCTCTTAAACATACTACTTCATATTCCTCTTAAACATACTACTTCATATTCCTCCTTAACATACTACTTCATATTCCTCTTAAACATACTTCTTCATATTCCTCTTAAATATACTACTTCATATTTTTCTTAAATATTCTACCTCATATTCCTCTTAAACATACTACTTCATATTCCTCTTAAATATACTACTTCATATTCCTCTAAAATATACTACTTTATATTCCTCTTAAACATAATACTTCATATTCCTCTTAAACATACTACTTCATATTCCTCTTAAATATACTACTTCATATTCCTCTTAAACATGCTACTTCCTATTCCTGTTAAATATACTACTTCATATTTCCCTTAAACATACTACTTTTTATTCCTCTTAAACATGCTGCTTCATATTTCTCTTATATACTACTTCATATTCCTCTTAAATATACTACTTTATATTCCTCTTAAACATACTACTTCATATTCCTCTTAAACATACTACTTCATATTCCTCTTAAACATACTACTTCATATTCCTCTTAAACATACTACTTCATATTCCTCTTAAATATACTACTTCATATTCCTCTTAAACATACTACTTCATATTCCTCTTAAACATACTACTTCATATTCCTCTTAAATATAAAACTGCATATTCCTCTTAAACATACTACTTCATATTCCTCTTAAACATACTACTTCATATTCCTCTTAAACATACTACTTCATATTCCTCTTACATATAGTACTTCACATTCCTCTTAAATATACTACTTCATATTCCTCTTAAACATACTACTTCATATTCCTCTTAAACATACTACTTCATATTCCTCTTAAACATACTACTTCATATTCCTCTTAAACATACTACTTCATATTCGTCTTAAACATACTACTTCATATTCCTCTTAAACAAACTACTTCATATTCCTCTTAAATATACTACTTCATATTCCTCTTAAACATACTACTTCATATTCCTCTTAAACATACTACTTCATATTCTTCTTAAACATACTACTTCATTTTCGTCTTAAACATACTACTTCATATTCCTCCTAAATATACTTCTTCATATTCCTCTTAAATATACTACTTCATATTCCTCTTAAACATACTACTTCATATTCCTCTTAAATATACTACTTCATATTCCTCTTAAACATACTACTTCATATTCCTCTTAAACATACTACGTCATATTCCTCTAAAAAATATACTACTTCATATTCCCCTTAAACATACTACTTCATATTCCTCTTAAACATGCTGCTTCATATTCCTCTTAAATATACTACTTCATATTCCTCTTAAATAAACTACTTCATATTCCTCTTAAACATATTACTTTATATTTCTCTTAAACATACTACTTCATATTTCTCTTAAACATACTACTTCATATTCCTCTTAAACATACTACTTCATATTCCTCTTAAACATACTACTTCATATTCCTCTTAAACATACTACTTCACATTCCTCTTAAACATACCATTTCATACTCCTCTTAAACATACTACTTCATATTCCTCTTAAATATACTACTTCATATTCCTCTTAAATATACAACTTCATATTCCTCTTAAACATACTACTTCATATTCCTTTTAATCATACTACTTCATATTCCTCTTAAATATACTACTTCATATTCCTCTTAAACATACTACTTCATATTCCTCTTAAACATACTACTTCATATTCCTCTTAAACAAACTACTTCATATTCCGCTTAAATATACTACTTTATATTCCTCTTAAATATACTACTTCATATTCCTCTTAACAAATACTACTTTATATTCCTCTTAAACATACAACTTCATATTCCTCTTAAACATACTACTTCATATTCCTCTTAAACATACTACTTCATATTCCTCTTAAACATACTACTTCATATTCCTCTTAAACATACTACTTCATATTCCTCTTAAACATACTACTTCATATTCCTCTTAAATATAAAACTTCATATTCCTCTTAAACATACTACTTCATATTCCTCTTAAACATACTACTTCATATTCCTCTTAAACATACTACTTCATATTCCTCTTAAACATACTACTTCATATTCCTCTTAAATATACTACTTCATACTCCTCTTAAATATACTACTTCATATTCCTCTTAAACATACTACTTCATACTCCTCTTAAATATACTACTTCATATTCCTCTTAAATATACTACTCCATATTCCTCTTAAACATACTACTTCATATTCCTCTTAAACATACAACTTCATACTCCTCTTAAATATACTACAGCATATTCCTTTTCAATATACTACTGCATATTCCTCTTAAACATACTACTTCATATTCTTCTTAAACAAAATACTTCATATTCCTCTTAAACATAATACTTCATATTCCTCTTAAATATACTACTTCATATTCCTCTTAAATATACTACTTCACATTCGTCTTAAATATTCCTCTTCAAAATACTATTTCATATTCCTCTTAAATATACCACTTCATATTCCTCTTAAATATACTACTTCATATTCGTCTTAAACATACTACTTCATATTCCTCTTAAACATACTACTTCATTTTTCTCTTAAACATACTACTTCATATTCCTCTTACATATAGTACTTCACATTCCTCTTAAATATACTACTTCATATACCTCTTAAACATACTACTTCATATTCCTCTTAAACATACTACTTCACATTCCTCTTAAACATACTATTTCATACTCCTCTTAAACATACTACTTCATATTCCTCTTAAATATACTACTTCATATTCCTCTTAAATATACAACTTCATATTCCTCTTAAACATACTACTTCATATTCCTTTTAATCATACTACTTCATATTCCTCTTAAATATACTACTTCATATTCCTCTTAAACATACTACTTCATATTCCTCTTAAACATACTACTTCATATTCCTCTTAAACAAACTACTTCATATTCCGCTTAAATATACTACTTTATATTCCTCTTAAATATACTACTTCATATTCCTCTTAACAAATACTACTTCATATTCCTCTTAAACATACTACTTCATATTCCTCTTAAACATACTACTTCATATTCCTCTTAAACATACTACTTCATATTCCTCTTAAACATACTACTTCATATTCCTCTTAAACATACTACTTCATATTCCTCTTAAACATACTACTTCATATTCCTCTTAAACATACTACTTCATATTCCTCTTAAATATACTACTGCATATTCCTCTTAAACACACTTTTTCATATTCTTCTTAAACAAAATACTTCATATTCCTCTTAAATATTCCTCTTCAAAATACAACTTCATATTCCTCTTAAATATACTACTTAATATTCCTCTTAAATTTACTACTTCATATTCGTCTTAACCATACTACTGCATATTCCTCTTAAACATACTACTTCATTTTTCTCTT
The DNA here is from genome assembly GCA_958298945.1 of Atherix ibis. Classification (NCBI taxonomy): domain Eukaryota; kingdom Metazoa; phylum Arthropoda; class Insecta; order Diptera; family Athericidae; genus Atherix; species Atherix ibis. The sequence goes on along the minus strand of CATQJD010000097.1, from coordinate 15,644 downwards.
CAACATACTACTTCATATTCCTCTTACATATAGTACTTCACATTCCTCTTAAATATACTACTTCATATTCCTCTTAAACATACTACTTCATATTCCTCTTAAACATACTACTTCATATTCCTCTTAAACATACTATTTCATATTCCTCTTAAACATACTACTTCATATTCCTCTGAAATATACTACTACATATTCCTCTTAAATATACTACTTCATATTCCTCTTAAACATACTGCTTCGTATTCCTTTTAAACATACTACTTCATATTCCTCTTAAATATACTACTTCATATTCCTCTTAAACATACTACTTCATATTCCTCTTAAACATACTACTTCATATTCGTCTTAAACAAACTACTTCATATTCCGATTAAATATACTACTTTATATTCCTCTTAAATATACTACTTCATATTCCTCGTAAACATACTACTTCATATTCCTCTTAAACATACTACTTCATATTCCTCTTATACAAACTACTTCATATTCCTCTTAAACATACTACTTCATATTTCTCTTTAACATACTACTTCATATTCCTCTTAAACATACTACTTCATATTCCTCTTAAACATACTACTTCATATTCCTCTTAAATAAACTACTTCATATTCCTCTTAAACATACTACTTCATATTCCTCTTAAACATACTACTTCATATTCCTCATAAACATACTACTTCATATTCCTCTTAAACATACTACTTCATATTCCTCTTAAACATTCTACTTCATATTCCCCTTAAAAATACCACTTCATATTCCTTTAAACACTACTTCATATTCCTCTTAAACATACTACTTCATATATACTACTTTATATTCCTCTTAAACATGCTACTTCATATTCCCCTTAAATATACTACTTCATATTCCTCTTCAATATACTACTTCATATTCCTCTTAAACATACTACTTCATATTCCTCTTAAACGTACTACTTCTTATTCCTCTTTAACATACTACTTCATATTCCTCTTGAACATACTACTTCATATTCCTCTTAAACATGCTACTTTATATTCCTCTTAAACATACTACTTCATATTACTCTTAAACATACTACTTCATATTCCTCTCATATATAAAACATCATATTCCTCTTAAATATACTACTTCATATTCCTCTTAAACATATTACTTTATATTTCTCTTAAACATACTACTTCATATTCCTCTTAAACATACTACTTCATATTCCTCTTAAATATACTACTTCATACTCCTCTTAAATATACTACTTCATATTCCTCTTAAACATACTACTTCATATTCCTCTTAAATATACTACTTCATACTCCTCCTAAATATACTACTGCATATTCCTTTTAAATATACTACTGCATATTCCTCTTAAACATACTACTTCATATTCTTCTTAAACAAAATACTTCATATTCCTCTTAAACATAATACTTCATATTCCTCTTAAATATACTACTTCATATTCCTCTTAAATATACTACTTCACATTCGTCTTAAATATTCCCCTTCAAAATACTATTTCATATTCCTCTTAAATATACTACTTCATATTCCTCTTAAATATACTACTTCATATTCGTCTTAAACATACTACTTCATATTCCTCTTAAACATACTACTTCATTTTTCTCTTAAACATACTACTTCATATTCCTCTTACATATAGTACTTCACATTCCTCTTAAATATACTACTTCATATTCCTCTTAAACATACTACTTCATATTCCTCTTTAACATACTACTTCATATTTCTCTTAAACATACTATTTCATATTCCTCTTAAACATACTACTTCATATTCCTCTTAAATATACTACTTCATATTCCTCTTAAATATACTACTTCATATTCCTCTTAAACATACTACTTCATATTCCTTTTAAACATACTACTTCATATTCCTCTTAAATATACTACTTCATATTCCTCTTAAACATACTACTTCATATTCCTCTTAAACATACTACTTCATATTCCTCTTAAACAAACTACTTCATATTCCGCTTAAATATACTACTTTATATTCCTCTAAAATATACTACTTCATATTCCTCTTAACAAATATTACTTCATATTCCTCTTAAACATACTACTTCATATTCCTCTTAAACATACTACTTCATATTCCTCTTAAACATACTACTTCATATTCCTCTTAAACATACTACTTCATATTCCTCTTAAACATACTACTGCATATTCCTCTTAAACATACTACTTCATATTCCTCTTAAACATACTTCTTCATATTCCTCTTAAATATACTACTGCATATTCCTCTTAAACATACTTCTTCATATTCTTCTTAAACAAAATACTTCATATTCCTCTTAAACATTCCTCTTAAATATACTACTTCATATTCCTCTTAAATATACTACTTCACATTCGTCTTAAATATTCCTCTTCAAAATACTACTTCATATTCCTCTTAAATATACTACTTAATATTCCTCTTAAATTTACTACTTCATATTCGTCTTAAACATACTACTGCATATTCCTCTTAAACATACTACTTCATTTTTCTCTTAAACATACTACTTCATATTCCTCTTACATATAGTACTTCACATTCCTCTTAAATATACAACTTCATATTCCTCTTAAACATACTACTTCATATTCCTCTTAAACATACTACTTCATATTCCTCTTAAACATACTATTTCATATTCCTCTTAAACATACTACTTCATATTCCTCTTAAACATACTACTTCATATTCCTCTTAAACATACTACTTCATATTCCTCTTAAACAAACTACTTCATATTCCGCTTAAATATACTACTTTATATTCCTCTTAAATATACTACTTCATATTCCTCTTAAACATACTACTTCATATTCATCTTAAACATACTACTTCATATTCCTCTTAAACATACTACTTCATATTCCTCTTAAACATACTGCTTCATATTCCTCTTAAACATACTACTTCATATTCCTCTTAAACATACTACTTCATATTCCTCTAAAATATACTACTCCATATTTCCCTTAAACATACTACTTTATATTCCTCTTAAACATGCTGCTTCATATTCCTCTTAAATATACTACTTCATATTCCTCTTAAATATACTACTTCATATTCCTCTTAAACATACTACTTCATATTCCTCTTAAACATACAACTTCATATTCCTCTTAAACATACTACTTCATATTCCTCTTAAATATACTACTTCATATTCCCCTTAAACATACTACTTCATATTCCTCTTAAACATGCTGCTTCATATTCCTCTTAAATATACCACTTCATATTCCTCTTAAATAAACTACTTCATATTCCTCTTTAACATACTCCTTCATATTCCTCTTAAACATACTACTTCATATTCCTCTTAAACATACTACTTCATATTCCTCTTAAACATACTACTTCATATTCCTCTTAAACATACTACTTCATATTCCTCTTAAACATACTACTTCATATTCCTCTTAAACATACTACTGCATATTCCTCTTAAACATACTACTTCATATTCCTCTTAAACATACTTCTTCATATTCCTCTTAAATATACTACTGCATATTCCTCTTAAACATACTTCTTCATATTCTTCTTAAACAAAATACTTCATATTCCTCTTAAACATTCCTCTTAAATATACTACTTCATATTCCTCTTAAATATACTACTTCACATTCGTCTTAAATATTCCTCTTCAAAATACTACTTCATATTCCTCTTAAATATACTACTTAATATTCCTCTTAAATTTACTACTTCATATTCGTCTTAAACATACTACTGCATATTCCTCTTAAACATACTACTTCATTTTTCTCTTAAACATACTACTTCATATTCCTCTTACATATAGTACTTCACATTCCTCTTAAATATACTACTTCATATTCCTCTTAAACATACTACTTCATATTCCTCTTAAACATACTACTTCATATTCCTCTTAAACATACTATTTCATATTCCTCTTAAACATACTACTTCATATTCCTCTTAAATATACTACTTCATATTCCTCTTAAATATACTACGTCATATTCCTCTTAAACATACTACTTCATATTCCTTTTAAACATACTACTTCATATTCCTCTTAAATATACTACTTCATATTTCTCTTAAACATACTACTTCATATTCCTCCTAAACATACTACTTCATATTCCTCTTAAACAAACTACTTCATATTCCGCTTAAATATACTACTTTATATTCCTCTTAAATATACTACTTCATATTCCTCTTAAACATACTACTTCATATTCCTCTTAAACATACTACTTCATATTCCTCTTAAACATACTACTTCATATTCCTCTTAAACAAACTACTTCATATTCCTCTTAAACAAACTACTTCATATTTCTCTTTAACATACTACTTCATATTCCTTTTAAACATACTACTTCATATTCCTCTTAAACATACTACTTCATATTTCTCTTAAATATACTACTTCATATTCCTCTAAAACATACTACTTCATATTCCTCTTAAACAAACTACTTCATATTCCTCTTAAACATACTACTTCATATTCCTCTTAAACATACTACTTCATATTCCTCTTAAACATACTACTTCATATTCCTCTTAAACATACTACTTCATATTCCTCTTAAACATTCTACTTCATATTCCCCTTAAAAATACCACTTCATATTCCTTTAAGCACTACTTCATATTCCTCTTAAACATACTTCTTCATATATACTACTTTATATTCCTCTTAAACATGCTACTTCATATTCCCCTTAAATATACTACTTCATATTCCTCTTCAATATACTACTTCATATTCCTCTTAAACATACTACTTCATATTCCTCTTAAACATACTACTTCTTATTCCTCTTTAACATACTACTTTATATTCCTCTTGAACATACTACTTCATATTCCTCTTAAACATGCTACTTTATATTCCTCTTAAACATACTACTTCATATTCCTCTTAAACATACTACTTCATATTCCTCTTAAATATAAAACATCATATTCCTCTTAAACATACTACTTCATATTCCATTTAAACATAATACTTCATAATCCTCTTAAACACACTACTTCATATTCCTCTTAAACATACTACTTCATATTCTTCTTAAATATACTACTTAATATCCCTTTTAAATATACTACTTCATATTCCTCTTAAATATACTACTTCATATTCCTCTTAAATATACTACTTCATATTCCTCTTAAACATACGACTTCATATTCCTCTTAAACATACAACTTCATATTCCTCTTAAACATACTACTTCATATTCCTCTTATATATACTACTTCATATTCCCCTTAAACATACTACTTCATATTCCTCTTAAATATAAAACATCATATTCCTCTTAAACATACTACTTCATATTCCTCTTAAACATGCTGCTTCATATTCCTCTTAAATATACCACTTCATATTCCTCTTAAATAAACTACTTCATATTCCTCTTAAACATACTCCTTCATATTCCTCTTAAACATACTACTTCATATTCCTTTTAAACATACTACTTCATATTCCTCTTAAACATACTACTTCATATTCCTCTTAAACATACTACTTCATATTCCTCTTAAACATACTACTTCATATTCGTCTTAAACATTCTACTTCATATTCCCCTTAAAAATACCACTTCATATTCCTTTAAACACTACTTCATATTCCTCTTAAACATACTTCTTCATATATACTACTTTATATTCCTCTTAAACATGCTACTTCATATTCCCCTTAAATATACTACTTTATATTCCTCTTCAATATACTACTTCATATTCCTCTTAAACATACTACTTCATATTCCTCTTAAATAATAAACATCATATTCCTCTTAAACATACTACTTCATATTCCTCTTAAACATAATACTTCATATTCCTCTTAAACACACTACTTTATGTTCCTCTTAAGCATACTACTTCATATTCTTCTTAAATATACTACTTAATATCCCTTTTAAATACACTACTTCATATTCCTCTTAAATATACTACTTCATATTCCTCTTAAATATACTACTTCATATTCCTCTTAAACATACGACTTCATATTCCTCTTAAACATACAACTTCATATTCCTCTTAAACATACTACTTCATATTCCTCTTAAATATACTACTTCATATTCCTCTTAAATATACTACTTCATATTCCTCTTAAACATACTACTTCATATTCCTCTTAAACATACTACTTCATATTCCTCTTAAACATACTACTTCTAATTCCTCTTAAACATACTACTTCATATTCCTCTAAAATATACTACTCCATATTTCCCTTAAACATACTACTTTATATTCCTCTTAAACATGCTGCTTCATATTCCTCTTAAATATACTACTTCATATTCCTCTTAAATATACTACTTCATATTCCTCTTAAACATACTACTTCATATTCCTCTTAAACATACAACTTCATATTCCTCTTAAACATACTACTTCATATTCCTCTTAAATATACTACTTCATATTCCCCTTAAACATACTACTTCATATTCCTCTTAAACATGCTGCTTCATATTCCTCTTAAATATACCACTTCATATTCCTCTTAAATAAACTACTTCATATTCCTCTTTAACATACTCCTTCATATTCCTCTTAAACATACTACTTCATATTCCTCTTAAACATACTACTTCATATTCCTCTTAAACATACTACTTCATATTCCTCTTAAACATACTACTTCATATTCCTCTTAAACATACTACTTCATATTCCTCTTAAATATAAAACTTCATATTCCTCTTAAACATACTACTTCATATTCCTCTTAAACATACTACTTCATATTCCTCTTAAACATACTACTTCATATACCTCTTAAATATACTACTTCATACTCCTCTTAAATATACTACTTCATATTCCTCTTAAACATACTACTTCATATTCTTCTTAAATATACTACTTCATATTCCTCTTAAATATACTACTTCATATTCCTCTCAAACATACTACTTCATATTCCTCTTAAACATACTACTTCATACTCCTCTTAAATATACTACTGCATATTCCTCTTAAATATTCGACTGCATATTCCTCTTAAACCTACTACTTTATATATTATTCTTAAACATACTACTATATATTCCTCTTAAACATAATACTTCATATTCCTCTTAAATATACTACTTCATATTCCTCTTAAATATACTACTTCACGTTCGTTTTAAATATTCCTCTTCAAAATACTACTTCATATTCCTCTTAAATATACTACTTCATATTCCTCTTAAACATGCTACTTTATATTCCTTTTAAACATTCTACTTCATATTCCTCTTAAACATATTACTTCATATTCCTCTTAAATATAAAACATCATATTCCTCTTAAACATACTACTTCATATTCCTCTTAAACATACCACTTCATATTCCTCTTAAATATACTACTTCATATTCCTCTTAAACATACTACTTCATATTCCTCTTAAACATACTACTTCATATTCTTCTTAAATATACTACTTAATATCCCTTTTAAATATACTACTTCATATTCCTCTTAAATATACTACTTCATATTCCTCTTAAATATACTACTTCATATTCCTCTTAAACATACTACTTCATATTCCTCTTAAACATACTACCTTATACTCCTCCTAAATATACTACTGCATATTTCTCTTAAACATACTACTTCATATTCCTCTTAAATATACTACTTCATATTCCTCTTAAATATACTACTTCATATGCCTCTTAAACATTCTACTTCATATTCCTCTTAAACATACTACTTCATATTCCTCTTAAACATACTACTTCATATTCCTCTTAAACATACTACTTCATATTCCTCTTAAATATACTACTTCATATTTCCCTTAAACATACTACTTTATATTCCTCTTAAACATGCTGCTTCATATTCCTCTTAAATATACTACTTCATATTCCTCTTATACATACTACTTCATATTCCTCTTAAACATACTACTTCATATTCCTCTTAAACATACTACTTCATTTTCCTCTTAAACATACAACTTCACATTCCTCTTAAATATACTACTTCATATTCCTCTTAAATATACTACTTCATATTCCTCTTAAACATACTACTTCATATTCCTCTTAAACAAACTACTTCATATTCCTCTTAAATATACTACTTCATAATCCTCTTAAACATACTACTTCATATTCCTCTTAAACATACTACTTCATATTCCTCTCAAACATACTACTTCATATTCCTCTTAAATAAACTACTTCATATTCCTCTTAAACATACTCCTTCATATTCCTCTTAAACATACTACTTCATATTCCTCTTAAACATACTACTTCATATTCTTCTTAAACATACTACTTCATATTCTTCTTAAACATACTACTTCATATTCCTCTTAAACATACTACTTCATATTCCTCTTAAACATACTACTTCATATTCGTCTTAAACATTCTACTTCATATTCCCCTTAAAAATACCACTTCATATTCCTTTAAACACTACTTCATATTCCTCTTAAACATACTTCTTCATATATACTACTTTATATTCCTCTTAAACATGCTACTTCATATTCCCCTTAAATATACTACTTCATATTCCTCTTCAATATTATACTTCATATTCCTCTTAAACATACTACTTCATATTCCTCTTAAATATAAAACATCATATTCCTCTTAAACATACTACTTCATATTCCTCTTAAACATAATACTTCATATTCCTCTTAAACACACTACTTCATATTCCTCTTAAGCATACTACTTCATATTCTTCTTAAATATACTACTTAATATCCCTTTTAAATACAATACTTCATATTCCTCTTAAATATACTACTTCATATTCCTCTTAAATATACTACTTCATATTCCTCTTAAACATACTACTTCATATTCCTCTTAAACATACTACTTCATATTCCTCTTAAACAAACTACTTCATATTCCGCTTAAATATACTACTTTATATTCCTCTTAAATATACTACTTCATATTCCTCTTAAACATACTACTTCATATTCCTCTTAAACATACTACTTCATATTCCTCTTAAACATACTACTTCATATTCCTCTTAAACAAACTACTTCATATTCCTCTTAAACAAACTACTTCATATTTCTCTTTAACATACTACTTCATATTCCTTTTAAACATACTACTTCATATTCCTCTTAAACATACTACTTCATATTTCTCTTAAATATACTACTTCATATTCCTCTAAAACATACTACTTCATATTCCTCTTAAACAAACTACTTCATATTCCTCTTAAACATACTACTTCATATTCCTCTTAAACATACTACTTCATATTCCTCTTAAACATACTACTTCATATTCCTCTTAAACATACTACTTCATATTCCTCTTAAACATTCTACTTCATATTCCCCTTAAAAATACCACTTCATATTCCTTTAAGCACTACTTCATATTCCTCTTAAACATACTTCTTCATATATACTACTTTATATTCCTCTTAAACATGCTACTTCATATTCCCCTTAAATATACTACTTCATATTCCTCTTCAATATACTACTTCATATTCCTCTTAAACATACTACTTCATATTCCTCTTAAACATACTACTTCTTATTCCTCTTTAACATACTACTTTATATTCCTCTTGAACATACTACTTCATATTCCTCTTAAACATGCTACTTTATATTCCTCTTAAACATACTACTTCATATTCCTCTTAAACATACTACTTCATATTCCTCTTAAATATAAAACATCATATTCCTCTTAAACATACTACTTCATATTCCATTTAAACATAATACTTCATAATCCTCTTAAACACACTACTTCATATTCCTCTTAAACATACTACTTCATATTCTTCTTAAATATACTACTTAATATCCCTTTTAAATATACTACTTCATATTCCTCTTAAATATACTACTTCATATTCCTCTTAAATATACTACTTCATATTCCTCTTAAACATACGACTTCATATTCCTCTTAAACATACAACTTCATATTCCTCTGAAACATACTACTTCATATTCCTCTTATATATACTACTTCATATTCCCCTTAAACATACTACTTCATATTCCTCTTAAATATAAAACATCATATTCCTCTTAAACATACTACTTCATATTCCTCTTAAACATGCTGCTTCATATTCCTCTTAAATATACCACTTCATATTCCTCTTAAATAAACTACTTCATATTCCTCTTAAACATACTCCTTCATATTCCTCTTAAACATACTACTTCATATTCCTTTTAAACATACTACTTCATATTCCTCTTAAACATACTACTTCATATTCCTCTTAAACATACTACTTCATATTCCTCTTAAACATACTACTTCATATTCGTCTTAAACATTCTACTTCATATTCCCCTTAAAAATACCACTTCATATTCCTTTAAACACTACTTCATATTCCTCTTAAACATACTTCTTCATATATACTACTTTATATTCCTCTTAAACATGCTACTTCATATTCCCCTTAAATATACTACTTTATATTCCTCTTCAATATACTACTTCATATTCCTCTTAAACATACTACTTCATATTCCTCTTAAATAATAAACATCATATTCCTCTTAAACATACTACTTCATATTCCTCTTAAACATAATACTTCATATTCCTCTTAAACACACTACTTCATGTTCCTCTTAAGCATACTACTTCATATTCTTCTTAAATATACTACTTAATATCCCTTTTAAATACACTACTTCATATTCCTCTTAAATATACTACTTCATATTCCTCTTAAATATACTACTTCATATTCCTCTTAAACATACGACTTCATATTCCTCTTAAACATACAACTTCATATTCCTCTTAAACATACTACTTCATATTCCTCTTAAATATACTACTTCATATTCCTCTTAAATATACTACTTCATATTCCTCTTAAACATACTACTTCATATTCCTCTTAAACATACTACTTCATATTCCTCTTAAACATACTACTTCTAATTCCTCTTAAACATACTACTTCATATTCCTCTAAAATATACTACTCCATATTTCCCTTAAACATACTACTTTATATTCCTCTTAAACATGCTGCTTCATATTCCTCTTAAATATACTACTTCATATTCCTCTTAAATATACTACTTCATATTCCTCTTAAACATACTACTTCATATTCCTCTTAAACATACAACTTCATATTCCTCTTAAACATACTACTTCATATTCCTCTTAAATATACTACTTCATATTCCCCTTAAACATACTACTTCATATTCCTCTTAAACATGCTGCTTCATATTCCTCTTAAATATACCACTTCATATTCCTCTTAAATAAACTACTTCATATTCCTCTTTAACATACTCCTTCATATTCCTCTTAAACATACTACTTCATATTCCTCTTAAACATACTACTTCATATTCCTCTTAAACATACTACTTCATATTCCTCTTAAACATACTACTTCATATTCCTCTTAAACATACTACTTCATATTCCTCTTAAATATAAAACTTCATATTCCTCTTAAACATACTACTTCATATTCCTCTTAAACATACTACTTCATATTCCTCTTAAACATACTACTTCATATACCTCTTAAATATACTACTTCATACTCCTCTTAAATATACTACTTCATATTCCTCTTAAACATACTACTTCATATTCTTCTTAAATATACTACTTCATATTCCTCTTAAATATACTACTTCATATTCCTCTCAAACATACTACTTCATATTCCTCTTAAACATACTACTTCATACTCCTCTTAAATATACTACTGCATATTCCTCTTAAATATTCGACTGCATATTCCTCTTAAACCTACTACTTTATATATTATTCTTAAACATACTACTATATATTCCTCTTAAACATAATACTTCATATTCCTCTTAAATATACTACTTCATATTCCTCTTAAATATACTACTTCACGTTCGTTTTAAATATTCCTCTTCAAAATACTACTTCATATTCCTCTTAAATATACTACTTCATATTCCTCTTAAACATGCTACTTTATATTCCTTTTAAACATTCTACTTCATATTCCTCTTAAACATATTACTTCATATTCCTCTTAAATATAAAACATCATATTCCTCTTAAACATACTACTTCATATTCCTCTTAAACATACCACTTCATATTCCTCTTAAATATACTACTTCATATTCCTCTTAAACATACTACTTCATATTCCTCTTAAACATACTACTTCATATTCTTCTTAAATATACTACTTAATATCCCTTTTAAATATACTACTTCATATTCCTCTTAAATATACTACTTCATATTCCTCTTAAATATACTACTTCATATTCCTCTTAAACATACTACTTCATATTCCTCTTAAACATACTACCTTATACTCCTCCTAAATATACTACTGCGTATTTCTCTTAAACATACTACTTCATATTCCTCTTAAATATACTACTTCATATTCCTCTTAAATATACTACTTCATATGCCTCTTAAACATTCTACTTCATATTCCTCTTAAACATACTACTTCATATTCCTCTTAAACATACTACTTCATATTCCTCTTAAACATACTACTTCATATTCCTCTTAAATATACTACTTCATATTTCCCTTAAACATACTACTTTATATTCCTCTTAAACATGCTGCTTCATATTCCTCTTAAATATACTACTTCATATTCCTCTTATACATACTACTTCATATTCCTCTTAAACATACTACTTCATATTCCTCTTAAACATACTACTTCATTTTCCTCTTAAACATACAACTTCACATTCCTCTTAAATATACTACTTCATATTCCTCTTAAATATACTACTTCATATTCCTCTTAAACATACTACTTCATATTCCTCTTAAACAAACTACTTCATATTCCTCTTAAATATACTACTTCATAATCCTCTTAAACATACTACTTCATATTCCTCTTAAACATACTACTTCATATTCCTCTCAAACATACTACTTCATATTCCTCTTAAATAAACTACTTCATATTCCTCTTAAACATACTCCTTCATATTCCTCTTAAACATACTACTTCATATTCCTCTTAAACATACTACTTCATATTCCTCTTAAACATACTACTTCATATTCTTCTTAAACATACTACTTCATATTCCTCTTAAACATACTACTTCATATTCCTCTTAAACATACTACTTCATATTCGTCTTAAACATTCTACTTCATATTCCCCTTAAAAATACCACTTCATATTCCTTTAAACACTACTTCATATTCCTCTTAAACATACTTCTTCATATATACTACTTTATATTCCTCTTAAACATGCTACTTCATATTCCCCTTAAATATACTACTTCATATTCCTCTTCAATATTATACTTCATATTCCTCTTAAACATACTACTTCATATTCCTCTTAAATATAAAACATCATATTCCTCTTAAACATACTACTTCATATTCCTCTTAAACATAATACTTCATATTCCTCTTAAACACACTACTTCATATTCCTCTTAAGCATACTACTTCATATTCTTCTTAAATATACTACTTAATATCCCTTTTAAATACAATACTTCATATTCCTCTTAAATATACTACTTCATATTCCTCTTAAATATACTACTTCATATTCCTCTTACACATACGACTTCATATTCCTCTTAAACATGCAACTTCATATTCCTCTTAAACATACGACTTCATATTCCTCTTAAATATACTACTTCATATTCCTCTTAAATATACTACTTCAAATTCCTCTTAAACATACTACTTCATATTCCTCTTAAACATACTACTTCATATTCCTCTTAAACATACTACTTCATATTCCTCTTAAACGTACTACTTCATATTCCTCTTAAATATACTACTCCATATTTCCCTTAAACATACTACTTAATATTCCTCTTAAACATGCTGCTACATATTCCTCTTAAATATACTACTTCATATTCCTCTTAAATATACTACTTCATATTCCTCTTAAACATACTACTTCATATTCCTCTTAAACATACAACTTCATATTCCTCTTAAACATACTACTTCATATTCCTCTTAAATATACTACTTCATATTCCCCTTAAACATACTACTTCATATTCCTCTTAAACATGCTGCTTCATATTCCTCTTAAATATACCACTTCATATTCCTCTTAAATAAACTACTTCATATTCCTCTTAAACATACTCCTTCATATTCCTCTTAAACATACTACTTCATATTCCTCTTAAACATACTACTTCATATTCCTCTTAAACATACTACTTCATATTCCTCTTAAACATACTACTTCATATTCCTCTTAAACATACTACTTCATATTCCTCTTAAATATAAAACTTCATATTCCTCTTAAACATACTACTTCATATTCCTCTTAAACATACTACTTCATATTCCTCTTAAACATACTACTTCATATACCTCTTAAATATACTACTTCATACTCTTCTTAAATATACTACTTCATATTCCTCTTAAGCATACTACTTCATATTCTTCTTAAATATACTACTTCATATTCCTCTTAAATATACTACTTCATATTCCTCTCAAACATACTACTTCATATTCCTCTTAAACATACTACTTCATACTCCTCTTAAATATACTATTGCATATTCCTCTTAAATATTCTACTGCATATTCCTCTTAAACCTACTACTTTATATATTATTCTTAAACATACTACTATATATTCCTCTTAAACATAATACTTCATATTCCTCTTAAATATACTACTTCATATTCTTTTTAAATATACTACTTCACGTTCGTTTTAAATATTCCTCTTCAAAATACTACTTCATATTCCTCTTAAATATACTACTTCATATTCCTCTTAAACATGCTACTTTATATTCCTCTTAAACATTCTACTTCATATTCCTCTTAAACATACTACTTCATATTCCTCTTAAATATAAAACATCATATTCCTCTTAAACATACTACTTCATATTCCTCTTAAACATACCACTTCATATTCCTCTTAAACATACTACTTCATATTCCTCTTAAACATGCTACTTTATATTCCTCTTAAACATACTACTTCATATTCCTCTTAAACATACTACTTCATATTCCTCTTAAACATACTACTTCATATTCTTCTTAAATATACTACTTCATATCCCTTTTAAATATACTACTTCATATTCCTCTTAAATATACTACTTCATATTCCTCTTAAATATACTACTTCATATTCCTCTTAAACATACTACTTCATATTCCTCTTAAACATACTACCTTATACTCCTCCTAAATATACTACTGCATATTCCTCTTAAACATACTACTTCATATTCCTCTTAAATATACTACTTCATATTCCTCTTAAATATACTACTTCATATGCCTCTTAAACATATTACTTCATATTCCTCTTAAACATACTACTTCATATTCCTCTTAAACATACTACTTCATATTCCTCTTAAACATACTACTTCATATTCCTCTTAAACATACTACTTCATATTCTTCTTAAACATACTACTTCATATTCCTCTTAAACATACTACTTCATATTCCTCTTAAACATACTACTTCATATTCGTCTTAAACATTCTACTTCATATTCCCCTTAAAAATACCACTTCATATTCCTTTAAACACTACTTCATATTCCTCTTAAACATACTCCTTCATATATACTACTTTATATTC